>QJNX01000056.1:0-255690 GCA_004155925.1 Monosporascus sp. MG133 | reverse complement strand
TCAGGTGGTGCAGGACCTGCTTCGTCATCTCGTCGCGGCCGCGGTTGCCCCCGGAAGAAGAGGTGGAGCCGAGGGAGGTGTCGGGCATTGTAGCGGCGGTGGCGGTGGAGGAGACGGGCTTGGGGCGCAGCAGCGAGCTGTCGCGGAGGAATTTCCGCGCCTGGATGATGTACAAGATGCTCAGGGACGACTCCTGCACGAAGAACACGATGAGCTGCAGCCGGTCCCAGATGGTGTTTATGCTGAACAGGTTGGGATTTATGCTCGTGGCTTGCTGTGTGGTCGATATCTTTTAGTAACTTGTTTCCGAAGATTAATGGGCATGGTGAAGGATACCGGAATTGGCCTCTGGGAAATTAGCAGGGACTCACAGCAATGACACCAAGCACGATGGTCGGCACGGAGAAGACGATGGAGTTAAACAGCAGGACGACCTTGATCCACCACAGCACCCGCTCGTTGTGCATGATGAGGTGCAGCCGCGAGTAGAGGACCCAGCTCTGGGGCACGACCATGATGACCCAGGTGAGGTAGATGAGGGTGATGGCGGCCACGAAGGGCTCGGTCCACACGCCGAAGTCCGCGAGCACGATGAACAGCGGCTGCAGGATGACACCCCAGGACGCCAGCGCGCATGCCCAGAAGTAGAGCCCGCGCCCGCGCCGCTTGAATCGCATGAACAGCGACACGTTGATCTCGGCCCCGACGTACCACGATATCCCCACGAACGCGGCCATCGCCATCGACATCGGCAGGTCCCTCTTGATGTCCGGGAGCTCGGCCATGATGGCGGCGGCGCTCGATTAGCCCACAGGTCCCTAGATACCTGAGAATGGTGGCGATGGGACGGGCCTACCTGCGGGTCTGCGGTGTAGAAGATGCAACGGCAGGGAAGAAAACGCAGCGGGTAATACGACGGCATCGGTGTTCTACTACACTGCACTAGGAACGCCCAGGAAAAGAAAGTACGGGGGGGATGAGGCGGGCGGCTTACGGGTAGGGCTTACGGCGGCCCCCTGTGCCGGGTATTTCAGTCCGTTGAGTGCCCTCCCTGCAGGCCGGTATATCTAGTAAGCCACCTCGGTGCTACCCTAATTACCCAGGCATGCGGTCTGGGCCTACGGGGGCTGGCCTAAGACCGGTGGTTTAATTGACCGAGCGGTCGCGTCGTACCTACGATGTAGATGTTGCGAACCCTGCTTCTGGGATGCCATTGGTGCACGCCTGAAGTGCAACACTACATAGGCCCGATGTATTGTGTCGACTCGCCAGGCTTCCTGGGTATAAATAGGCCGGTAGGGAACCTATTTTAATGAATTTCATTCGTCTATAGTGTGCTGTAAGGCAGGCTACAGTTGTGGATATGATAGCTGTAGCATACGTCAGCCAGTCTTCGGGGGAGATGCAGGCGCTTCGAGTCCTGCGATCATCCAATGAAATACCGCTTTGGAAGCCCCCAGAGAACCCGTAGCCGGTGTCCGTTACCATTCGAGGACCTACTCCGTACAAAGTTGTAACTCATTAAACAGGATACAGAGATGGAACAGAGAGTTTTCTGTGTGGCTGATGCGCTATTACCCTATCTAAGCGGACGTTTTCCAGCTTCAAGCAAATAGTGGTAGTAATAGGATTCCGTCAATTGCTAGCTCTCGGTGTTCTTGCTGCTGCTGCTGTGCCACACGCACAGTGTCATTCTGAAGCAAAGAAAAATCAAGACGACAGGACACGAAGCAGAGCGAGACAGAAGCTGAAGCTGGTTGGATTATTCCTTGCTACTGCCGCTGGTGCTTTCCCCTCCTCAGCTCCTCGGAAATCAGATCACGCTGTCACGGCCTCGGCCCCCACCTTGGCACCCCTGGGCTCCCACCCCTCCTTGGCCATCTCGAACCCCTCCATGGTAAAGGCGGGTGCGACTGTGCAGCCCACGAGCGTCCACCGGCCGAGGCTGCGCGCGTGCTGCCACTCGCCCCTCTGAACGACGGCCTGCGGCCTCTCGCCCGCGAACACGTCCTTTCCCAGCACGACGTCGCGCACCGGCGACCCGTCGTCGCGCGACAGCGACAGCTGCAGCGGCGCCCCCGCGTAGTAGTGCCAGACCTCGACGGCGTCCAGCACGCGGTGCCAATGCGAGACCCCCGAGTTGCCCTCCAGCAGGTAGTAGATCTGGGTGCTAAGCGCTCGCCCGTCCGGGGACGTCGCCTCGTCCCGGAACGTCTCCACGAAGTACCCCTTCTCTGGGTGCGGGGACAAGTTCAGCGCCGCGATTACCTCTTGGGCGGAACGCTGCTGTTCGATCGCCATTTTTGTGGATTGTAGAATCTGGATAATAGATGGAAGTGGCTGACGTCGGGGAATCTGTGTGTGCAAGTATGTGGGGCGTGTTCACTGTCCGCTAAACTTTAATTGTTGAAATCCGCTAGGGCGCAACGTCTTTTCCTCAGGGACGAATGATAGACGGTTAGTCTTATGGACCAGGAGAAAGATATTAATAAAGCAGAGACTCGGGTCCGAAAACGTGTGTAGGGCGAAATCAGGCAGTGTCGTATGACAGTGACGTTTTCTCTGTGATTACCTCGGTGTCAAGGGGGTTATATATTAGAGGGGCAGCCGTTGATGGATATCTTGCTTTTAGTGGCCGTCGTGGTGATATCAAATGTCAGATCAGTATCCGACATCGCTTACAGCATTGCACCCCCAATGTCTGTCATTTATGCTCTATGTGCTTACTCTGTGCCTCTCAAAATGTTCCAATTGGGGATCCGATAGCACCAAAGCTATGAAACTGTTGACTAAATTCAAATTCTAGACTACTATATGAAATCCAGTAGATACGTAAGAACTTGCATATTCCAGCCTCCAGGAACATGCGCTAACGAGAACTCCCGAAATAATCGCTGCCCCTATTCATAGTTCGCAGGGGCATTCAATTGAATCGCACCACCGAATTGCGGTCTTCGGAAACGAAATAAATCCCAAGAGTTCACTACAGATATTTAGAGGACCATGGCGACAGTCAAGGGAACAGAGGAGTAACTTCTGTTACAGGTACTTACCAAACAATATATCGCGTTGAGCTCCATTGCTACCGTAGCAATTGCACGGCAAGGTTTTTATGGTTCACGTGCAGGGTCGGGCGTACTTATTGGCTCCGGATATAGAATTCTTGCAGCATAGGGTTGCATTGTCCAGAGCACATGTCCTAACGACACTGCTGTGGGGGTGGTGAAGCTCGACTCAAACCCGTCAGGCGCAACGCAATCGTGCTCCCGCCGTTCGCGATGCGGCTTTGAGACAGCGGTCACTTCCTGTACTTTTGATAGCGAAAAAAGCCTTCCGAGCAGATCAGGCACTCTATTGGCTAATTATACGAAACATCCAAGGCCAGTGGAAGCTGGATGCTTGAACTATGTCTCGGAATTCGGAAACAGCAGATGGCCCTAAATCCTTAGCCGAGATCTGAATAAATTCGACAGAGAATACTCTACCCAAAAACCGCAAAGTCTCGCTTCCACATAATGTAACTCCAAGGTAGTGACAGATACGGACGGTATGCTAAGTGCAACATCAAGCCCAACAATGGGCGACCGTAGCTTTTTATAGCCACTTGGTCAATCCCACGATGACTGGATACTCTTTGACATGTTTAAAGCTTTCGAAGTTTGCCAATACAGGTCTACCCGCATCCTGCGTCGGCTAATATAAGATATTGTTCCAGGTATTTAGCTAAAGATAAAGCCTGCGTTCTCCAATGTTCGAGAGCGAGTCGTTTTCCTGTCATTCCTGCGGTTTCTATAGGTGAGCGGATAACGTATCTGCCGGAAGGCCACAAGACGCGTACTTAACAATTTCTAGCGGGTCCTAGACCTAAAATGGAAATTAAGCCCACTGTCCCCCATTAGAAGGTCCACTGAAGCTTTTCTGCGGACGCTGATTGGGTCAATGGGGCGAATAAAAAAAGAGTGCCACCAACCGTCGGAAAAACTGTTGGAGCTAACGTGTTCTGGCCTTCCGGCAGATATGCCATAGTTTTAACTTACCTCATCAAGACCAGGCCCCATTTTTGAGGTTGGAGCTGCGCCGTAGGCGCAGATGCAAAACCGTAGCTTTATGTACCACGCTAACCCAATTAACAAAGTATCTGTCAGATATAGGGGACATCAGTTATGGTGTATTATATGACTAGTTACAGGTGCTTTAAAACACGCACTGCACTTTAATGCAATCTAGCCACGGAACATATATGTTCCGATCAAAAGGAAGCTCTCCGTATATGGGGTGCTAACGCACCCCCTTAACGCCTTAAAGTAATTACGGCGTTAATCGTTACCCTTTACCATTTTCTAAAACTATAGTTATCCATTTTACCCTTCTTCCAGTAATTAAATCTTTTAATTAATTAATCCCTTTTTTAAAACAACTTTAAAAATTTTTTTCCGTTAATTTAAAAATTTTATAATATTTATTAATTATAACTATTTTTTAAAATATTTAAAAGTTTTTAATAATAAAGTTTTAATTAATTTATCCGTTAATATAATATTTATAAACGTATAATTTATTTTAATAAATATATATATTTACATATTATAATTTTATTTATAAAAATATAATATCGGTATTAATAAATAATAAAATTTATTAATAATCGTATGATATATTTAATAATTTTATATTTAAATTAACTTGTAATTTTATAATTAATTTAAAATTAAATAAAGTTTTTTAAATAATTTACGTAAAAAATAATAATTCCGTTTCGGTTATAAAAATGATTATTATGTTTTATTTATTTATCTGTTATTTTATTATTTTTCCGAATAAATTTATAATATAAATTTTAAATTTTTTCGATTAATTATAATATTTATAAAAAAACGTTATTTTAAATATTTATCGAATCCTTATTACCGAATTATAACGTATAAAATAAAATAAATTTTTTTAATATTTATTAATAAAACTTAAATAAGTTAAATTAAAGTTCGGTAATCATTTAATATTAATTATTAACGTTTTTAAAAAATTATTTATAATTTTTTAAAAATTTAATTAATTACTTTATTTATAAAATCGGATTAAAATAATTAAACTTTTTTATGAAATTTATTTTTAATTATTTTAATCCTGAAAAATTATTATAAAATTTTATTTCTTATAAAAGTATAACATTTTTATATTTATCGAATTAATTAATTAACGAAATTTTAATATTGTTATTATACGTAACGATAATATTATCGACGTAAAAAAATAAAAATACCTTTTAACGAATAAAATAATATAATTTATAAAAAACTGGATTAAATTTTAAATCCGTAAACGTACCGGTAAAATTCTTTTTGCTAAAATAAATTCTTTTTAATCCGTATAATACTTTCCTAATTAAAATTTTTTTGTTATGTTATAAATATCCTAAAAATATTTTTATATATGTTTTATAAAATAAATTCGTATTAAGGAAAAGTTTATATTGTTTATATTACTTAAATTTTAAATCGAATTTAATTATAATAATAATAAAAATCCGAAAAAACTTTTTAATTAACGTAAATACGTATATATTTTTATAAATATCTTTAAAATATTAACTATTTCGTACGATAAAACGGACTTTATATTTTTGAAGTTAGTTATAATTATCGAGTCTATAAACGTATACCTTTATATATCTTAAAACTTTTTTTTTATAATTTTATTTTTTTATAATTTTATAAATAAACTTTTTCGGTTTTATAAAATAATCTTTTTAACGGATATATATTTAACTTTTTATAACCTTATGGCGGTAACGGTAAGTTTCGTTTATATATCCGGCTTAGTAACCTAAATAACGTTTTTATTTTTAATATATTAAAATATTTCTAAATAAAATAATGCATATATCGGGTTTTTATTTACCTTAAATTTCCGGAATTTACCGGCCGGTTATCGATCGTCCTTATAAAATAAGCCAGCCGTTTTATATCAAAAGTAACTTTTTATGCTTTATAATCGTTTCGAATAATATTATTTCGGTACGAAATATACGGAAAATTCATATTTTTAATCCGTAAAATACCTTTATTTTTTACTATTATAATAAGTTAAATAATTTAATAAAAGCTTAAGGTTATTTTTATTTTTTTTATTAACGTAATAATTATAATAATTATTAAAATAAACGCTAACGGTAATAATAATTTAAGGAACGGAAATAATTGGAATATAATAATCGTATAAAGATAATTAATTTTATACGAGTAAGTTTAACTTTTATTATTTCGTACGTTTTTTTTAGACGTTTATGTCAGTTTAAATTTCTTTTTATCCAGCGGGTAATTAAATCATTTTACTTAAATTTTTATTTTCTTTTTATGTATATATAAGGTAATTATTAGCTTTATTAAATATTTTTATTTATCGGAATAATTATTATAATTTCTTTTCTATAATGTAAAAAAAAAAATCCTTTAAGTTTTTAATATTATTTAAAAATTTTTTTTTTATTAAAATATACGTTTGGAATAATAATAACCTTATTAATTAATAAGTTTTAAATTTCGGAAATATGTTAAATTAGTAACCGATTACAAAATGAATTTACGTTTTAAGATTTAACTTTTAAAATTTTTATTTTTTTATGCAAGGTTAATATAAGTTCACGCCTTATTTTCCAGGCTGAGCCAAATATACAGAAAATTATTACACATATAATCCATACGATAAATATTATACCTAATATTTTCGAATACGATAACTGATTAATGGTTTTTACGGTTAAGATAAATTGTATACCTTAGTCCCATAGAACCTTACTCTGAAGCAGAACCTTATTTTGAAGCAGACTGCTGGGCCCCGTAAGTACGCAATTTCTCGATTGATGTCGGCTTGGGAGGGTCACATACGTGGTTGCCGATAAGCTTCGACTCTGATAAACCTTATGCCAGCTGGCTGCAATAAACCTTAAGAATAAACCTTAAGGATAAACCTTAAGAATAAACCTTAAGAATAAACCTTAACGATAAACCTTAAGGGTGAACCTCAAGTGCGCATAAAAGGCTGTGCGAGCCCTCGCCAGTCTTACGGCTGCGAGAGGGATGGGGTGAAGCACAGGAATTGAGGTAGCAATCTATCATTTTATCCAATTGTCTACACGGTCACGTCTCCTCGAGGGAGATTTAATTATTTATAAAAAATTTTTATGCTGATTTTTTAAAACTTTTAAAAGGTATCGAAACGTTACGATTAATATATTATACTTTCGATTTTTAAGGCAAATATTTAAATAAAACCTAAATATTTATCGGTAATAAATATAACGTATTTATATTTTTTAAAATCTTTTTCGAAATTTATAAAATTGATAACGATTCGTTATTTTAATCGGAACTTTTTTTTTTAAGTTCGTAACATATTTACCTTTTAGTTTTTATTTTATTATATATTTAGTATTCTGTTATTTTAAAACCTTTTAAACAGATTTTTTTATATAAAATTATAACTGGACGATTATTTTAAAATCTGGATATTTTAACCGTAAGTATTATATAATACTGTGATGGGGCTGCGTTAAGCCCCTATTAAGGCACCGAATTTCTGCCGGTGCTAAGCCGTTATGAACGCGTAACGCGAACGTAGTGCTATATATTTTTATACATAACTTAGATTTTTAGTTTTTCTTTTTTTTCTTTTTTAATTAAAAAATAAACCCTTTTAAGTTATTCGATATAAATCGTATAAGTTAAGCCTTTTATATATTTTTTAACTTATTATTAGCAGATTAAAAAACGTTTAAGATTAGATGGAAAAACTTTCGAACTTTTTTAGGGGGGTTTAATAAGGGGTTTTTATAAGTTAAAAGATATAAGGGTTATTAAGCGCGATAATAAAATCTTTAACTTTTTTATTATCCGTTATAAAATAACGGATAAGCATTTAATTCGAATAATAATATATTATTAATAAAATGTTAGTAAACGCAACCGAATAATTTAAGAATAAAATAATCGTTTAATAAAACAATTTCGACCGATTATAAGTTTAAAAAGTAACCTTTTTAAGAAAGGCTTTTATCCTTTCGATAAAGTTATCACGAACCTAGTTAATTTTTGTTTCCGAAATAATTTAAACATTTAAGTCGGCGTTCGGAATTAAGCAAAAGTTATTATTTTGGCCGGAAAGATTTTCTAGTTGGTACGCTTTTATAAATTATAAGTTAAAAATAAATATAATTTCGTAAAAGGAAATCGGAAATACTTTTACGTTATATACGAAAATTTAAAAGGTAATATATAACGTATAATTATTATATATTATATTACCGGAGGCTTAGACGGTAATTATAATTTTTCGGTATTTTTCGAAACGTTTTATAAGTAATATAACGATCGTTACCGGAAGGAAAAAGTTGACGATCGGTTTAAAAGTTTAAGGTAAGCGGTTAATATAAAACTTTCGTTTTTTTATTTTATATTTAAAAAAATGTTAGTTAACGTAAAAGGTATTCTGTAATTTATAAATATAAAACTTACGTTTTTAAAGGAAATTTTAAATAAAAGGTTTAATTAAGTATTAATTTTTATGGATTTATTTCATAATTATAACGTTTAAATAAATAAGATTATAAAAATCGTAAAATATTTCGAAACGTTATTATAATAAAAAGGGTTTAGCGGTTTTATAACTATTTATACCGATAATAACGGATTTTTATCCGACCCGGACGGCGATATAAATATAATAAAGGTTTCGATTACGGAACGATAAGGGTAAAAAGTTTAAGATACGTTTTTTGCATTTAAATAATATATATGATAGGTTTTTAAAAAAAAGAAAGACATCCGTAAGACGAAAGGATTATGTTTACGTTATGGTTACGTAAATTATAAAATAAATCGTTATTTTTATTCATTAACAAAAAAGCCATAAAACGGAATTAACTTTTTAAAAATGTTTAATTTAAAGAAATCCGGATCAGAAAACGGAAAAGGAAAAAAATAATTTGAGGGGAAATAAAATTTGCAAAATAAAATATAAATAATATTTTATCTATTATTAATATTTATAATAATTAAGAAAGATATATAAAAATATTTATCGATTAAGAATATAAATATTTTATAATAATAAGTAAAAAATTTGCGAAACGTTTAAGGTTATTACGTATTTTAATTAAATTATACGGATTAAAAAAAGTTAAAAAAAAACCGGTTTTATCGAAAAAAAGTTAAGAAAATAACGTATATAAAAATGAACGTTAACGGATTTAAGTTTAAAATCTTTGTATATCTTATCGATAATTTAAATTATTCCTTAATATTAAGAAAATTTTAAATAAAATAATACGACGTCGTTTACGTAACAAAAAAGTACTTTTTAACGATAAAAATAATAAGTTATATAAAGGTTTACGAAAAAAGATACGAAAATTCCAGTTGTTATATAAAAGTAATTCGCGAAATAAAAATAATTTTAATAGCCTTATTCGGAACGGAATTACGGCGGATAAAAAAAATAAAAGGAATCCTGTCGGAAATTTAATTACTTTCAGTTATATTTGCCGATATTCATAAAACGTTAATACTGAAAAAATAAGATTCCGGTAAACGAAAGGTTTCCGTTTAAATTAAAAACGTTTCGAGATTCTTTTAATAAGGAATTAAAAAACGTTTTATTATTTTATTATTTTAGGGTTAATAATAAGATACGATTATACTGTAACGAAATAAGGTAAAAAATGCCGGTATTTTAAGAACTTTTATATAGTATATTTTAAAATAAATTATTAACGTTAAAAAGATTTTTAACAGTGTTTTTAAAAAAGAGATATATTTACGTTAGTAATTTATTAATAAGGGTTCCGGTATTACTTATAAGGAAATTAAAAAAAAGAAATTACGTTTTTGTTACAATTATCGAATATTAAACGGGAGAACCGAAAAAAATCGGTATTTTTTATTATTAATTTCGGAAACTGTATGGAATTTATTTTACATTAAATAATTTATAAAAGTAAACGTTTAAATAACGTTTTATAAAATTAGGATTAAAAAAGGAAACGAATAAAAAACCTGTTACAGTACAGAAACAGGGGTTCCTATCTTAAAGAAACCGGCCTCCGGAGCCTTATGTGGGCTCCTTACGGCTGATTTTCGGGTAAGGAAAGTTTGGCTTTCCCCGCGCCAAGATATGGTAATCTGGAGGATCTGGTAGATTTGGGACCAGATCTAATAAATCCTATAGATCTACTATCTACTTATTAAATCCAGATGGATATATAATGGACGGTTTTTGGTATAAATAATACCTATTTAATTTCGTTTTTTAATTATTAATTTAAGTTTTTAATTAAAGGTAACCGTATTATTTTTTAATTAAAAAAAATCGGCAAATTTTTTTAATAAATATTTTATTTATTATATTATTATTATTTATAAATTAAAAACCTTTTTTTCGGAAATTACTTATATTTTTAAATAAATATATAATAAATTCGTTATATTTTAATAATTTTTTAATTAATAATTAACAAAAAATATAAGGCCTAATTAGGTATAAGTTTTTTTAAATTTAATAAAAACGATATAATAAAACGACGTTTAATGGATAAATAATATATTCGATTTCCGTTATTAACTAATAAAAGATTAATAACCAAATTAAATAATTTACCTTTTATTAAATTTCTTTTTAGTTAAATAATAATATGGTACCTGTAATTATTAAAGCTAAGGATTTAAAAAAGTTTTTTTTTCTAATAGCAACTTATTTCTGCCCTTAAAGAATTTATTAAAATCTAACCCGAAAAGTCCGACTAAAAGAAGAAAAAGGTTAAGGAGGTTTACGGCGCGGAAATCGAAAAAGGAAAAGAAAAAGAATTTATGATTAATAAGCGACTGGACCTTATGGCCGAGGAAGTTATAAGATTTAGGCAAAAAAACGCTAAATTCGCGCTGTAATTAAAATCTTTTTAATTTTTCTTTTAGGAATTATTTTCCGTTTAAAAACTTTATTACCTTTTTTATTTAATCGAAACCAAAAAGAAATTATATTTTTTTCTGCCTTTTATAAAATGCTTGATATTAAAGGTTATAAGCTAATTATCTTTAAACTTTATAATAGGTTTATTAATATAAAAGGATTATTAATTAAGGCCAGATTTTACGTTAAATAATATAAAAATTTCCTAACGGAAGAATATCAGAAAATAATAATTATTTCGTAATTATTTATTAAAAGAGTATTTAATTAATTCGAGCCCATTTTTAAGGATTACTTAATAAATTATCCCGACGACTACTTAAATATTACTAATTATATTTTTAATAATTACGAAAACTTTAAAAAACGAATATAGGTTTTATTCGGAAATATAAATAAATAATAACATATAGTTAAATAAATATATAAGCTTAAGTAAATTACGTTAATAACCGAATATACGATTAAGTTTAATTACCTTATAATTATTTTTAAATTTTTATAAGATATATTATTTTTCCTTTATTACGACGGCCTAAAAAAATAAGTTAAGGATAAAATATTTAGGGTATTTAAAATAAGTTCCTTCGAAAATTATATAACTAAGGTTATTATTGCCGACCGACGCATTTTTAATTAATATCTTAAAAACAAAAACCGGCAGATAAAGTAATAATAAACGCTTTAATAATAAGAATTTTTAAAAAAAAAAAAAACTAATATTATTTTAACGGAATTTAAGAAAAATAAATTTAAAGTTAAATATTTTAATTTTGGCAAAAAAAGTTATTTTAAAAGCGAATATTATTTTTTAGCAAAAAAAAAAAGAACTTTCAGAAAAGAAAAAATTTTTAGCCCAAAAAAAAGGTCCGCGCGGCCGAACGAAATATAAATAGTAAGGAAAAGGATAAAAAGGAAGTAAGCTTTATTTCTACCGATTAGGAATTTATTATTATTACGACCAATAAAATTAAAAATAACGACCTAGATTATAAAAATTATATTATTTATAAAAATATTACGGCCAAAGTTTATAAATATTATTTTAAACGAATAACCTTAAGGATAATTATTACGTTAAGATATATTTGTTACTTTAATATATAAAAGTATAAAATATACGATTAAGATAATTAATTACGAAAAGATTTCGGCAATTATGGATAATTATTTTCCGAATATTATATTTTTTCCGAATGCATAATATACTTAAAATATTTAAAAAAATAGTTATAAGTTTTGATATTTTATTATTTATTATGATTATAATTATTTTATTTATTAACGAATTAAAAAGGATAATAATTTTTGGTTAGAATATAATAAGGAAATACTTATAAAACCAGATAATAAATATAAATATATAAAAACCCCTTAACGGCCAAATTACCTTAGGTTTTGTTATTTATACCTTAACTTAAAGCAGAACCGGAAGGTTTAACGTAAGAATATTTATATTATTTATTAATATTATATAATAAATGCGAACTTTTAATTATAAAAATACCTTTTTCGGAGGTTTATCTTTTTAATTTAATAATTTGTAAAATATAAAACTTAAAAAAAGCTAAAAAAAAACAATTATTTTTAAGTGCTAATTTAGTAATAAAAATAATTTAAATATATAGATAATTATTATATTAAACATACGGTTAAGAAAATATGCAAATAAAAAACAGTTTTTAGCCTTTAAAATATATTAATTAAAAAATTATAAAGGCTTTCGAAAATAAGGTACCGAAAAGTCCTTATATATAAAACTTTATACGAAAGAAAAATACGGAATTAAATCGAAATGCTTATTTATTATAAAAATAAAATATTTAATATTATAATCGATTCCGGAATAAAAAATATTTTATTTCTTTTAAAGTAACCGAAAAATATTAAATCTTTTAAAAATATAAATAATAATTATATAAATTACAAACAATTAATAAAAACTTATTTACTTATAATAACGATTAAATCTTCTGAAAGATAAAAAAACTTATGGTTTAACTATAAAAAGATTTAAAACGGATTATTTTCGATATTACCGATATTTTAAGATACGATATTATTTTAAAAATACCGTAATTTCGTTCTAGTAATTTATGGATTAACTGGAAAAAGTAAATACTTTATAAAATAATTTTAAGAAAGATTTTATAAAATTGGTTATATAATTAAAAAAGTTAGGATTTTTAACCCGATGGTAATAATGCTTTTTAAGTATTAACGGTTTAAATAGTTATTTAAAGAATAAACCCGAAAAAAATTATTTAATTATAATTAATAAAATCATAAAAATTTTATTAAAAAAGGATATTATTTAAAGCTTTACTAAATATATTATATAAATTTTAAAAAAGTTTTTAACGAAACTTAAAAAAAGGTTATATTTAAAAATCCGAATTATATATAAGGTATCTAGTTATAATAATACGAAAATTAAAAAATAACCAAATTAAAACGATAAAAATAAAAATTTAATATACCGATAAATATATAATTATCGATAATTTAACGATAATATTATTAAAAATAAGTATTTTTTAACGTTAATAAATACCATAAAGAAAGATATTAATAAAGTTAAATAATTTATAATTTTAAACCTATTAGATAGTTATTATCTGGTTCGAATAACTAAAGGCGAAAAGTAGAAAACTGCCTTTAGGATTATCTATAGATATTACGAATATAAAATTATGTTATAAGGGTTAATTAACGTTTTAGCTAACTTTTAATATATGCTTATTATTATCTTACGGAAATTTTTAAATAAATTTATTTTCGTTTATTTAGATAATATTTTTATTTATTTAAAAATTTTAAAGAAGTAAAAAAAATACGTCGCTTAAGTATTAAAGGTATTCGAAAAGATTAACTTATTAATAAACGTTAAAAAAACGTTTAATATATCTAGAAATTAGATTTTTTAGGCTTTATTATTATTTTTAGATAAATTTAAATTTAAAAATTTAAATTAAAAGCCGTTAAAAATTAGTTAATCTTAAATAAAGTAATTATTATTAATATCCCTTAATTTTTGAAATTTACCGGCTATATACGGCCTTTAATTAAAAATTATAAGAAACCTGTTAACCTTTTAATTAAGCTTATTATTAAAAAATATATTAAAAAGGAATTCGAATTTTTAAATAAGGTAAAAAAAAACTTTCAAAAAATTAAGGATAAAATTATTAACGTTCCGGTAATTAAGTTATTTAATTATAATAAGAAAAAACGATTTAAAATAAACGTTTTAAATTATACCTTTAAAATAGTTTTAAAGTAATTAAAACGTAACGGAAAATGGTACCTAATAATGTACTTTTTTAAGGTTTTTAAGGACGTAAAATTTAGATATTTTATTTACGATAAGGAGTTATTAACGATTATTTTAGCTTTTAAAAAATAGGAATTATTTTTTAACGGAACTTAAAAATTATTCGATATTTATTTAAACCATAAAAATTTTATTCGATTTATAATAATTTAAAAACTAAATAAATGTTATAAAAATTAAATAATTCTTTTATCCAAATTTAATTTTAAGATTTATTATATTAAAAGTAAAAAAATATTTATGCGGATATTTTAAATCGAAAAGGAAATTATAATTTTAAAGTTTTTAAACGATATATATAAATATTATATCGTAAGGATAATAAAATAATATAATTATATATAACCTTAAAATAACCCATTTTAAAAAAATTAATTTAATTTAAAAGCTTTTATAATTTAAAAAAAAAAGTTCAATAGTTAAAAGGAAACGATAAGGATTAATTATTATTTCGCGGCAAGATTTATATTTTCCGTTAATAATAAAAGGAATTTATTAAAAGATTTTATGAAAATCCTTTATACAGATATTAAAAAATATTTAAAATTATTAATCGATTTTAAAAAAAATCGATTTTTTAAAACTTTATTAAATAATTCAATAAATAATTAAGGATTATAATGTTTATAATAAGGTTAAAATAACTTATTATAAATTATATAATTTATTATAATTTATAAACATATTTAATAAAGCATAAAATATTATAATTTAAAATTTTATTATTAATTTTTTTATATTAAAAAACCCCGTTATTAAAATTAAGTACGATATTATATAGGTAATTATTAATAAACTTAATAAATATAAATATTCTTTACTTTTTAAAAAAACCGTAACGGTAAAATAATTAACGTACGTTTTTATTCGATATTATTTAAATAAATATAAAATATTAAAAGAAATTATTTTTAATCGAAATAAATTTTTCATATCCAAATTCGGTACCAGTTTTTTTAAGTAAATTAATATTAAATTTAAGTTTTTAATTACCTATTACCCCCAGATTAATAATTAAATAAAACGATTAAATTAAATATTAAAATAATACTTCCGAAATTACGTTAATTATTAATAAAATAATCAAGTTAAATTTTTATTATTTATATAAATAATTTATAATACGTTTATTAACGAAAATATAAATATAATATTTTATATAATTATATATAAATATAACGTAATATTTTAACGATTAAAATAATTAATACGTAAAATATTTATTATTATTACGGTAATTTTACGAATAAAAATAATGGTAACAAAAATTAAAATAATACAAGTTAAATTTTAAACCGAATTATAATTTTTATAACAAAAAATAACTTAATATTATAATAAACAAAAAATTAAAAAATTAATTTTAACGAAAAAAAATAAGGTTTATTTATTACGTTAAAAATAAAACGTTACCTTAAACCTTTCTTAAATTAAAACGAAAAAAGTTAATAATAAATTTAATTTTAAAAAACTTAATCCTTTTAAAATTAAAAAAATTATTTTTAAAATTAATTATAAATTATTATTATTTAAAACCATAAAAATATACCTTATATTCTATATTTTTTTATTAAAGTTAACCCTAAAAAACGTCCCGTTTAAAAAAAACCTCGAAATCGAAAAGGACGATAATAAAAACGAAATTAAAAAAATATTAAACTTTAAAATGGTTAAAAATAAAATTTTATATTTGGTTAAATAAATAAATTACTTATTTAAAAATAATACATAAAACTTACTTAAATATCTAACGAATATAATAAATCTGGTTAAAAGTTTTTACCGGCAAAATCTTAACCGACCGTTTTTAAATTAGCCAAAATTATAAACGATAACGGTTTAATACCTAAATCCAAATTTAAAACGTTCCAGCCGAAAAAAATAAACGCCTTTACCGCGGCATTTATCTTAAAAGTAAATTACGCTTATTCCGTTTTTATACGACGTTATTTCTTTTTTTAATTTTTTCCGTTTTTTTAATTAATTTAATTTTAACTTTTCCTTTAAAATTTTTAAGGTTTTTTTTTAAAAGAAATCCTGCTAAAAACGTAAACGTTTTAATTTTTTAATAAATTCTTTGTATTTTTTTTCCTACCGGTATCGTAATTTATTTAATTCCTTTTTTGTAATTTCCTAATATTTTAAAAAATTATTTTTATTTTTCCGTTATTTTTATTATAATCGTTATTAAATTTCGTTCATTTTTTTAACGAATTTATCGTTTCCGTATTATAAAAAAGACGTTAATAACGCATATATTAGTTATAACTTAAATATTTTTTTTTAAAAATAATTAATTTTATTAAACCGAATATAATTAAAATAAAAGAAAACTTTAATTCTAAAAATTTTAATTAAGTTAATACAAATATTACGAATATCGCGTTAATTTTTACGTAACTTTTTTTTTTTCGTTTTTCCCTTCGACCTATTATAATAAATTTAACTTAAAAGTTATAAAAAACCTTTTTAATAAAACAAAAAGGTTATTTACGGTTCTTATCTTTGGAACAAAAATCCTTAAAAAGGGGAAATGGTATTATAATACAAAAACAAAGATTCCTGTTTTAAAAAAACCGGCCTCCGGAACCTTATATAGGTTTTTTACGGTTAATCTTCGGGTAAAAAAAGCTTAACTTTCCCCGTACCAAAATATAATAATTTAAAGGATCTGGTAAATCTAGGACCAGATTTAACAGATCCCATAAATTTACGATATACTTATTAAATCCAGATAGATATATAATGGACAGTTTCCTATATAAATAACACCTATTTAATTTCGCTTTTTAACTATTAATTTAAGCTTTTAACTAAAAGTAACCGTACCGTTCTTTAGTTATAGGAAAAATTCGTAAATTTCTTTAACGAATACCTTATTTATTATGCTATTATTATCTGCAAATCAAGAACCCCCATTTCGGATACTGCTTATACCTCCAGGTGGATATATAACAGGTTCGTTACAAAACCATATTCCGATTACGTTTTAGGTTATAAGAATAGCTGGTAATATTATTTGGATTATATGGTACTTCCGTAACGTTTTAACGTTATATTAACGGAATACTAAAAGGTTTTTAAAAGTGTTTTATTTAATCTATACGTACGATGTTTTTATTTATTCCTTGAGGTTTAAAAAGGATTATATGCAAAAGATTTTAAAAATTTAAGCCGCTTAAAAAACGGGTTTTAGGTTTAATATATTTAAGTAGGAATTTATTATGAAATTAACGAAATATTTAAAATTATTATGAAAACGGAACGGGAAGTACGGATAAATTTTAAGAAATTATATATAATTTATGAACGGAAAGTTTTTAAAACGTTTAAAAAGGTACGGAATTTTTTAAGATTCGTTAATTTTTATTACGATTTTATAACACGTTATACGGAACTTACGGTTTTTTTAACTACTTTAATTCGAAAAGAAATTCCGTTTGGTTAAAAAAAGAAAAGAAAAGGTATAAATAATTTAAAAATGCTTTTATATCCGAATTAATTTTTGCGTAATAAAATTTTAAGAAATTTATAAGAATAAAAACGGATTGTTTAAAATTCGTATACGAAAGGTATCTATTGCTGGTTAATAAATAAAATAATATTACGTTTGATTATTTATTACTTAGAAAAATTAAACGTTATAAATTTTAATTATAAATTTTAAAATAAAAAGTTTTTAATAATAATTAATTATTTAAAAATTTAAGATATGGAATTATATTACGTAATAATACCGTTTAAGGTAATTACCGATTATAAAAATCGAAATTATTTTATAATTATTAAAAGGTTAAATAAATATTAAATAAGATAATTTAAAACTTTTTACGGTTTAATTTTTATTTAATGTTTTATGCCGGCCGTTTAAATATTTAAACCGATACGTTTTCGCGTAAGGAATAAAATAAGTTTTTAAAAAATATAAATAATAAAAAAACCGGATGTAAATTTTAATTATTAAAGAATAATTTTTTTTTTCTTATTTTCGAAAAACTGAAATAACGTAAACGGTTTGCTAGTAATTAATAACGTAAGCATAAGAAATAAGGAACTTTCCAGGAAAACGTAAGTATTTTAATATTATAAAATTTTTAAAAACTTTGAAATATAACGTTAAAGTACGATAAAAGTTACGTTTATATTATCGAAGTTATTATGAAAAGAAATATAAATTTTCTGCCAAATTAAAATTGGTAATATTTATCGTAAAATGTTCGTTAAATATTTTTAATTTTTTAATTTTTGCGACCGTTTATTAATTTTAAATTAAAAGCTGTTTAAGACGGCTTTAATTTAAAACACGTATAATTTATATATAATAAGATATTTAGGTAAAAAAGTTATAATAATAATATTCCTAAAAAGTCTTTTATGGGCGGGGATATATCGTATAATTAGGTAATTTTGTAGGAATTATAACGTATGCGGTTATAAAAATATATAAAGGGATAAAAAAAAAAGCTATTAAATTTATTACCGGTTTCCGAATAATTTTATAACGAATTTTTAATAGATTTTATAACCGATTTATTAACTGTTTCCGAATACGATTTACGTTTTTAATAGTTATAATAAATCGGCTTTTTAAATTAATTACTTTAAAAGCGATATTTATAATAAACGTAAAGATTTGTACGGAAGTTTTCGTTAAAGTATATTAACGGTTTTATATTTTCCTCCGGGTTATTATAAGCGATAAAGAAAGTAATTAGGTAAAAAGGTTTTGAAAAATATTTACGAATTAATTAAGATAAAGTAATATTTATTTATTACGTTTTATTCAGAAAACGACGGCGTTACCGAAAGAGTTAATTAAGAAATCCTAGCTTACTTACGAACCTTTATAACGTATACGTAATAAAAATAAAGTAAATTCTTACCGGGCTCGATATTTACGATTAATAATTACGATATGGCCTTAATAGGGCTAAATCCGTTTTTCTTATTTTACGAGTATTATGCCGATCCGGTTCCGTAAGTGGAAAATAGTTCGGTACCTAGCAGGGATCCATATGCGCGAATAAAAGGTTTTGTTAAAAGGTTTTAAAAAGGAACCGAATTTGAAGAAGTTATTATAATTATTATTTAATAAATATAAAAAAGATTAGCGTATAAGTATCGTTTTCCCGCAAATAAATACGAAGTTAATAATAAAATATAGTTATTTTTTAAAAATATTACCATTTTATAACCGACGAAAAAATTAAGATGGTTTTAGGTAAAATATTAAATAATTAAGGTAATAAATTCGTATATAATTAAGCTAAATACTTTTAAAAAAATTTATAATCGTTTTTACGAAAATTTATTAAAATACGTAAATTTGGACCGTTTATTTTATAAATTAATGTAAATATTTAATTCTTATTAATAATAACGAAAAGAAAGGAAACCTGAAATATGCAATAAAACTTATTTTATAAACCCGTACTAAAAGGGTAAAAAAAGGGTTTAAACGTAAGATTTTGGTAAAATAAAAAAGTTATACGGTACTTATTTAAAAGCCGTTCGAAAGATTTACGGCAATAAAGGTCGTTAAGAATTTCGGAAAAAAAATATAAAAACCTTATTATTAATAATAAGCCTTAAATATAACGTACCAGACGGAAAGAACCGGCCGGAAGGCCTATTTTCGAATAAGTTTTAAGCGGCCTTTAAACGACGGCAGAACTTCGGAAAAGCCGTTCCGGAATTGGAAAATTTTAATTAATAAATTACGTATACGTAAATTATTAATAGCGTACGATTAAAAAGGATATAAAAATAAAGGATATAAGTAATACGCCGGTTATAATATATTAAATAGCGAGGAAACTTATAAATTTATTAATTTACTTAAAACTTTATAATTTTAAAGCTATATATAAAAAGCGCAAAACACGCGTACCGAAAACGGATATTATTTATTTTTTATCATTAGCCGGCAGGGCCGGAAACTCTTTTTTAATCGTTTAAATAACGTTTATAAGTTTTTCGAAAATCTTAACGATACGGTTTTTTACGGTTAAAATTCGTTTTATAAGTAATTAATAAATAACGTAAGAAAAAGGCGGAAATATTACGAAAAAGGTATTTATATAACGGAACTTTTTATTTTTATAAATATTTCGCTTTTTTCCGAAAAAATTAAAAAAAACCGCCGAATCGAATATATAACGAATCGCTGAAGTAACATATAAAATTAAAATAAATAGCGCGAATTTATTTTGTTACGTATAACGTATAAATATTCGGTTCGAATTTATAAAACCTTTATATTAATTTCCTTTTAAATTTAGACGGTAATAAAGTTACGTAAAAAACGCGTATAAAGGGCGTAAATGTCCCAAAATTATAATAATTATAAGTAAAACTAATTTCGCAAAATTTATTTATAACATGGCGAATTTTAAAAATATTTACGAATTACGTAAAAATAACGTTAAAGGGACGTATATTAAATTACGTAATATAATACTGGAATAATTTATCTTAAAATATCGGTAATTATGGCGGATATAAACCTGGTACCGGATAATTTTCTTCCCTAAAATTTTAAGCAGGAAAAGAATAATTAAAAAATTACGTATAAGGTACGTATATATCTGGTTAATTTATACAAAAAACGTTAAAGTTTACCGTAAAATGGGCGATATAGGTAAATTAAGGGATATTTCGGTATCGTTTAAGGTAATTATTTAAAGTAATATACGTATTACGCATACGAATAAAAATTACGGCCGTTTACTCCGCCGCAGTAAGTTTTTATTAATTATAATTTTGTTTTTACTTTTATTTTTAAAAACCATTATAACGGATAATTTATAACATAACTTATTAATTTATAAGTTATTATATAATAGCGTATAAAACCTAATTATTAAGAACTAATTTATTAATTTAAATAATTATTATAAAAAAAAAGGTTATAATAGTTAAGAAAAAAAACCTTTATTTCTATACGTATTATAGGCCTATAATTAACTGCCCCAGTTAAACTTAATTCGGAAATCTTTATACTTACCAAATTTAAATTCATTAAAAGCGAAAACTTTTATAATGAATAACTTTTAAACGCGTTAAACCTAATTAGGTAAAAATTAACGTAATTAGTACGTTAACCTTTTTTGAAAAAGTAAGGGGGTTATGTAATAAGGTTACGTTAAGCCCCTATTAGGGTACCGAACTTCCGCCGGTATTAAGCCGTTATAAATACGCAGCGCGAACGTAGCATTATATATTTTTACACACAACTTAGATTTCTAGTTTTCCTTTTCTTTCCTCCTTAGTTAGAAAATAAAACCCTTTTAAGCCACTCGATAAATATCGTACAGGTCAAGGCTTTCACAAATACCGTTATTTATATGTAACGGTTTTTTCGTTCAAAAATTTATATTCCGTTTATAAATAATAAAAATTATATAAAGTATTATTACGTTAATATTTTAAATAACGAATTAATCAAACTTATTTATTAACGTAATAATTATTTAATTATATTTATTTTAAATATAATTATTAACTTTTCGGTTATTTTATTAATAACCTTTTTTTCGAAATTATCGGAATAATATGAAATTATATGCGAAATTTTCGTAATAAGTTACGTTATATAAACGTAACGCTTTTAGAGCTTTAAGGCTTTAAAATAATACGTTTATTTTTCCATATTCTTTAATCGGAACAAAACTTTTTCTTACGTATATCCCGTTACCTTATACGCTTAATTTAAAATTTAAAAACTTAATAATAAGGTTAAAGATATATATCGTAAACTTTAAATTTAAAATAAACACACTTCTTAAAAGGTAAAATAAAACGTTTAAAACGTTACGTTAATTAATAATTAAAAAATACGTTAAAATTCGTTTTATATTTTTTAAAAATTAATTAATTTTTATATGATTAATTTCCTAATACCTTTTAATAAATAATTAACCTTTTTTTAAGGATGACTTAAAATTAAATCGTTAATAAATTAACTTTATTATTTCGTTATTAAAATAAAAGCTAGTTAGAACTTTATTAAAAATATATATAAAAGTATTAAGGTAATATATAATAAGAACTTAAGTACGCCTTATAACGCGTATCTTAAATATTTAATTCCTTACGTTTTTGCTTATTAACGTTTCGGTTTATATTAAAACCTTTACGATTACTTTATTTCGGCCTTCGTTTGAAACTTTACCATTATGGTTAACGGTTAATTAATTTACTTTTTTCATAATTAAAGTTATCCTAATTAATAAAGTTCGTAAAAATTCCGTAAAACGTTAAAAACGTTACTTTAATATTTCGTTATATAAGTAAGAATTAAGTTATAACCTAATAATTTAAAAAGTAAACCGTTATTTTTTAATAACTAATTATACCGTTATTAATTCTTTATATTTATTATTTAGAAAATTATTATTTTAATTTCCGTAATAAGAATTAAAACTATATATAGGTCGTTAATTTATATAATCGCCGTTTTCGTTCCTAGAATACCGTATTATTATCTTTACGCTATTACTTTTCACTATTTTACGATTTATTCGTTTAATTTTTTTATTAACTTCGAAATTTACCTTAACCATTAACGCTATTTCCGTTAAATATTAGTTATAAGTTTGTTATCGTATACCTTACCGGATTTAACTAGCGTAACGTACTATTTTCGTAAGTTTTTCCCTAAAAAGAAACTTATTTTTTTAATTACTAAAAATATAAATTGTAAAACTTATTTCGTAAAATCGTTAATATTTTTACAGAAATTTTCGGATTTCCGGTCCTTATAAATATACGCTGAATAATCCTAAATATAAAGTTACTTACCTTCGGTTATTATTTTAAGAACTTTTATCGGGTAGCCCGTTTAATCGGCCTTTTTGACGTATATAGTTCCTTCGGTAAATAAACTAATCGCTCGCGTTGTTTACGTTATTTAACGAAATCGTTTCTTCGGGTAAAAGGGTATATCGGGTTCTATGCGTTCGATAGGCCATAAAATATCCTAATTAGTATCGATATAACGCCAAATATTAAACACGTACGCTTTAAATTAAAATTGGCCTTTAAAGCGATCCCAGTCCTAAGGTTCCTTATAGATAACGGAAAACGTCGACGGTACGGTCCCCATTATTATTCTTAAAGTATATAAAAATAATTACTACTAATATATAGCCTATATCGTCTTAACAAGAATTAATCAATTAATATATACGCAAATTAAACGAATAAAATTCTTAATTGTTAGATATAAGGAATATTAATTATATTATATTATATAACTAGTTACGGGAGCTCTAAAACACGCATTATATTTTACTATAATCTAGCCATGGAACATATATGTTCCGATTAAAGGGAAGCTCTCCGTATATGCGGTGCTAGCGCATCCCCCTGCTAGCTGACAGTATCTATAGAAACAACAAAACCTCAAAAATAAGGCCTAATATCAAGTTGTAAGTTTTTAGCTCCGTTTGTATATCCTTATATAAAGTTTCGAACATTTAATTTGGAAACTGGTAAATGTAATAATAATAATAATTTATTATAAAATAACAGAAATTATTATTTTATATAATTTAAAAAGGACTTTTTAACTGTATATATAACGTTTTAAATAAAGCTGGTTCAACGGAAATATTAAAAAATTAAATTAAAATTCTCGTTTTATATATTCCTTTAACTGTAATACTCTTATAGTTACGATAACGTATTTATTAAATCCATTATTTTCGTATAAACCTTTTAAAAGTAACTTAATATAAAAACCCCGTTTAATTATTTTGTTACCGGTAAGAATTTTAATTATTACGTTAAAATAAAAAGAGCGTTGCGCTTAATTAAATCCGGAACCTTTTTAAGGTTACGATATAATAACCGGAACCCGTACGACCGAAAAAATTAATATACCGGCTTTCCCCAGACAGAATATATTTAAGAAACCCGGTACATAATGATACGATCGGTAGTTATGCTGTTACAGCCATAAGGCCGATACGGTCGGCCATTTTCCCAACCTAAATTAATTATATTGGCGGTAATTTGTATCCAAAAAATTAAAAGAAATTCCTATATCAACGACGGCTTATATTCGACGTATAAAAATAGTATCAGACTTATCGGACGTAAATTAGTTATAAAATAATTTCTTTTAATATAAAAAAATGTTTTTATTCGAATAAATAGAAAGAATTAGGAGGAAATTCGATAATTTAGGTGGCGATATGCAGAACGGGATCCCTGTCCGCACAACCTGACCTCAGGCCTCGCTGGCTCGTTACGGTGATACGGCATTCGATTGGTTAATTTTTAGCTTCTTGGCGGAGTATATTGGAAAACTTTGAACAAAATGAAGAGCCAGCGAGGCCTGAGCTTGCGAAGGCAAGCTTTATATACCACGCTAACCCGATTAGCAAAGTATTTATAAAGAAAATAAAATCTTAAAAATAAGGTCTAATATGAACTAATAATCTTTTAGCTCCGTTTTATATATTTTTATTTAAAACTTTTAAAATTTTACTTAATAATTAATAATTATAATAATAATAAAAATAAGATAAATAATAAAAGTCTTATTATAAATAATGTTTATAAAGTTCTTAACCGTATATATAACTTTTAAATAAAAGGAATTTAATAAAAATATTAAAAAAAGAATTTAAAATTTCCTTTTTATAAAGTTTTAACCATAATATTTTTATAATTATAATACCGTAATTATGTTACAGTACAGGAACAGGGGTTCCTGTTTTAGAGAAACCGGCCTCCGGGGCCTGGTATAGGCTCCTCGCGGCTGATCTTCGGGTAAGGAAAGCTTGGCTTTCCCAGCGCCAAGAAAGGGTAATCTGGAGGATCTGGTAAATCTGGAACTAAATTTAATAGATCCCACAAATCTACGATATACTTATTAAATCCAGAGGGATATATAACGAACGATTTTTTATATAAATAATAACTATTTAATTTTCGCTTTTTAATTATTAATTTAAACTTTTAACGAAAAATAATTATACCGTTTTTTAATTAAAATAAAAAATCCGTAAATATTTATAATAAATATTTTATTTATTATATTATTATTACTTATAAATTAAAAACCTTTATTTTAGATATTACTTATATTTTTAAATAAATATATAACAAATTTATTATATTTTAATAATCTTTTAATTAATAATTAACGAATAATTTAAAACTTAATTAAATATAAGTTTTTTTAAATTTAATAAAAATAATATTATATAACGACGTTTAATAAATAAATAATATATTCGGTTTCCGTTATTAATTAATAAAAAATTAATAATTAAATTAAATAATTTATTTTTTATTAAAAAAGTTTTTTAATTAATCGATAATATGGCTCCTATAACTATTAAAGTTTAAAGTTTAAAAAAGTTTTCTTTTTTTTAATAGCAATTTACCCTTACCTTTAAAAAATCCATTAAGGTTTTACTAAAAAAATCCGATTACGAAAAAAAAAGAACCAGGTATAAGGATCGAAAAAAAAAAGAAAGGAAACTTATAATTAAAAAACGATTAAACCTTATGGCCGAAAAGGTTATAAAACTTAAAAAGGAAAATGCCAAACTTGCCTTATAACTTAAAAAAAAAACCTTTATACTTTTTTTTGGAACTATTTTTCGACCAAATACCTGCGTTCTTTCCTTATTTGGTTACAACCGAAAAAGAATTATACCTTTTCTTACTTATTATAAAATATCTAATATTAAAGGTTACAAACTAATTATTTCCAAACCTTATAATAAATTTACGAATATAAAAAATGTTTTAATTAAAGTTAAATTTTACCTTAAATGGTACGAAAGTTCTTTAACGGAAAATTATTAAAAAAGGATAGTTATTTTCCAGTTATTCGTAGAAAAAATGTTCGATTAGTTCGAACTTATTTTTAAAAATTACCTAATAAATTATTTTAATAATTATTTAAATATTATTAATTACATTTTTAACGATTATAAAAACTTTAAAAAATAAATGCAAACTTTATTCGGAAATATAAACAAATAATAATATATAATTAAGCAAATATATAAGGTTAAATAAACTACGTTAATAACCGAATATATAACAAAATTTAACCGTTTTATAGCCATTTTTAAACTTCCATAAAATATATTATTTTTGCCTTTTTATGATAACTTAAAAAAATAAAGTTATTATTACCAACCGCCGCATTTTCGATCGGTACCTTAAGAAAAAAAGTACCGGTAAACAAAATAATAATAAACGTTTTAATAACAAAAAAAAACGAAAAATAAATTTTAGAAAAAAATTAATATTACTTTAACGGAATTTAAAAAGGATAAGTTTAAAGTTAAATATTTTAATTATAACAAAAAAAGTTATTTTAAAAACGAATATTTCTTTTTAAAAAAACCCTTAAAAAAGTTTCCCTAGCTTAAGAAAAAAATCCGCGCGACCGAACGAGATATAAATAGCAAAAAGAAAGGATAAAAAGGAAATAAACTTTATTTCTGCCGATTAGGAATTTATTATTATTACGACTAATAAAGTGAAAAATATTAACCGAAATTATGAAAATTGCGCCATTTATAAAAGTATTACGGCTAAAGGTTATAAATATTATCTAAAACGAATAACCTTTAAAATAACCAGTACGTTAAGGTATAGTTATTATTTCGACATATAAAAATATAGAATATATACCCAGGACGGTTAATTACGAAAGAGTTTTGGTAACCATAAATAATTATCTTCCGAACATTATATTTTTCCTAAATATATAATATATTTTAAACCCTTAACAAATAATTATAAGCTTTTATATTTTACTGCATACTATAATCATAATTACCTTATCTATTAACAAATTAAAAAAAATAATAACTTTTAACCAGGATATAATAAGGAAGCGTTTATAAAATTAAAGGATAAGTACAGATATATAAAAATCCTCTGATAACTAAACTACCTTAAATTCTATTACCTATATCCTAAATTAAAGCAAAATTAAAAAATTAGAACGTAAGGATGTTTATATTACGCATTAATATCTTACGACAAATACGATTTCTTAATTAGAAAAATACCACCTTCGGAAGTTTACCCTTTTAACCCTATAATTCGCGAAATATAAAACTTAAAAAAAAGCCAGAAAAAAATAATTATCTTTAAATATTAATTTGGGAACAAAAAATAATTCAAATATATGGAAAACTATTATACCAAGTATACGGTTAAAAAATACGTAAATAAAAACGTTTTCTAGCCCTTAAAATATATTAATCAAAAAATTATAAAGACCTTTAAAAGTAAGGTACCGAAAAGCCCTTATATATAAAACCTTATATAAAAAGAAAATCCGGAATTAAATCGAAATTCCAGTTTATTATGAAAACAAAACATTTAATGCCATAATCGATTCCGGAACTTAAAAATTTTTTATCTTTCTTAAAGTAATTAAAAAATACTAAATCCCTTAAAAATATAAACAATAATCGTATAAATTACGTATAATTAATAAAAACTTATTTACTTATAATAACGGCCGAATCATTTAAAAAATAAAAAATCTTACGATCCAAATATAAAAATATTCAAAACGGATTATTTTCGATATCGCCGATATCTCAGGATACGATATTATTTTCGGAATACTATAATTTCGTTCTAATAATTTACGGATTAATTAAAAATATTCATATTTTTATAAAATATTTTTAAAGAAAAATCTTATAAAATTTATTACGTAATTTAAAAAATTAAATTTTTTAACCTAATAATAACCGTACTTTATAAATATTAACGGTTTAAAAGGTTATTTAAAAAACGGACCCGAAAAAATTATTTAATTATAATTAATAAAATTATAAAATTTTTATTAAAAAAAGATATTATTTAAAACTTTATTAAATTTATTACATAAATCCTAAAAGAATTAAGGTTTTTTAAAATTTTTTTTAACAAAACCTTAAAAAAACTTATATTTAAAAATCCGAATTACTTCTAAAATATTTAATTATAATAATACTAAAAATAAAAAATGGCAAAATTAAGATCGATAAAATTAAAAAATTTAATATATTAACGAATTTATAATTATTAATAATTAAACGATATTATTATTAAAAATAAATATTTATTAACGTTAATAAATACCATAAAGGAAAATATTAATAAAGTTAAATAATTTATAACTTTAAATTTATTAAACAGTTATTAATTAATTCGAATAACTAAAAATAAAAAATAAAAACCCGCTTTTAAAGTTATTTATAAATATTACGAATATAAAGTTATATTATAAGACCTAATTAATGTTCCAGTTAATTTTTAGTACATACTTATTATTATTTTACGGAAATTTTTAAACAAATTTATTTTCGTTTATTTAAATAATATTTTTTTCTTATTTAAAAACCTTAAAGAAATATAAAAAATACGTCGCTTAAATATTAAAGGTATTTAAAAAAGCTAAATTATTAATAAACGTTAAAAAAAACGTCTGATATATTTAAAAATTAAACTTTTTAAACTTTAACATTATCCCAAAATAAATTTAAATCTAAAATTCCAAATTAAAAGTAATTAAAAACTGGCCAATTTTAAATAAAATTACGGTTATTAATATCCGTTAATCTTTAGAATTTACCGGTTACGTACGACTTTTAATTTAAAATTACAGCAAACTTACTAGCCCTTTAACCAAACTTATTACCAAAAAATACGTCGGAAAAAAATTCGAACTTCAGGATAAAACGAAAAAAACTTTCCAAAAAATTAAGGATAAAATTATTAACGTCCCGGTAATTAAGTTACCAAATTATAACAAAAAAAAAGAATTTAAAATAAACGTTTTAAATTACGCCCTTAAAACAGTTTTAAAGTAACTAAAAAATAACGGAAAATAATACCCAATAACGTATTTTTTTAAAGCTTTTAAAAACGCCAAATTTAGATATTCCATTTTAATAAAAAATTGTTAACGATTATTTTAATATTTAAAAAATAAAAAAAATTAATATTTATTAAAATTCTAAAATTTTATACGATTTATAACGACCTAAAAATTAAATAAACGTTATAAAAATTATATGCTTTTTTTATCCAAGTTTAATTTTAAAATTTATTATATTAAAAATAAAGAAAATATTTAAGCGGATATTTTAAGTAAAAAAAGAAATTACTACTTAAAAATCTTTAAATAACATATATAGTTTTTATATCGTAAAAACGAAAAAATAATAAAATTATATATAACCTTAAAATAACCGACTTTGAAAAAATTAACTTAATTTAAAAACTTTTATAACATAAAAAATTAAAGAAAATTAAATAATTAAAAGGAAACGATAAAAACTAGCTATTATTCCGCGGCAAAATTTATATCCCCCGTTAACAACAAAAGAAATTTCTCAAAGAATTTTACGAAAATTTTTTACATAAATGTCAAAAAATATTTAAAATTACCAAATAATTTTAAAAAAAAATTCGACTTCTTAAAATTCCGCTAAATAATTAAACAAATAATTAAAAATTATAACGTTTGTAATAAAGTTAAGGCAGTCCGTTATAAGCCGTATAATTTATTGCAACCTATAAATATACCTAATAAAACATAAAATATTATTACTTAAAATTTTATTACTGGTTTCTTTATATCGAAAAATCCTATTATTAAAATTAAAATATAATATTATATGGATAATTATTAACAAATTTATTAAACACAAATACTCCTTACCTTTTAAAAGAATTATAACAGCAAAATAACTAACTTACGCCTTTATTCGATATTATTTTAACAAATACCAAATACTGAAAAAAAAAATTTTAATCGGAACAAACTTTTTACGTCCAAATTCGGTACTAATTTTTTCAAACAAATTAATATTAAACTTAAATTTTTAATAACCTATTATTCCCAAATAAACGGTTAAATAAAACGATTAAATTAAACCTTAAAATAATACCTTCGAAATTACGTTAATTATTAATAAAGTAATTAAGTAATACTTTTATTATTTGCATAAATAACCTATAATACGTCCGTTAACGAAAACATAAATATATTATTTTATATAGCTATATATAAATACGACGCAGTAACCTAATAACCAGAATAATTAATACGCAAAATATTAATTATTACTACCATAACTTTACGAACAAAAATAATAATAACAAAAATCAAAATAATACAAATTTAACTTTAAATTAAATTGTAATTTTTATAACAAAAAATAACTTGATATTATAATTAAGAAAATTAAGGAATTAATTTTAACGAAAAAAAATAAAATTTATTTATTACGTCAAAAATAAAATATAACGTTAAATCTTTCCCAAATTAAAACGAAAAAACTTAATAACAAACTTGATTTTAAAAAGCTTAATCCGTTTAAAATTAAAGAAATTATTTCGAAAATTAATTACAAAATATTATTACCCAAAACCATAAAAATATACCTTATATTCCATATTTCCTTATTAAAACCAGCCCCAAAAAACGTCCCGTTTAAAACAAACCTCAAAATCTCAAAAAATAATAACGAATACGAAATCGAAAAAATACTGGACTTTAAAATAATCAAAAACAAGATTTAATATCTGGTTAAATAAATAAATTACCTACCTAAATATAACACATAAAAACTACTCAAATACCTAACGAATACGATAAACCTAATTAAAGATTTTCACCGGCAAAATCTTAACCGACCGTCTTTAATCCAGCCAAAATCGTAAACGATAACGATCTTCCGCATAAATCCAGGCCTTTAACGTTCCAATTAAAAAAATAAATGCCTTTACCGTAACGTTTATTTTAAAAACAAATTACGCTTATTTTATTTCGACGTAACGTTATTTTTCTTTTAACCTTTTCCGTTTTTCCTGTTAATCCAATTTTAAACTTTCCTTTAACATTTTTAAAACCCTTTTTTTTTTAAAAAATCCTAGTAAAAACGTAAACGTTTTAATTTCCTAATAAATTTTTTTTTATTTTTCCTCTTACAAACGTTATAATTTATCCAATTCCTTCCTTACAACTTCCTAATATTCCAAAAAATTATCTTTAACTTTCCGCTACTTTTATTATAATCATTTTTATATTTCATTCATTTTCTTTAACGAATTCATAATTTCCGTATCACAAAAAAAACGTTAATAACAAATATAATAATCACAACTTAAATATTCCAAAAAGAAAATCGGTTTCGCCGAACCGAATACAAAAAAAACAAAAAAAAAACTTTAAATCCAAAATTTCTAATTAATTCAATACGAATATCACGAATATTACGCTAATTTCTGCGAAACTTTCTTTTTCGCTTTTCTTTTCGACCTATCATAATAAAATCAACTAAAAAGCTACAGAAAACTTTTCTAACAAAATAAAAAAGCTACCTACGTTCTTATCTTTAAAACAAAAATCCTTAAAAAAAATATTATAATACAAAAACAGGAATTCCTATCTTAAAAAAACCGGCCTCTGGGACCTAATATAAACTCCTTACGACTAATTTTCGGATAAAAAAAAACTTAATTTTCCCTACGCCAAAAAAATAATCTAAAAGATCTAATAAATCTGGAACTAAATCTAACAAATCCTATAAATCCATAACATATTTATTAAATCCAAAAGGATATATAACGAACGGTTTCTTATATAAATAACACCTATTTAAATTTCGCTCTTTAGCTATTAATTTAAGCTCTTAACGAAAAATAACTGTACCGTTTTCGAATTAAAGGAAAAGTCCGCAAATCTTTATAACGAACACCCCATTTATTATACTATTATTACCTGCAAATCAAGAACTCCCATTTCGGATACTGCTTATACCTTTAGGTGGATATATAACAGGTTCGTTACAAATTATTATATAAAATATTTCGTTATAAGTATTTTAAAAAGGATTTAATATAAAAACTATTATTTAATTAATTTTTTATCCATAAAAAATATAACTATTATGTCGTAAAAGAACTTTTTATATAATTAAAACCGGAATTTTTAAAAATATATAACATATAAATTATAATTTATATAACAGAAAAATTATTATACGGATTTTTTATATATACAATATATTTAAAACGTCCGGTATATAATAATAAAACCGGTAATTATATGTTACATTATAAAAATAGGGGTTCCTGTCTTGGAAAAGCCTGCCTTTAAAGCCTGGTATGGGCTCCTCGCGGCTGATCTTCGGGTAAGGAAAGTTTCGCTTTTCCCGCGCCAAGATCATAGTGATCTGGTAGATTTGGGCGATCTGGGACCAGATTATATAAATTATACAAATCTACGACATACTTATTAAATCCAGAGGGACATATAACGGATAAACTTTTTATGTAAATAATATTTATTAAATTCGTTTTTTAAATATAAATTTTAATCTTTAATTAAAAGTATTATTTCCGCTTAAAAAAAAGTTTTATAAATTCTTTTAACGAATAATTTATTTATTATATTATTATTACTTATAAATTAAAACCTTGATTTTGGATATTACTTATATTTTTAAATAAGTATATAATAAATTCGGTAAATTTTTATATTTCTTTTACTTAATAATAGACGAAAAATTTAAGGCCTAATTAAATATAAATTTCTTTAAATTAAATAAAAACGATAGTATAAAATAACGCTTAAAAAATAAATAACATATTAAACTTTTGTTATTAATTAATAAAAAATTAATAACCGGATTAAATGATTTACATTTTATTTAAACAGTTTTTTAATTAATTAATAATATAATATTCGATTTTACCAAAATTAAAGGTTTAAGAAAAACTTTTTTTCGGATAATAACTTATCTTTACCTTTAAAAAATCTACTAAAGTTTAATTAAAAAAATTAAATTAAAAGGAAAAAGTTAAGGAAAAATACGGTACTAAAACCGGAAAAGAAAAGAAAAGTTAATAACCGAAAAGCGATTAAACTTTATAATTAAAGACATTATAAAATTAAAACAAAAAAACCTTAAAGTTATCCGATAAATAAATTTTTTATATTTCATTAAAAATTACCGTTTTCTGTTTAAAAACCTTAATTGCTATTTAATTAATTATAATCGAAAAATAATTATACCTCCGGTCGTTTATTACGGAATATCTGGAAATAAACGTTATACATAAATTCTTTTTTAAACTTTATAATAAATCTATTAATATAAAAAAGATTTTGGTTCCAGTTAAGCTTTATTTTAATGATACGAAAACGTTTTAACGGAAAGTTGCCAGAAAATAATAATTATTTTGTAATTACTTACTGGAAAAAAATTTACCTAATTTAAACTTGTTTTTAAAAATTACTTAAAAATTATTCCGAAGATTTTTAAAATATTATTAATTATATTTTTAATAATTATAAATATTTCGAAAACAAAATATAGCCTTTATATAAAAATACGGATAAATAATAATATAATTAAACGGATATATAATTTAAAATAAATTAAGTTCATAGCTAGGTATACGATTAAGTTTAACCGTTTAATAATTATTTCCAAGTTGCTAAAAAGCGTATTATTTTTTCCTTTTGACGACGGGCTAAAACCTTAAGACAAAAACCAAATATTTAAGGTACTTAAAACCTAATTTTCCGGAAGGTATATTAATAAGATCATTATCGCCGACCGACGCATTTTTAATCGATATTTTAAAAAGAAAAATACCGGTAAACGAAATAATAATAAACGTTTTAATAGTAAGAAAATAAAAAGTAAATTCTAAAAAAACTAATACCGTTTCGAAAATGTTTAAAAAAGATTATTTTAACGTTAAATATTTTAATTATAACGAAAACGGCCATTTTAAACACGAATATTATTTTCTATTTAAAGGACTTCTTAAAAAAAGAAAGTTCCTTAGCCCAAAAACAAGGTCCGCGTAACCGAACGAGAAATCGATAGCAAGGAAAATGATATAAAAAAAAGTAACCCTTATTTTTACAGATCAGGAACTTATTATTGCTATAATTAACAAAGTTAAATACGACGACCCAAAATATAAAAATTATACTATTTATAAAAATATTACGGCCAACGCTTATAAATACCATCCCGGACGAATAGATTTTAAAATAATTATTACTTTAGGATATATTTATTACCTCAATATATAGAAGTATAAAATATACGACCTAAACGGTTAATTACGAAAAGATTTCGGTTCGCTATGGATAGTTATCCCTATAATACTACACTTTTTTAAAGTATACGGTATACTTGAAACTTTTAACGGATAATTATGGATTTTTATATATTATTATTTGCTAAAATTATAATTACTTTATTTACTTACTCGCTAAAAAAATAATAACTTTTTGCCAGGATATAACGAAAGAATTATTTATAAAACCAGATAATAAATATAGATATATAAAAACCCTTTAATGGCTAAATTACCTTAAATTTTATTATTTATACCTTACATTCAAACAAAGCCGGAAGGCCATAACGTAAAAACATTTGTATTATTTACCGATATTTTACATAAAATACGAACTCTTAGTTCTTGAAACAGCGTTCTCGAAAGTATACCTTTCCAAAACCTTAATTCGTGAAATATAAAACTTAAGGAAAAGTCAGAAAAATATAACCACTTTTAATTACGAGTACGGTAATAAGAAATGGCATATATACATAAATAATTACTGTACTAAATATACGATTAAAAAGGTACGCGAAGAGAAACGTTTTCTAACCCTTAAAATATATCAGTTAAAAAATTATAAAGGCCTTTAAAAATAAGGTATCGAAAAGCCTTTACATACAAAACCTTATATAATGCAAAAGAAAAAAAGAACCACGGAACTAAATCGAAATCCTTATTTATTATGACAATAAAATATTTAATACCAGAATCGATTACGGAATAAAAGGAAATATTACTTTTTCTAAAATAGCTATAAAATACCAAATCCCCTAGAAATATAAATAATAATCTTTTAAGTTCTGAATAATTAATAGAAATTTATTTACGTATAATAACGGTCGAACTTTTTAAAAAACGGAGAAATTCGTAATTTAAATATAAAGATACTTAAAACGGGTTATTTTCGGCATCGCCGATATTTCCAGATACGATATTATTTTGGGAATATTATAGCTTCGTTTTAATAATTTACGAATTAATTAAAAAAACCAAACTTTATTATAGAATATTTTTAAAGAAAATCTTTATAAACTATATTATATAATTAAAGAAATGAAAGTTTTTAACCTAATAATAATAATCCTTTTTAAATATTAACGGGTTAAAAAGTTATTTAAGAAACGAATCCGTAGAAATTTATTTAATTATAATTAATAAAAATATAAATTTCTTATTAAAAAAGGATATTATTTAAAGTTTTAGCAAATTTATTTTATAAACCTGAAAAAAGTTAAACCTTATTAAAAAGGTTTTAGCGAAATTTTGAAAGATTTTATATTAAATAATCAGAATTATCTGCAAAATATCTAATTATAATAATATCAAAAATAAAAACTTAATATACCGACGAATGTATACTTATTAATAATTAAACCATATTATTATAAAAAACGGATATCTTTTAACGTTAATAAATAACATAAAGGGAAACGTTAATAAAATTAAATAATTTATAACCTTAAATTTATGAAAAAATTATTATAAATTTATATAATTAAAAGTAAGAAATTAAAGATTATTGTTAAAATTATTTATAGAAATTACGAATATAAAATTATACTATAAGGGTTAATTAATATTTTAGCCAACTTTTAAGATATATTTATTATTATATTACGGATATTTTTTAAAAAAACTTTCTTTCGTTTATTTAACTAATATTTTTATTTATTTAGAAACTTTAAAAAGTTTTAAAAAGTACATTATGTAATTTTAAAGACTTTTTAAAAATTACGTTGTTAATAAACGTTAAAAAAGCGTTTGATATACTTAAAAGCTAAACTTTTTAAGCTTTATTATTACTTTTAACCAGATTTAAATTTTAAATTTTAAATTCAAATTTATAAAGAACTGGTTAATTTTAAATAAAGTTATTATTATTAACATTCGTTAACTTTTAGGATTTACCGGTTATATGCAACTTTTGGTTAAGGATTACAATAAATTTGTTAATCCTTTAACGAAACTTATTTCCAAAAAATATGTTGTAAAGAAATTCGAACTTTTAAAAAAACTAAAAAAACTAAAAAAGAAATTAAAACCAAAATCGTTAACGCCTTGATAAATAAGCCACCAAATTATAAAAAAAACGTTTTAAGATAAACGCATTAAACTACACTTTTAAAGCAGTTTTAAAGTAAATAAAAAATAACGGAAAATGGTACTTAATGGTCTACTATTTTAAAGCTTTTAAAGATATAAAATTTAAATATCCCATTTACATAAAAAGTTGTTAATGATTATTTTAGCATTTAAAAAATGAAAACACTTTTTTAATGGAACTAAAACCTTATTTAATATTTATTGAGATTATAAAAATCGTATGCGATTTATAATAACCTAAAAATTAAATATACGCCATAAAAATTAAATACTTTTATTTATTTTAGTTTAACTTTAATATTGACCATATTAAAAGTAAAAGAAATATTTAAGCAAATATTTTAAATCGAAAAAGAATTATGATTCGAAAAGTTCTAAAGGCTATATATAAATATTACATCGTAACGACGATGGAATAATACAATTATATATAAGCCTAAAATAACTTACCTTAAAAAAGATAACTTACTTTAAAAAGTTTTAAAACCTAAACGAAAAAAAAATTAAATAATTAAAAAGAAATACTAAAAAACAATTATTATTTCGCGGTAAAGTTTATATCTGTTGCTAATACTAAAAAGAATTTGTTAATAAATTTTACGAAAACTTTTTATATAGATATTAAAACATATTTAAAACTATTAAACGACTTTAAGAAAAATACAACTTTTTAAGATTCCGTTAAACGGTTAAATAAGTTATTAAAAATTATAACATTTATAATAAAGTTAAAAGAACCTGTTATAAGCCGTATAAACTATTATAATTTTAAATATACTTCATAACATATGGAATATTATATCTTAAAATTTTATTATTCATCTTCTTAAATCGAAAAACCTAATTATCGAAATTAAGTACGATATAATATAAATAATTATTAATAAACCTATTAAATATAGGTACTTTTTATCTTTTAAAGGAACCATAACGGCAGAATAAATAACTTACGCCTTTATTCGACATTATTTCGACAAAAAAGAATCCCAGAAAAGATTATTTCTAACTAACATAAGCCTTTTATATCTAAATTTAATACCAGCTTTTTTAAATAAATCGGGATTAAGTTTAAGTTTTCAATAACTTATTACCATAAAACCAATAATTAAACAAAACGATTAAATTAAACCTTAAAATAATATTTTTAAAATTAACTTACTTATTAGCAAAATAATTAGATTAAGTTTTTATTATTGATATAAATAGCTTATAATACGTCCGTTAACGAAAATATAGGTATGTTATCTTATATAGCTATATATAAATATAAAGTTATAACCTAATAACGAAAACATTTAATATAAAAGCTACCGGCTATTATTAAGATAACCTTGCGAACAAAAATAATAATAATACAAATTAAGATAATATAGGCCCGATTTTAAATAAACTTATAATTTTTACAGTGAAAATGGCTTAATATTATAATAAGAAAAACATTAAGGGGTTAATTTTAGCGCAATAAAATAAAATTAACCTATTAAATAAAAAATAAAACGTAACGTTGAACGGTTTCTAAATGAAAAAAAATACCCTAATAATAAACTTAATTGTAAAAGATTTGGCCAGTTTAAAATTAAAAAAATAATTTCGAAATTGAATTACAAACTATTATTACCCAAAACCGTAAAGATATATCCTACATTCCATATTACCCTATTAAAACCAGCCTTAAAAAATATACCGCTTTAAGAAAATGTCGAAATCAAAAAAAACGATAACGAATTTCGAAATCGAAAAAATACTGGATTTTAAAATAGTTAAAATTAAGATTTAATATCTAATCAAGTAAATAAATTACCCACTTAAAGATAACATATAGAAATTACCTCAGTACTTTACAAATATAATAAACCTGGTCAAAGATTTTTACCGGCAAAATCTTAATCGACCGTTTCTAGTACGGCCAAGGTTGCAGGCGATAATAGTTCCCTATTTAAATCCAGGCCTACGGCATTTTAATAAATAAAAAACGTTTCCGTTATAACGTTTATTTCGGAAGTTAACTAAGCTTACTTTATTTTTATGCGACGTTATTTTTTCTTTAACCTTTTCCGGGTTTTTTATTAATTAAATTTTGAATTTCTTTTTAATATTCTTATAACTTTCTTTTTAAAAAAGTTATATTAAAAATGTAATTATCTTAACCTTTTAATAAACTTTATCGATTTTTTATTTTGCTTACGATGATTTTGTTCGATAACCTTTTAGTACGCTAAAAACTTATCTCTTAAAATATATTATTTCCTTTATAAACGTTCTTACGTTTCGTTTATTTTTTGAAAGAAATTTAAAATTAAAACGTTATAAAATAAACGCTAAAAACGAATATAATAATTACTGTTCGAATACTTTACCAAATAATAACATTTAGGTTTATTAAAAAGAATATAATTTTAAGAAAAAAACTTTAATTCTAAAAATTTTAATCGTTTTGGCTTAAGTAATATGAAAATCGCGTTAATTTACGCGTAACTTTTTTTTCGTTTCTTTTTTTAATTCGATTTATTATAATAAAATTAATTCAAAAATTACGGAAACCTTTTTTAATAAAAATAAAAAGTTTACTTATAATTCTTTTCTTTAAGATAAAACTGTTTAGAAAAGGAAAATAATGTTACAGTATAAAAATAAGGATTTTTATCTTAAAAAAGCCTACCTTTAAAGCCTGATATAAGTTTCTTGCGGTTAATTTTCGAGTAAGGAAAGCTTGGTTTTTCCCGCGCCAAGATTATAGTAATCTGGTGAATTTAGGTGATCTGGAACTAGATTGTATAAATTATACAGACTTACGATATATTTATTAAATTCGGATGAATATATAACGGACACATTTTTTATGTATATAGTACCTATTTAGTCTCGCTTTTTAGCTATTGATTTAAATCTTTAAGTAAAGATATCGTTCTTTAATTAAAGGAAAAGTTTGCAAATTTCTTTAACGAACAATCCATTTATTATATTATTATTACCTATAAATCAAAACCCCCATTTCGGATACTGCTTATACCTCCTTCTGGATATATAACAGTTTCGTTATATTATGTTATTATAATGATAAAATTATTACATTTATTTATTTTTTATATTTAAATTTAATTATGTTCATTATAATTTATATTTGAAAAAGTTGAAAAAAAAAATTGTATTTATGTTAGCTTATATTCGACGCGTATATAAAATATTATATTTATTAAACATAAAATTTAGTTTTTTTTTTTAAAAAAAAGATAATAATTTTAATAAGATCTTTAAAACGAAACCATTATTCGCATAACATAAACTTTGACCCCGTTAGCTCGTTCCATGGAATCGGCATTTAAGTAGTTTATCTTTAGCTTTTTAACAGAGTATGTTGGAAAATATTCAAGAAAATAAAAAGCCAGCAAGGCCTGAGTTCACTGAGACAAGTTTTAACGTATTAGAGAACGAAGGGAATAGTGTCAGCTAAATAGCAAAATAAGAACTTTATTACTAATTAGTCTTTTGGTACGGCCTTACGTTATCTTAGCTAGGTTAGGCCTCTCTGGCTCGTTTTTTAAAGTATTGCTATATTACGCTAAAAATGAACCAATTAAAACCCAAATCCCTGTAACGAGCCAGCAAGGCCTAAGTTGCCTTAGCGAGCTCAGGCCTCGCTGGCTTTTTTAAAAAAAAAGGTTGTTAATATATTCGGCCAAAAGGTTGAAAATTAATTAACTAACTACCCTATTCTCATAACAAACTAATAAGGCCTAAGTGTATATTATACGGATAAGGGTTTTATTTTCTATATTTTACTAAAATTATTAAAAGTATTTTTATTTATTTGAAAAAAAATAAAACGATTTATATAAAGAAAGCTCTTAAAGCTAATGTACGGCCGATAAATTTAATACTTCGTGCACGGGTTTAATATAAGTTGCCGAATATAAAAACATCTCTTTTAACTTTCGTAGAAATAAATTATAATTAATTTAATTGATTTTAAATATAAGTAATAAACGACCGTAATAGTTTTATCGTTACGATCATGGAATTATCGGTCGTAATATCGTATACCAGACATCTTAAGTATATTTTATACTGAAAATATATATTTTAAATTTTTCAGCATTACGGCTTATACTTATTACGTTATAATTTTTAAAAGAATTCCGGATTTAATTAACGGAAAAATTCATTTATTACGATATGATAACTATAATCCTAACGGATAAAAAAAGTTTTAAACGGGATTTTTATATATTATAATATTTAAAAAAGGTTTATAACGCCAGAATGTATACAGTGATTACGTTATTATTATTATAAGGGTATTATAATTAAAGAAAAACAAAATAAACACTTTAATTTATTTTTTAAAATTTTCGTTAAAGTAACTTTATATAAAAAGTTATATATATAGTTATAAAAATTATTATTATTATATTTTTTCATGCTTAAAGTAAGTTTTCGAAACCTTATAAAATGATATATATAACGGAACTAAAAAAATTTAAATTAAAATCAAACTTTATTTTTAAAGCTGTTTGATTTTTATGGATATTTCACTAATTAGGTGAACGTGATATATAAAGCTACGGGACTTTTACAGCTGCGCCGTAAGCGCAGCTTTAATCTTAAAATAGGGCCTGATCTTAATATGGTAAGGCCTAAGTGGAAGTTATGCGAAACAGGGGTTCATTTTCAGGGTTATTATAAAAATTATTAACTTTTTTAAACATTTCTTTTAAAAAGTTTAAAGATATATATATAATTATTTTTTATAAAACTAATTTAAAGGCGATAAGTTAAAACGTTTAAAGCGCTATTAAATATAAATTAATGTTTATAAAATTGTTAATTAATTTTAATAAATTAAAATTACTATTATTAAGGAAATTAAACGTTGAACGTAATAATTAATTCCATAACCGCCAATAATTTTTTCCTTTTAAGGTAATTGGAAAACTTTAAATTCTTTAAAAATATAAATAACATTTATATAAATTGCGAAAAGTTAACGGAAACTTATTTATTTGTGATAATGGTTAAATTTATTAAAAAATCCGAAAACTTTTAATTTAAATATAAAAATATCTTTAACACCTTATTTTAACTTAACCGATATTTTAAGATCTGATATTATTTCAGGAATATCGTAATTCCGTCCTAATAATTTAGGTATTAATTGGGAAAATTAAACGCCTTTTTTAAAATAATTTTATAAACTTACTATAAAAAGATTTTTATAAAATTTATTACATAATTAAAAAAACCAGAATTTTAAATTCAATGGTGATAATATCTCTTAAATATTAACGGGTTAAAAAAGTATTTAAAAACCAAAGCCGTAAAAAATTACCTACCTATAACTCCTAAATTTATCAAATTCTTATTAAAAACGAACATCACTTAAAATTTCCCAAGTTTATCTTATAAAATTTAAAAAAGGAAAAGTTTTTTAAAGATTTTTAACCAAATCATAAACCAAAATCTATCTAAAAATCCGAGTTACTTGTCAGAGGTTTAATTATAATAATATTAAAAATAATAATTTATTATATTAACGAGTTTATTATTAACGATAACTAAATAATATCGTTATAAAAAATCAGTATTCCTTAACGTTAATAAATATTATAAAAAACATCAATATGGCTAAATAATTTATAATATTAAATTTACCTGGCGGTTATTATTTAAATTAAATAATTAAGAACGAAAAATGAATAAGCGTAATTTAATAACTTATAAATATTCCTAAGACAATATAAAAATATCGTAACCTATTAATTTTTACCCAGTTTCATGCCGCAGTTTTTAACGTCGTAAATTATGTTTTAAAACTTAATCATAAAAACGACTTAATCCTTGCCATTATGACGTAACTGGCTTATGTCTTTTTAAAAGAACGTTAACGTACCTTTTCCATTGTTACATAAATCTTACAGAAGGTTTTTAATATTTTCGTACCTTCTTTGATTCCGGTAATAAACTTTAAAAGTACCTGACAGGTCGTTTTGGTAATTATCTTTACCAGGCGCAGCTTATTAAAGGTAGAAAGTTTTATTCTCTCCTTATAACCAACTTTTTCAAACATAAAGTTTAAGGCGTTCTTTTAAAAGCTTCCAGTTTTCGAAACCCTTTAGATAATTTTCCTTATAAAGGGCGAAATTAAAATGTTTTTAATGAAAGATATCCTTTTCTTTCTCTTTAAACCTTTCCTTACTTTTCTTCTTATCCATTTCTTTATCGTTTTTTCTATCGCGATTTTTGGGACGTTTTTTTCGGTCGTCATCATTCGAATCACTTTTCGAATCTGAAACTGAGTTAGCTGGATGATGAAGAAAAGCTATCGCGACTCCCTCCGCCATCTCCGCCACTACCGTCTTAGCTACCATTACTATCGCTATCTGATAATAAGGGTAAGAAAGGTGCTGAATATGATAATATTATTAATAAGGTTTTTATTCGTAAGCCGTTACCGGCCAAGTTACGCTAATTATTTATAGGATCGGCTGGAAACAAATCGTATCCCTTTTCTTTCCTTTTTTTTCTTTTTAAATAAAGGGTACTTTTTACTAAAAGGAAACTTTAATAAGTCCGCAGGCAAGGGTATATGGCTATATCTTCTTAGGTTGATAATAGTAATTTGATATTTTTTAGGCAATTTAGATGGTAATAATATATTTAGCATTTTCTATTATTTTGACAGTTTCGACGGTCTCGCCCTCCGTAACGATTTGTTACTTTAATTCGAATAAAGCTTATTCGTTAGTAATTTTTCGAATTGTTTAGATTATTATTTATATAACTTGCTTATGGTATTACCGTTATGGAATTCTTTTATTACCTATTAACCTTATTCGGCCAGCTTTCGCCGTTCTTTTCTTTCAGTAATTTTCGCGGTAAGAGCTTTAATATTCTTCCGTAAATGGTTTATCTTAACGCAAAAAGATTTTTATATTAAAATTAACTTCCTTAATTAAATAAAGCAGTTATAAAATTATAATAATTCGTTAATATTATCTTACTAGGCGAATTCGCTACTTAAGGACATTAATAAGGTTTTTTGCAGAATTTATTATTATAATATATTAACCGAATCGAATGATTTTCGTAACCTTACCGATTATAATAATTCTAGGCCGGTTACTTAACCTCGTAACGTATTATTTATAATTTTATAATAATATATTTCGAATAATAAAAAAGAATTATATCGTAATCTTTTTTTAAAAAACCAAAAGGTATTATTTTATAAAGATACGCGGAACCTATCTGACTGTTATTAATATGATAATGTATATATTATTAACTTGTATCAGAAAAAATCAGATTTATCCCTGTTATATATTTAAAATATTACTTATAGGTAGTGCACGTATGGCCCTACTACGAAGCGTTAAGGTTATTATCGTACGGGTTAACCAACTAGGTGCATAATAACTTACTATCCGCCAACAAATTTATATATAATTAATTACAAATTATTTAATAAATAATTATTATATACTTTTATTTAAATACTTTTCAGTATTTTTTATTATATGATTTCATTACTATCCGGATTATTTATATTTTACAATGTTTTTAATTTATCCTATACGCGCTCTTAAATCCGGTAAAATCTTTCGAAGCTTTAAATTTAATAACTGTTTTTATAATTTTCATTTTATTAATAATATCAATCATAGTTTTTAAAGTAATATACAATCATTAAATTAAATTATCATAGTATTATTTAAACATTTAAACAGGTTAATTTATAGGAATTTTAAATATAAAGAAGATAGTAATATTAATTTTAAAAAAAATAATATTAAAACATATATTTCTATTATATAATTATATTTAATTAAACTTTCGGCTTTATTAAAACCTTTATATTTCAAGATTTCTTTATAATACCGATAATTATTATTATATATATGAATTAATACTTGTAAACAAAAGGAAATAAAAGGTAAGTTATAAATATTAATATATTTAACGGAAAAACTTTTTATACTTATAATAAATATATTTTTAATACTTTTTAAATTAGTTCTTTAATGATTATTTAAAACTAAGAATAATATAATCATATTGTCCGGTATTTATAGGTTCGAATATCCTATATTAAACCTTTTTAAATTTGCCGATATTGAAATTAAAATAAAATATAATATTATTAATATAAAACATTATCATTTTTCGGTTAATTTAATTAAAGATACGATTTAAATAATAAATAAAAATCTGTTTCTTCGAGAATTATATTATATATTATATTATATTTATTATTGCCGTTAAAATATTTAATATACAACTAAATAATTAACGGTTTAACAGTTTTATAACTATATCGGTTATATATTTAATATTATCGTATAAATTAATTATATTTATATTAATAAAAACTCGAACAATGTTTAATAAAGATAAACGTTTCGGTTTAAAAAAGTAAATATTTAAAAGTTTAAAATATTTATTTAAAACTTTTTAATACATTATTCGTATTTAGTTCTTTAAAAAATTATCTGTAAAAACTTATTTTAAATAACTTTAAATTTTATATATTATTATTTTAAGGTTTACTGTAGCCAGCGGGCATAAGGTTTATCAGGGTCGAAGCTTATCAGCAACTACGTATTCTGCTTCAGAGTAAGGTTTTATGGGACTAAGGTATATAATCTATCTTAACCGTAAAAACTATTAATTAATTATCGTATTCGAAGATATTAGGTATAGTATCTATCGTATGAATTATATGTATAATAATTTTCTGTATATTTAGTTCAGCCTGGAAAATAAGGCTTGAACTTATATTAACCTTGCATAAAATAACGAAAATTTTAATTACTTATTTAAGTATATGATATAAAGTTCGTTTTAAATAAAGCTATTTATATTTAAAATTAGCAATTTTATTTTAATATTAATTTTTTTTAATTATAAAATAAATAATATTTAATTAAAATTACTTTTAAAAAATTTAAATTATTAATTTTTAAAAAATTATATAAAACGTATTAAATGAGACGAAAATTTTATAACTTAATATTAGGTTTTATTTTTAAAGTTTTATTATTTTTAGAAACTTTCTTTTAAAAAAGGTCTAGTTAATATATCTAATCCTTATAGTTACTTCTTAATTAAAAGCGCTAGCTATGGCTACGCCTTAGGTGTAGCCCTAACCTTAAAAATGGGGCCTGATCTTGATGAGGCAAGTAAATTGCATGGTATTTTAAAGGGGGTGCCGATCGGGTGCGCCATTTATTTTGACTAGCGCCTTGGGGGGTTACTGGCCCACTAACGATAGCCTCGGCAAACTGCTGTCTGCTCAGAATCCCTCTTCGTGACCGCTATGGAAAACTCCATCCATGGGGCCATCACGGCCAATCCGCTTGGGGAGCTCCTCGCGATATTTCATGTCTCCTCATATCTCCCTGGTTGTCAACCTTCAGCCGCGTCTGGTCTTATTGGTGAAGGTGGTGGTTGTGGCGTTGCGGCGTTTCCCCATTGCGGTAAACTTTCATGCAAGCCTTATCCTTGGCACCTGCTATTGGGATTGAGGATATTGCAATTATACTCGAGGCCAATCAGAGAGGTGCATATCGCCGATCATTCCTGGAGATGGCGCCGGCGGCAATCTGTCCAAGCCCCTGAAGCTGCGAGTCAGCAAAGTCTGGTGAAAGCGCTTGCTGCTGGAGTACTTCTTCGCTTTCCCACAAAATCTCCATTTCTGCCTTTCGGTGAACTTGCATCATCAACCCTAGCGACAATACAATCTTCGCCATGGCGACCGTCCTCCCTTCGAGGCTCCTCGGCTATGTCAATGGGGAATTCTTCGTTTTCGATCCCCGCCCTGGTGGGGTGGAGTACTTCGACATTATCTCCTACACCTGGGGCGACCTGGTTGACCCATACATGTCCGGAATACCGGGAGTAACCTGGAGAGTGCCTATACGCCCGGAGAAATTAAACGACATCAAGAGGCTGATGATCAGCTCCGGCTCGAAGTATTTGTGGTGTGATTGCGTATGCTTAAACCAGGAAGACGAGGATGAGAAGGCCGTTGAGATCGCCAAGATGTTCGAGTATTATAAGAGCGCCCGCATGTGCCACATCCTGCTCGATATGCCCCAGGTGTGGAATCCGCAGGAAATCGTGGATAACCTGAAGTTCATCGACCACATACTCAGCCACATGGGTGGGGCGGCGCTCGCCTCGGAGGCTAGGTTGACTGAGAACTTAACCAACCGCCTGTCCAAGTGGGCGGACAGTGATGAGTGGGCTTTCCCCGTGGACAAGATGATTGTGAGGTCCGCCGCCGTCGACATGGGCGTGCTGAACTGCTACGCGACGTGCATCAACCACGTCAGGTCGCTGTTCGACAACCCGTACTTTACCAGGGTGTGGACGTTCCAGGAAATGATCCTCGGGAAGAATATAACCCTGTGGGCAGTAAACCCCCAGCGGATAGATCATATAGGGGAGCTCGATACCTGGATGGACCTAGCCGCAGACTCCAAGGACAAGGCCTACAAGCTATGGGTTTGGATAGATGGCTACAGGTTCGTGAATACCGCATCGGTCAACGCGATTCTTGGGAAAATAGCGGAGGATAAGGAGGTCCTCGATAGCTTGCAGATGCAGGTTAGAGGGATTGGTGGAGCAAGAGCGGACATCATAAATGGGGGTCCATGGTGGTGGCGCGAGAACTACAAGGGGATAAGCAACATATTCTCGGCCGTTTCCCTTACGCCGCGGCAGTGCAGAGAAAAGGCGGACATATTCAGGGGGCTCCTAGGCATCTTCAGCGGACTGTTCTTGTCGGAGGAGGTGAAGAGGGACTTATCTGGAGACGACCTGGACAAGATTTCGTTCAATTTCTTCAGGCAGCTATCCAGCAAGACGGGGTTAGCATGGACTAAGCTCGCAATAAGCAGCCGAGAAAGGGGAGAGTGGAATTGGATACCAGTGGTAGAAAACTACAGCGGAGTTATGACTACCGATTGCTTCGCGGGGGTTGTCTACCTAGGAAGGCTGAAGTCAAAAGGCCATGCGAAGGCCACGGCCGAGACAAGTATCAAAGGAGTCCCGCGAAAGTACATGAAGATCCGGCTCAGCCAGCAGGAAAAAGGTTTCCCGTTCTACTTCAAGGGCTGCAACTGCGGGAAGTCGGTCAAAACTGGCATGTTCAGTAGCGAGCAGATACCCACCTACGATCAGCCCAGGAATGTGATCCAGGACGAGACAGGGAGGATATTGGTGCAATGTGCGACGATCTTGGGAGCTATTATGGACCCTGGCTACGACGTTGTTGAGTATAGGAGGAGGCTGCTCAGCAAGTTCCAGCCATATTGGACGGTCAGCGATCCTTACGCGAAGCCCGCTTTTTGGATCGACAGATGCGTGAGCGGCACCATGTGGGAAAACCCAAACCAGTGGTACCTTAGGACCCACAACATGTCAATGAACTACAGGATGGTAGACATAGACATAGCCCGCTGCGGATCCCGGTTGGCGAACGAAAGTACGGCGAGAATATCCTGCGAAGTCCGCATCAATTGCGGGTGCACGATAGTCGCTCCATTCCCGTTCATATTCGAAGCCATATGCGCGGTGAAGAATAGTTTCCTCGGCGACGCCTACGCAACCGTAGACGATGCCGATCGAATAGCGCTGAAAGACGGAGTGGGGTTGGTGCAGGTCGGGGACGTAGGCAAGACCTTCAACCTGGTAGCATTCGCAGGCGACGTCAACGCCCACAAGTCTTATGCCTCCAGCTGCAGGAGCACAAAAGTCGACAAGATCGTACTTCCCAAACAATCGTGGCCCAGTGGCAGGGCTCTTGTAAGAGAGGATTTCAGCCACGGCATTACGGACGGAATGAGAGACTATGGCTACGTACCAACTGGAGGCTCCGGGAACTTGCTCATATGCAGAAACAATCTCATCGATCAGTACAGGATTATAGGAGTTTGCATAGATGAGCATATTCCCCACGAGAAGGAACGCCCAGTGCGTATACGATAAGCAACAATTTCGCATTAATACATTGGTGGCAGAGCTGAATTTCATTCCTTTACTCAGGAACCTTTCGCAGCGTATAGTACAATCCACAGCAGTAGCAATTTACGAAACGTATACTAATCCCTCATGCCCATCTCTCATAACGTACTTAAGTACAATGCTATGATTAGAATGCTGGTGTGGCAGTAAGGATACTGATTTCATATTGCTCGGTAAGTAATTAGAATCTTATCGAGCAGTCTGGTAGCAGGACGTGCTCAAACACCTGCTCGTAATTCCATTCTCCTAAAAGTAGAGACCCGTACTTAGCGGCTGGCCATACTTTCCAGCTAGGTATCATTCCCGCCTTTAGGCCCAAGATGGCCTAACCCCGAAATACCGAGGTTAAAATGAGAATAATAGCAGTCACGACCTCCAAAAGTGCTATAGCCACCTTTATACCGGCGATCTAGAGCATGATACTTCTTACCAAGGTAGAGCGCGAACCATGCATACCTAAGTACCTGTGATAGGGCTCTAGTAAGCCCTGCTATGGGCTTACCTCAGCTAGCTCAGGCCTCGCTGGCTCGTTTTTTTTTAATGTACTATTATATTACGCTAAAAATTAACTAATTAAATCCCAAATTCCCGTAACGAACTAACGAGGTTTAAGTTCTTATTATACGGACAAAAATTTCGTTCTGGACGTTTTTATTAAAATTGTTAACTTTTAAAAAAAAAAGATTTTAAAGATTTATATAAAAAAAATTATTTCGTAGTTAATATACGTTCGATAAATTTAATATTTTATATACGTATTAAATATAACTGAATATATATATATAACTTTTTTAAATTTTTTTAAATAATAATTATAATTAATATAATTAAGTATAAATTTAAGAAATAAATAATCGTAATAATTTTATGGTTACGATAATATAATTACTAATCGTATTATTATATATCGGGTTTTTTAAATATATTTTATATAAAAAAAATCCGTATATTAATTTTTTCGGCCGTACGGATTATAATTATTATATCGTAACTTTAAAAAAATTTCGGATTTAATTAACCGGAACGTTTTTATAATTACGACGTAATAATTATAATTTATACGGAAAAAAAATTATTATACGGACTTTTTTTATATTAAATTATTTTAAAAAAATTTATAACGAATTGTTATACGTAATAAAAAAACGTTCCGGATTAAAGGTTTATTTTAAAAAAAGTTTTAATGTGAATTTTTAATATTTTTATTAAATTAATTCCGGTTAAAAATTATATCTATAATTAAATTTTTTTTAAAATTATATATAATCACATTTTTTATTATTTTTTATTTATTTTTATTATTATTATATTTATTAATTTTTAAGTTAAATTTTTAAAAATTTATATAAGATTATTTAAAACGAACTTAAAAAATTATAATTTATTATTAGGCCTTATTTTAAGGTTTGTATTTTTGTAGGTCGGTACCTAGTACTATAGGTTTTTAAAAAGTCCTAGCCACAGCTGCGCCGCAGGCGCAGCCATAACCTCAAAATAAGGCCTGATTTTAGTGAGGTAACTATGGGCATCGAACTTACGCCGGGGCCAAATATAACGAGCCTGTCATACATCCACCTGGAGGTATAAGCAGTATCCGAAATAAGCTCTTAATTTGCAGGTAATAATAACATAATAAATGATCCGGGGTTTTGTTTATTAAAGAGATTTACGGACTTTTTCCATAATTAGAAAATAATGCCTTTAATTAACGGCTTAAATTAATATCTAAAAAACGAAATTAAATACATATTTTTATATAAAAAAACCGTCCGTTATATATCCATCCTTAATAAGTAAGTATATCGTAGATTTATATAATCTATATAATCTGGTTCTAGATTACCTAAATCCTTAAAATTATTATAACCCTAGCGCGGGAAAAGCTAAGTTTTCTTTACCTAAAAATTAGCCGCGAAAGGCCCGTACTAGGTCCCGAAGGCCAACTTTTTTAAAAATAGGAACCCTTATTCTTATATTATAATATTATTTTCCTTTTTTAAAACATTTTTATTTTAAAGATATAAACCGTAGGTTACCTTTTTATTTTATTAAAAAGGGTTTCCGAAATTTTTTAACGAATTTTATTAAAATAAGTTTTTTTTTAAAAAAAGAGAAAAAAAACTATGGATAAAGTCACTTAATATTCGCGATACTCGCGCTTATTTAATTAAAACTTTTAAGATTAAAGCTTTTTTTTATTTTAATTATATTCGATTTAATAAAGCAGATTATTTTCAGTTCTTAAAGTGCTTAAATTATAATTATTATATCTTTTATTTACGTTTTTTTATAATATAATAATTATAAATTTATAAAAGAAAATAAACGAAACGTAAAAACGATTATAAAAAAGGTAATAAAGGTTAAAAATTATTTTCTGAAATATTAAAAAGTTATAAGGAAAACATTAAATAAATTACGGCGTTAAAAGGAAGAAAAATAAAAGAGTTTTTTAATAAGTTAAAACGTTACCGTCTTTAATAAAACCTTTTTTTTAAACACCCTGAAAAGATTAAAGGAAATTTTAAAATTGAATTAACTGGAAAAAAAAAATTTTAAAGGAAAAATAAGGTTACGTAAAGGCCGAATAAGCATAATTTGTTTCCGAAATAAACATTATAATAGAGGCGTTCTTTTTCGATTAAAACGCCGTAAACCTAGATCTAGGTAAAGGACCGTTATCGCCTGTAACCTTAGCCGCATTAAATATAGTTAGTTAGGATTCTGCCGGTAGAAATTTTTATCCAGGTTTATCGCATTCGTTAAGTATTTAAGTAATTTCTATATATTCTTTTCAAAGAGGATATATAATTATTTAATTAAATATTAAACTTTATCTTAAATTATTATAAAATTTAATGTTATTCGACCTTATATTCGTTATTATCCTTTTTAATTTTAAAGTTCTTTTTAAAAAAGATATTTTTTAGGGCTGGTTTTAATAAGAAAATATAAAAAATAAGGTATATTTTTATGGATTTAGGAATAACAATTAATACAAGGTTGATTTAGGTTTAAGTCTTATTTTCCAGGCTGAACCAAATATACAGAAAATTATTATATATATAATTTATACGATAGATACTATACCTAATATCTTCGAATACGATAACTAATTATTAGCTTTTACGGTTAAGATAGATTATATACCTTAATCCCATAAAACCTTACTTTAAAACAAAATCTTACTTTAAAACAAAACCTTACTTTAAAACAGAACCTTACTTTAAAACAGAACCTTACTCTGAAGCACAACCTTACTTTAAAGCAGAACCTTATTCTGAAGCAGAACCTCACTCTGAAGCAGAACCTTGCTCTGAAGCAGAACCTTACTCTGAAGCAGAATACGTGGTTGCCGATAAGCTTCGACTCTGATGAACCTTATACCAGCTGGCTGGTTCCGCATGGTTGCAGTAAACCTTAAGGATAAACCTTAAGAATAAACCTTAAGAATAAACCTTAACGTTAAACCTTAAGGGTGAACCTTAAGTGCGCATAAAAGGCTGTGCGAGCCCTTGCCAGTCTTACGGCTAGGAGTGTCAGATGTCAGCCAGGAAAGGGGCTAGGAACTCTAACTTTGATCGTTCCCACGGCACCTTTTCGAGTTACCTTCATCAAGACAGCTGAACATGCCGCGCAACTCCGAATACACAATACCGGTAATCCTAAACCGTAGGATTTCCAAGAAAGAATAATAATTAATAATTAATTTTTAAAATAATCCGTGTAATTTTAAATCAATTAAGCGTTTTAAAATTAAGTTTATCGTTAGGTTTTTTCGTTTTAATTTATAAAATATTTAATATCGCGTTTTATTTTTATCGTAATAAGTAAACTTGATTTTTTTTCGTTATAATTAATTCCTTATTTCTTTTATTATTATAATACTAAATCGTTTTTTATTAAAAATTTATAATATTATTTATAGTTGGATTTATATTATCTTCATTTTTATTATTATTATTTTTATTCTAAAGGATATTATAACGATTACCGGTATTTTACATATTAATTATTTTCATCGTTAGGTTATTATATCGGATTTTTATATAGCTATATACGGAAATATACCCATATTTTCGTCAGTAAATATGTTATAAACAATTTATCATAAAAAGAAAAGTTAAACCGAATTATTTTGCTTATAATTAGCGTAAATCTGAAAATATTACTGTAAAATTTATTTTAATCGTCTTCTTTAACTATTTATTTAAAGGTAATAAATTATCGAAAATTTAAACTTAATACTTATTTACTTAAGGTTTATCCTTAAGGTTTATGTTACAGCACAGGAACAGGGGTTCCTGTCTTTAAAGAAGCCTGTCCTCGGAGGTCTCTAAGGGAGGCTCCGACCGGGTAAACCTCGGGCAAGGAAAAGCTTGGTTTTCCCGCGCCAAGATTTAAATGATCTAATTGATTTAAGTAATCTAGATAATTTGGGACTAAATTACATAGATCACATAAATTAGATAAATTTACGAAATACTTATTTGTTAAAAATGGATATATAATAAACTTTTTTTTATGTAAATAATATTTATTTAGTTTTCGTTTTTTAATTATTAATTTAAGTTTTTAATTAAAGGTACCGTTTTCCGATTAAAAAATCCATAAATTCTTTTAACGAATACCTTATTTATTATATTATTATTACCTATAAATCAAAACCCTTATTTCGGATACTGCTTATATTTCCAGATAAATATATAATAAGTTCGTTATATTTTAATAACTTTTTAATTAATAATTAACGAATAATTTAAGGTCCAGTTAGGCATAAACTTTTTTAAACTTAACAAAAACGATGTTATAAAATAACGCTTAATAAACAAATAATATACTTAATTCCCGTTATTAACTAATAAAGGATTAATAATTAAATTAAATAATTTACCTTTTATTAAAAAAGTTCTTTAATTAATCGATAATATAACACTTATAACCACCAGAACTAAGGGCTTAAAAGATTTTTTTTCTTCCCAACAGTAACCTATTCCTGCCCCCCAAAAGTTTATTAAGGTTTAGCTTAAAAAATCGGGTTAAAAGAAAATTAAGAAAGTTTACGGAAAAGAAACGGAAACAAAAAAGCTTATAACCGATAAGCGACTAAACTTTGTAGCTGGAAAAGTTATGAAATTTAAAAACGAAAACGCTAAATTCGCCCGCTAATTAAAAAAGGTTTTTGTACCCTTTTTAAGAATTACTTTTTATCTAAAAACTCCAGCTTCCCCCATATTTAATCGAAACCAAAAAGGAATTATACCCCTTTCTACCTATTACGGAATACTTAATATTAAAGGCTATAAGCCAATTATTCCCAAACCTTATAATAGGTTTACGGATGTAAAAAGACTTCTGGTTAAGGTTAGACCTTATCTTAAATGGTACGAAAGTTTTTTTACGGAAAATTACTAAAAAATAATAGCTATTTTGTAACTATTTGCTAGCAAAATATTACATTAATTCGAACCTATTTTTAAGGATTACGTAATAAATTAACTTAACGATTATTAAAATATTATTAATTACATTTTTAATAACTACGAAAACTTTAAAAAACGAATATAAATTTTATTTAAAAATATAAATAAATAATAATATACGGTTAAATAAATATATAAGCTTTAGCAGATTACGTTAGTAACCGAATATACGATTAAGTTTAACGGTTTAATAGTTATTTTTAAATTACTTTAGGATATATTATTTTACCTTTATTACTACGGCTTAAAATTTTAAGTTAAGGATAAAATATTTAAAGTACTTAAAATAAACTTTTTCGAAAATTATATAAATAAGGTTATTATTACCGACCGACGCAATTTTAATCGGTACTTCGAAAGAAAGGAACCGGCAGACGAAATAACGATAAACGTTCTAATAAAAAAAATAAAAAATAAATCTCAAAAAAAACTAATATTATTTTAACGTAATTTAAAAAAGATAAATTTAAAGTTAAATATTTTAATTATGGCAAAAAAGGTTATTTTAAGAACGAATATTATTTTTTACTTAAGGAAATTTTTTAAAAAAAAAAGGATTTTTTAGCCTAAAAAAAGGTTCGTACGGCCGAACCAGATATAGATAATAAGGAAAAGGATAAAAAGAAAGTAAGCCTTATTTCTACCAATTAAGAATTTATTATTATTACGATTAATAAAGTTAAAATTAACGATTTAGATTATAAAAATTATGTTATTTGTAAAAATATTACGGTTAAAATTTGCAAATATTATTTAAAACGAGCAGCCTTTAAAGTAATTATTATATTAGGATGCATTTATTATTTCGAAATATAAAAATGTAAAATATATTATTTAAACGGTTAGTTACGAAATAATTTCGGTAGTTATAAATAGTTATTTTTTAAGTATTATATTTTTCCTAGATATACGGTATATCTAAAACTTTTAGCGGATAATTATAAACTTTTGCATTTTATTACTTATTATAATCATAATTAATTTATTTATTAATAAATTAAAAAAAATAACGACTTTTAGTTAAAATATAACGAAAAAAACATTTATAAAATTAGACGATAAGTGTAAATGTATAAATATTCCCCGGTGGCCAGATTACCCTAAATTTTATTATTTATATTTTGAATTAAAATAAAGCCGGAAGGTTATAACGTAAAAATATTTGTATTATTTATTAATATTATATAATAAATACGAACTTTTATCTATGGAAATGTTTTTTTTTTAAAAATTTATCTTTTTGATTTTATAATTCGCAAAATATAAGATTTAAAAAAAAGCTAAAAAAATAGTTGTTTTTAAATAATAGTTTGATAACAAAAAAAGGTTTAAATAAAGGGACAATTATTTTATTAAGTATGCAGCTAGGAAAGTATGCGAATAAAAAGATTTTTTAGCCCTTAAAAGATATTAATTAAAAAATTATAAAGGCTTTCGAAAACTAGGTACCGAAAAGCCTTTATATATGCAAGGTTGATATAGGTTCAAGCCTTATTTTCCAGGCTGAGCCAAATACACAGAAAATCATTACACATATAATCCACACGATAGATACTATACCCAGTATCTTCGAACACGATAACTGATCAAGCCTTTATATATAAAATTTTATATGAGCAAAAAAAAAAATACGGAATTAAATCCAGATTTTTATTTATTATGGAAATAAGATATTTAATATTATAATCGATTCCGGAATAAAGGAAATTTTATTTTTTTCAAGGTAACCGAAAACTACCAGATCCTTTAGAAATATAAATAGTAATTATATAAATTACGACCAATTAATAAAAGTTTATTTATTTACGATAACGGCCGAATTTTTTGAAAAATTAAGGAAATCGGAATATAAATATAAGGATATTTAAAATCTAATTACTTTCGATATCGCCGACATTTTAAGATACGATATTATTTTAGAAATACCATAATTTTATTTAATAATTTGTGGATTAACTGGAAACATTAAACCTTTTTATAGGATAATTTTAAGAAAAAATTTTATAAAATTTCTTACGTAGTTAAAAAAGTTAAAATTTTGAAGTTAATAGTAATAATACCTCTTAAATATCGACGATTTAAAAAATTATTTAAAAAACGAACTTAAAGAAATTGCTTAATTATAATTGATGGGATTATTAAATTCCCATTAAGGAAAAATATTACGTAAAAATTTATTAAATTTATTATATAAACCTTAAAAAAATTAAGGCTTTTTAAAAAAGTTTTTAATAAAACTTTAAAAAAAGTTATATTTAAAAGTTCTTATTCTTAAGGTTTATCCTTAAGGTTTATTCTTAAGGTTTACTGCAGCCAGCTGGCATAAGGTTCATCAGAGTCGAAGCTTATCGGCAACCACGCATTCTGCTTCAGAGTGAGGTTCTATGGGACTGAGGTATACAATCTATCTTAACCGTGAAAACTATTGATTAGTTATCGTGTTCGAAGATACTAGGTATAGTATCTATCGTATGGATTATATGTGTAATGATTTTCTGTATATTTGGCTCAGCCTGGAAAATAAGGCTTGAACCTATATCAACCTTACATAAACATTATAATTTTTAATTCATTTTTTAAATTCTGAGCGAAACTTAAAAATATCGTATTTTTCTTAAAATCGTTTAATAATCTTATTTTTTATTCTACTATTTATATAAAAGGTTTTCTTACAATCCTTTTATAAATTACTTACGTTATTAATTATAAATATAAATTTAGTTACGAAATAATAATTAATCTTTATTTTTTTTTGTAAATATTTAATTCTTTTTATTTCTTTAAATTATACAAGTTTTTAAATTATGTGAATTCCTTGAAAATAAATTATTTCGGAATTATATATAACAATAATATTCTATTCATTTTATAATATAATATTTATAAATGACGTTTAAAAACTTTCGTGTCGTAATTTCCTTTTAGATTTAAAATATCCGCATAAATATTCTCTTTACCTTTTATCTGGTAAATATTAAATATAAATTTAAATAAGAAAATTAGTGAATTCTTTTAACGTTTATTTAATTTTAAGTTATTATAAATCGAATAAAATTCGCATAATTTAAATAAATTCTTGATGTTTTTTACTATTTAAATGTTAAGATAATTATTCAAAATCTATTATCTTAAACGGCGTATTTAACGTTTATACCTTTAAAAGCTTTAAAAATGTAAACTTTTAAATATCATTTCCATTCTTTTTTAACTACTTTAAACCTGTTTTAACGACGTATTTTTAATGCCTTTATTTCAAGTGGTTTTCTTTGTTATTGTTTGGTAACTTTATTACTAAAGTACTATGAATTCTTTTCTTAATTTCGTTAAAATAATAGGAAATTTTTTTTTTAAAGCTTAGACTTTTTTTAATATATTCTTTAGCAATAAGTTTAATTAAAGAACTAAGTAATCTTGCATAATCCTTAATTAAGAGGCGTATATAACCGGTAAATCCTAAAAATAAAAAAATATCAGTAACGGTAACTTTATTTAAATTAATTAATTTTAAATAGTTTTTACTTTAGAATTTTGGATTTAAATTTCTTTAGGGATAATAATAAAGCTTAAAGATTTAACTTTTACGTATAGCAGACGACTTTTTTAACGCTTACTAGTAAATTAACTTGTTTTAAAGGTTTTTAATATTTATATAATATATCTCTTATATTTTTATAAACTTTTTAAATAAAGACGACTATCGTTTAAGTAAATAAATATAGAGTAATTCAGGAATTTTCGTCAGATAATAATAACCAGATATTAAAAATTAACTGAAATACTAGTTAATGTTTACGGTATTACCTTATATTCGTAATGTTTATAAATAATCTTTTATAAAAACGTTTATTTTTCCCTTTTAATTATACGAATTAAATAATAACTATTTGGCAAATATAATATTATAAATTATTTAACCTTATTAATATTTCATTAAATATTTATTAGCGTCAAGAAATATCAGTTTTCTATAATAATATCGTTTAATTATCGATAATTATAAACTCGTCAATATACCGGATTTTTATTTTTATTAATTTTTATTTTGCCACCCTCTATCTTAGGTACTATTATAACTAGATATCTTATAAGTAACTTTAATTTTTAAATATAATTTCGTTCAGGGTTTCGTTAAAGCCTTGTCCAAAAAGCCTTTATTCTTTTAAGATTTATATAATAAATTTAATAAAGCTTTAAAAAAATGTTTTTTAATAAAGGCTTTATAATTTTATTAATTATAATTAAGTACTGTATCGTAAATTCGGTCTTGAAATAATATTTTAAAGCGTCGGTATTTGGGGAATTTTATTACTACAAGGTCCGAAACTTTAAATTTTTAATTATATAACAAATTAATAATAATATTTTTTAAGCACGTTTATGTTACAGTACAGGAACAGGGGTTCCCGTCTTTAGAGAAACCTGCCTTTGGAGCCTGGTGCAGGCTCCGTACGGCTAAACCTCGGACTGGGAAAGCTTTCCTTTCCTCGCGCCAAGGTTAAAGGTGATCTAGGTGTTACGGCGCTGATCGTCTCTAGGGGCTGGGTAAAGTATTCTGTTGTTGTACGAAAAAGAAAAAGGAAACTGTCTGATAGGCGCGGTACGTCTGCAGCTATATAGTGCTACGGCTGTTTAGCTAAGCCGAAACGTTAATACCGTAACAATAGCTCCCCCATTTTAAGGCAGTTATCCCTAATTGCTTATAAGAAAAACTTTATACTGTAAAAAATAAAGCCTATCTTAAATTCGAACCTTAAATACCTTATAATACGTTAGGTAGTCCATAACGTTATAAAGGCGGCAAGGTGTAAATATTTTGCGACCGATATGGGGCCGTTACCTTGGTACCGCGCTGTGGTACGGAATTATAACACCCTTTCCGGAACGAAAATGGTAATATCGTTACGACGCCAGTATTAATAATTTATACAGGAATTTTGCCGTTATCTTTTACCGCTTTTTTAAAAAAAAACCGGGATTTCCTTAAATTTTAACTTACGGTTCTTTTTCTTTCCAGGTACGCCGTATTACTATTATCATTATAACGTAATGTTTTTTTCCCGTTTTCTTTTCGTTATTTTTTTAGGGTTTCTTAAAAACCGTTTTATATTTTTTTATCGTTTTTATTACGATATTTCCGTAACCGTATATTACTTATATAACGTCCGTATATATTAAACGTTTTTACATAATTTATTTCTAAAACGTTATCTTATTACAGTACAGGAATAGGGGTTCCTGTTTTAGAGAAACCGGCCTCCGGGGCCTGGTGTGGGCTCCTTACGGCTGGTCTTCGGGTAAGGAAAGCTTGGCTTTCCCCGCGCCAAAATATGGTAATCTGGTAAATCTGGTAGATCTGGAACCAGATCTAATAGATCTCGTAAATTTACGATATACTTATTAAATCCAGGATGGATATATATAACGGACGATTTCCTATATAAATAATACCTATTTAATTTCGGTTTTTAATTATTAATTTAAGTTTTTAATTAAAGGTAACGTTTTTTAATTAAGTAAAAAGTTCGCAAACTTTTTTAATAAATATTTTATTTATTATATTATTATTACTTATAATTTAAAATTTTTATTTCGGATATTATTTATACCTTTAGGTAAATATATAACAAATTTATTATATTTTAATAACTTTTTAATTAATAATTAACGAATAATTTAAGGTTTAATTAAATAAAAACTTTTTTAAACTTAATAAAAACGATATTATTAAATAATATTTAATAAATATATAATATATTTAATTTCCGTTTTTAACTAATAAGGAATTAATAACTAAATTAAATAATTTATTTTTTATTAAAAAGGTTTTTTAATTAATCGATATTATAGCATTTATAATTATTAAAGCTAAAGGTTTAAAACTTTTTTTCCTAATAGCAACTTACCCCTACCTTTAAGGAATTTATTAAAGTATAACCTAAAAAGTCCGATTAAAAAAAGGAAAAGTTTAAAAAGGTTTATAATACAGAATCGGAGAAAAAAAAGGAGCTTATGGTTAACGAGCGATTAAATTTTATATTTTAAAAAGTTAGAAATTTTAAATAAAAAAACGCCAGATTTATTAAATAATTCAAAAAATATTTTATACATTCCTTAAAAACTACTTTTCGGCCAAAAATTCCAGTTTTTTCCTTATTTAATTAAGATTAAGAAAGAATTATACCTTTTTTTACTTATTACGAAATGTTTAATATTAAAAGTTATAAACTAATTTTTTTAAACCTTATAATGGATTTACCGATATAAAAAAATTCCTAATTAAAGTTAAACTTTATCTTAAGCAATACAGAAAGTGTTTTAAAGGAAAATTATTAAAAGATAATGGTTATTTTATAATTAATTTTTAAAAGATGATTAATTAATTTAAACCTATTTTTAACGATTACTTAATTAATTTCTTTAATAATTTTATAAATATTATTAATTATATTTTATATAATTAAGAATATTTTAAATAACGAATATAAATAAGCAGTAATATATAATTAAAAAAATATATAGATTGTAACAAATTACTTTAATAATAAAATATACCATTAAATATAACCGATTAATAATTATCTTTAAATTATTTTAAGATATATTATTTTTCCCTTATTATAACGGCTTAAACTTTAAGTTAAGGATAAAATATTTAATGTATTTAAAATAAATCCTTTCGAAAACTATATAAATAAGGTTATTATTACCGATCGACATATTTTCGATCCATATCTTGAAAAGAAAGGTACTAGCAAACGAAATAATAATAAACTCTTTAATAACAGCAAGAAAATGAAAAATAAATTTTAAAACGAAATTAATGTCGTTTTAGCGGAATTTGAAAAAAAAAATCTAAAATTAAATATTTTAATTATGGCAAAAAGGATTATTTTAAAAACAAATACTATTTTTTACCAAAAAAAAACTCAAAAAAAGGAAAAATCTTTTAATTTATAAAAAAACTCCGTACGGCCGAACAAGATATAAATCACGAAAAAAAAGATAAAAAGGAAGTAAATCTTATTTTTACTAATCAAAACTTTATAATTATTACGATTAATAAGGTTAAAAAAGACCACCCAGAATATAAAAATTATATTATTTATAAAAATATTTCGGTTAAAGTTTATAAATATTATTTAAAACTAATAGTTTTTAAGGCAATTATTACGTTAAGCTATATTTATTATTTCGATATATAAAAATGTAAAATATACGACTAGGACGGTTAATTATGAACAGATTTTAGTAACCACAAATAATTATTTTCCGAATATATAATATATCCAGCAAACGATTATAAACTTTTACATTTTATTGCTTACCGTAACCATAATTATTTTATCTATTTACGTACCAAAGAAGATAATAATTTTTAATTAAGATATAACGAAAAAATACCTATAAAGCCAGACGATAAGTACAAATATATAAAAACTCCCTAGTAATTAAATTATCTTAAATTTTATTAATTATATCCTAAATTAAAACAAAACTAAAAGGTTATAACGTAAGGATATTTATATTATTTATTAATGTTATATAATAAATACGAACTTTTAACTATATAAATGCCCTTTTCGAAAGTTTACCTTTTTAACCTGATATTTCGTAAAATATAAAACTTAAAAAAAAGCTAAAAGAAAATAATTATCTTTAAAGGCTAATTCGGCAATAGGAAATAGTTTAAATATATAAATAACCATTAAATTAAATATGCAGCCAAAGAAGTATGTAAATAAAAACGTTTTTTAATTTCCAGGGTATATTAGTTAAAAAATTACGAAAGCCTTCGAAAATAAGGTATCGAGGAACCCTTATATATAAAACCTTATGCGAAATAAAGAAACAAATACGGAATTAGATTAAGATCCTTATTTATTATGGAAATAAAATATTTAACGTTATAATCGATTCCGGTATAAAAGCAAACTTTATTTTTTTAAGATAATCGAAAAATACCAAATCCTTTAAAAATATAAATAATAGTTATATAAGTTCCGAACGGTTAATAAAAGCTATTTATAAACGAAAACGGCCGAATTTTTAAAAAGATTAATAAATTTATAATCTAAATATAAAAATATTTAAAAAAAGATTACCTATAATATTACCGATATCGTAGGATACGATATTATTTAAAAATTTCGTAACTTTGTTCCAGAAATCTACTAATTCATTAATAAAATTAAACGCTTTTATAAAATAATTTTAAACAAAAATTCCATAAAATTTATGAAATAATTAAAAATGCCAGAATTTGTAATTTAATAGTAATAATATCCCTTAAGTATCGACGGTTTAAAAAGCTACTTAAAAAACGAACCCGAAAAAAATTGTTTAATTATAATTAATAAAATCATAAAATCTTTATTAAAAAAGGATTATATTTAAAACTTTATTAAATTTATTACATAAATCCTAAGAAAATTAAGGTTTTTTAAAGAAAGCCTTTAACGAAACCTTAAAAAGGGTTATATATAAAAATCCGAATTATATATAAAATATTTAGTTCTAATAATACTAAAAATAAAAAATAACAAAATTAAAATCGATAAAGATAAAAGTTTAATATACCGACAAATTTATAATTATCGATAATTAAACGATATTATTATTAAAAATAAATATTCCTTAACGTTAATAAATATTATAAGGGAAAATATTAATAAAATTAAATAATTTAAAATCTTAAAGTTATTAAATAATTATTATTTAATTCGAATAATTAAAGACGAAAAATAAAAAACTGCTTTTAAATTTATTTATAAACATTACGAATATATAATTATATTATAAACATTAATTAATGCTTTAATTAATTTTTAATATATACTTATTATTATCTTACGAAAGTCTTTTAATAAATTTATTTTTGTTTATTTAAACGATATTTTTATTTATATAAAAACTTTAAAGAAATATAGGAAATATATTATTTAAATATTAAAGGTATTTAAAAAAGTTAATTTATTAATAAATGCCGAAAAAAAACGTTTAATATATTTAAAAGCTAAATCTTTTAAACTTTATTATTATCCTTAAATAGATTTAAATCCAAAATTCCGAGTTGGAAGCTGTTAAAAATTAGCCGATTCCAGATAAAATTACTATTAATAACATTCGTTAATTTTTAGGATTTACCGGTTATATACGACCTTTGGTTAAAAATTATAATAAACTTGCTAGCCTTTTAACTAAACTTATTACCAAAAAGTATATCAGAAAAGAATTCGAGTTTCCAAAAGATACAAAAAACGTTTTCCAAAAGAATTAAGGATAAAACCGTTAACGTCCCGGTAATTAAGTTATTAAATTATAACAAAAGAAATAATTTAAAATAAACATTATTAATTAAGTCCTAAAAATAAGTTTAAAATAATTAATAAGTAACGGAAAATAATACCTAATAATTTATTTCTTTTAAAAACTTTTAAAGATATAAATTTTAAATATCTTATTAACTATAAAGAATTATTAACTATTATTTTAACATTTCAAAAATACGAATTATTCCTTAATAAAATTAAAAAACCATTAAATATTTATTTAAATTACAAAAATATTATTCGATTCATAACGACCCAAAAACTAAATAAATGCCATAAAAATTAAATAATTCTTTTATATATATTTAAATTTAAAATCTACTATATTAAAGGGGAAAAAAATATTTAAGCGGATATTTTAGGCCAACGGAAAAATTACGACTTAAAAGTTTCTGAACGATATATATACATATTATATCGCAAGGATAATAAGATAATATAGTTATATATAATCTTAAAATAACTTATTTTAAAAAAAATAATTTAATTTAAAAATCTTTATAATCCGGAACAATAAAAGAAAATTAAGTAACTAAAAGGGAATAAGAAGGATTACTTATCATTTCGCGGTAAGTTTAATATCTTCCGCTAACAATAAAAAAAATTCGTTAAAAAATTCCCTAAAAACTTTTTATAAAAATATTAAAAAATATTTAAAATTATTAAGCGGTTATAAAAACATTCAACTTTTTAAAATTCCGTTAACTAATTAAATAAATAATTAAAAATTATAATATTTATAATAAAACTAAAGCAGTCCGCTATAAGCCGTATAGTTTACTATAACCTATAAATATACCTAATAAAACATAAAATATTAAAACTTGGAATTTTATTATGAATTTTTCCATATCGAAAAATCCGGTTATTAAAGTTAAATAAGATATAATATGGATAATTATTAACAAACTTACTAACTATAAGTAATTTTTACTCTTTAAAGAAATTATAACGGTAAAATAACTAACTTACGCCTTTATTCGATATTATTTCGATAAATGCGGAATATGAGGAAAAATTATTTTTGATCAAAATAAGCGTTTTATATTTAAATTCGGTATTAATCTTTTTTAAGCAAATTAATATTAAGTTTAAATTTTTAATAACTTACCATTTCCAAATAGATAATTAAACAAAACGATTAAATTAAACCTTAAAATAATACCTTCGGAATTATGTTAATTATTAACAGAATAATTAAATAAAGTTTTTATTATTTACAAAAATAATTTATATTATTTCCGTTAACGAAGATATAGGTATATTACCTTATGCAATTATATATGGATATAACGTAATAATTTAACGACCCAAACAGATAGTACGTAAGGTATTAATTATTACTATAATAATTTTACGAACAAAAATAATAATAACAAAAATTAAAATAGTATAAGCACAGTTTTAAACCAAATTATAATTTTTGTAACGAAAAATAACTTGGTATTAAAAAAAATTAAGGCGTTAATTTTAACAAAAAAAAATTTACTTATTACGTTAAAAATAAAACGTAACGTTAAATCTTTTCTAAATTAAAACGAAAAAACCTAATAATAAATTTAACTTTAAAAAGTTATTTTAAAAATTAATTATAAACCATTATTACCTAAAACTATAAAAATATACCTTATATCCATGTTTCCTTTTTAAAACCAGCCTTAAAAGACGCCCTATTTAAAAAGAACTTCGAAATTAAAAAAAATAATAACGAATACGAAATGGAAAAAATATTAAACTCTCAAGTAGTTAAAAATAAAATCTAATACTTAATTAAATAAAGAAATTGCTTACCGGAAAATAATATATAAGAACCATTTAAGTACTTAACAAATACAATAAACCTAATTAAGAATTTTTACCAGCAAAATCCTAACCGACCGTTTTTAATACGGCCAAAATTGTAGACGATAACGGCCTTTTACTTAAATCCAAATCTAAAACGTTTTAACTGAAAGAAATAAATACCTTTACCGCAGCATTTATTTTAAAAATAAGCCGTATGTATTCCGCCTTTACGCAACGCTACTTTTTTTCTAACCTTTTCCGTTTTTTTAGTTAATTTAATTTTAAACCTTTTTTTAACATTTCTAAAGCTTTTTTTTAAAAAATCCTATTAAAAACGTAAACGTTTTAATTTTCTAATAAATTCTTTTTATTTTTCCTCTTACCGTCGTCGTAATTTATTTAATTCTCTTTTCGTAATTTCCTGGTATTTTAAAAATTTGTCCTTAACCTTTCGTTATTCCTGTTATAATCGTTTTTATATCTCGGTCATTTTTTTTTTACAAGTTCATAATTTCCGCGTTATAAAAGGGACGCTAATAACGAATATAATAGTTCTAACTTAAATATTTTAAAGAAAAAAAAAATCGGTTTTGCTGAACAGAATATAATTAAAACAAAAAAAAGCTTTAATCCTAAAAGTCATAATTAAATTAATACGAATGTCATAAATATTACGCTAATTTTTACGTAACTTTTATTTTTGGTTTTTTTTTTTGATCTGTTATAATAAAGTTAACTAAAAAATTAGGAAAGATTTTTTAATTTTAAAAAAAAGCATTTACGATTTTTATTTTGGAGAAACCGGCTTCCGGGGCCTGGTATGGGCTTTTTACAGCTAATCTTCGGGTAAGGAAAACCTAGCTTTCCCCGCGTTAAAACATAATAATCTGGTAAATCTGGTAAGTCTGGGACCAGATTTAATAAATCTTACAAATTTACGACATACTTATTAAATCCAAAATGGATCTATATAACAAACGATTTCTTGTATAAATAACACCCATTTAATTTCGCTTTTTAGTTATTAATTTAAATCTTTAATTAAAAACATCGTTCTCCGATTAAGAGAAAAGTCTGTAAACTTCTTTAACGAACACCCTATTCATTATACTATTGTTACCTGCAAATTAAAACCCCCATTTCGGATACTGCTCATACCTTCAAGTGGATATATAACAGGTTCGTTACATATCCTTAATTACGACTTAGTTATTAATAACCTGCTTACGTTCCGTTACCGTTTTATTTTTACCGCGACGAATAAGTACATATTTTACGTTAAATATTAAAAGGCCTATTAGTTTATAAAATTAAACGCGTCGTTATGTGACCTTTTTACCGTTTTTACATAATCGTTTTATTAATTATACGTAATTTAACCGGTAAAGGGTATATAAGGTAATTCTTTAGATCTAAACGCTTTATTCGATTAGGTAACCCTTTATTTTAACGTCGTCCGGGATGTTAACGGCAATCTTATTTTTGATACCGATAACGACGCGGTTTACGAATAAGATGTTAATTTACGAATTAAAGTTAATAAAGCGATTTTGCGTTTATATGCCGTTACGGTTTCGGAACGACGGATGTTAAAAAGAAAATTAATTCTATGTTATGATTTTAGTTACGTTATTAACGTTATTTCCAAAAAAAACCCTACCGATTACCCCGTTTAAATAGCCGCTTACCGTACCTTTATGCAGGTATACCACCCCCGTTCCGTTAAAAACGCCGTAAATATATCGTTTAACGTATGCTATATCGTTATATCGTTAACGTTTCGTTATTAAATTAACGCCTAAATCGTCGCCTAAAAAAAGGCGATCGAATACCGCCTGGTACCCGGTAACGAAGGTTATTAATTATAGGCGCTAATTAAACGTATGTTCCGGGGTAAGATAATTGCCGTAATTATTTTTGCCCTGGGTTCCGTTTAGGCGGCCGCCGATATAACGTCGTTTTCCGTACTTTTCGATAACTTTTAGTTATTATTAAGTATCGGTCCGCCGTTTTTTTTCGGGGGTTAAATATTATTATCGTTACGTAATCGTTATATTAGCGTACCGTTATTTTGCCGCATATTTTATAATTTTGGTATCCGTAATTTCCGGATGTTAATAAAATTTATATTCGTAAATTCTTTTTTTATTTAGCATAATATAATTATTATCGCAATACTATTACGATATCGGTATAATTGGATTTTTTTTATTTTCTTATTACTTATTTTGCGTTATTCTTTTGCTAATATTTTATATTTGGACCGTAATTTCGGCTTTTATTCCTTATACAGTTTTAAATTAATTAGGTAGTTTAGGTTTATTGAAATTAGTTTTATAAAATTCCGTTATATTTATGTTATATCCTTAAAGGCTTTTAGCCGGTTTTTAAAAAAAACCGTATAAGTACGGCTATTTAACTTTATATTAAAGGTTTCGTTTAATATTTCTAGAACTAAAAAACTTTTCGAAATAATATTCGACGTTTTTCTAATTATTAACGATTTTAACGATGGCGCTTTCTGCGCGTATATTTTATTTCGCGTTAATATTCTTTTATTTTAATAGGTCCGGTTTATGGTATTAAATTAAAAAAGTATAAAAAACCGGAAATAACTTATAATATAATAGTAATTTTACTGTAGCGGTATGGGGGTATATTTTGATAATAATGAAAGGATTTATTTATTTGTTATTAAATTTATTATTAGGTTTATTTAATTTTATAAAATATATATTAACTTATATACGTTTTTTTTCGTTAAACGTACCGGTTTTATAATTTTATTAATAAGACCTTAATCCGTTCGAAGATTCGTTTTAACCGGTCCGCGTAATACGTTACCTTATTAAATTCGTTTTATTACGTTACCGTTTTAAGGGCGTTTAATAGGCGTAAAAGTTCCTTTTTTATAACCAGATGAAAACCGTAATTAGTTAAAACCGGTAAAACGTTTATAATTTCCGATACGTAATTATTATTAATAAATTCGGTTAAAAAAAGTAATTTACTTAATCGTTTTAATAAAAGAAAAATAATTCCGGAAGTATTATTTTATTACTGGATTAATTATTTCCCTTTGGCTGTCGGTTTGTAAATGGTACGTAATCGAAGCGCGAAACGTAACGTTTAAGCACCGGTTTAATTTTTTCTAAAAAGTAAAAACGAATTACGTATTTCGGTCCGATATTATCGTAACTGGTATATTATATAAGCGGTATACGTTAAAAATAAAAGCGCTAATAAGGGCTTTCGTAAATATATCTGTTACGGGAGCAAAATAATATATTTTCGTAAGGTAATTAATTATTATAGGGATATATTCGTAAATACGTCCGAATTTTTCGTAAGTGGAAACGGGTCCGACGTAATTTATTAATATATTATTTTACGGTCGAAACGGTACCGGTAAGGGGTTAAGGAAATTAATAGGTAACGTTTTAAATGTTTTAATATGGCAGTAAAAGTAATTATATTTCGGGATAAACGTAATTAATAATAATTTCGTTATAATAAGTTATAGGTTTTACAACGTTTAAAATAGCCTGTAAACGTTACGTTATAAGTACGGTATAATATCTGGAACTTAACGGCGTCGTTATTTGGAATAAATAATTTATTTCGAACATAAATATACCTTTATATGGTTTTATAATTAATTTTTATAGCTTTACACGTTTTATAGATATTTTATTTAAAACGTTTATAAATTAGGTTCGTTAATGCGGTTAAAATATCGCTAACGAACATAAACGATTTATAAGCGGTGTCGATAAGTACGTTTATCGGCTAGTTAATATTTATAACATACGTTTTTAAAAAGATTTTTTATCGGTAAAATAAAAATATCGTTTTATATCCGTACGTTATTTTATCGTCGTCGGTATTATTACAATTTGCGGGTTATATGTTAGGTTTGTAAAATAAGGCATTAAGGACCGTAATTTTTATTCTTAATTTGTAAATTATTTAGAACCGGAAATTATTAACAAATTCGGATTAACGGATTTAACGTTAATTTAAAAGCTTTATAGTAACAAAATATTAAAGGTTTTTATAGTTAATAATAACTTTTATAAATTTTTCGGTTCCTTAAAGTTCCGGGGGTTATTTTTCGAATATCTTAATAATTATTAATAATTCTTTATCGTAAATTTCGTAATGATATTTTGTAAGGTTATATTTAACCAAAAAAAAGGCGACCGGACGTAATATATCTTACGTATCGTATTATGAAAATTTTTCTTTTAATGCCTAATTAAACATATCGGTTTTTAAAACCATACGGCGTCGGAGGTTATAATAAGATAATATTGGAACTATTAAAAAGGTTTTTTTTAATTGTTAAAATTTTACCTTTATATCGTTTAGGAATAAATTAGTTTTTTTAATTTTGTTTATTAAGGCGTTAAAAAAAGTTATAATTTATAAAAAGCCTTTTATAAATCGACGGTAAAAATTCGTAAAGTTTAAAAAACGTTATAATTTCTGTTACGGCCAGCAGTGATTTAGCATGGTAGCTAGTTTATTGGCGCTATAAACGAAGATTCTAAGCTAAAGAAAAGAAAAGAAGGAAAGAAACGTAGAGCCGTAAAGTACGTAAAAAAATATCCCCACTCTCTTTATAGCAGGTGGCTGGTTTATATAACAGCTGTCAGCTCCATATGACGGTTGCCAGTTTTACGGTTTAATCGTAAGGTTACCATTTAATCGTAAGGCTGCCGTTATATTATCCCCTCTTAGAAATTTATATACGATCAGAAAAAATATACAAATTTCTGTCAGTTATAAGTGCCGTTTTTTCTTATTAGTCCAGTTCTTATTTTCGCGGCCTTATTATTATCGGGATAGTTTTCGTTAATCTCGTCGGCAGGTATTACGTAAATTTATTTTTATAAACGGACCGGTAATTTAAATATTTTAAAATGTTCCGTATAAAACCGTTTTATTATAATTAAAACGTTTTTAAAATTAATTACAGAATATTATATTTCGTCGGAATTATAACTTTTTTATTTAATTTAATATTATAATTCTTTATAACGTCCGTTAAATTTTAATTATTCGATTTATTTTATTTCGAATTTTAATTTATTATTAATTTTTTTAAATAACGGTAATATTTAAATTTATTAAAATAATAAATTATTATTAACTTTACGTAATCGGTTAATATAAAATAAATTAATTATTTTATAACTTAATAATAAATTAAAAACGAAATTATATTTCCGTTATTTTTAAAATTTTAACAGTTTTTATTTATTATAAATTTAAATAAATAATTAATATTTACGTTACGAAATTTTTTTTACGAAAAAAAAATTTATTATTAACCTTAAAATTAATTAAATAATATTTTTTATTAATTTATACCGTTTAACGTTTAAATATTTTTAATTCGTTTAATAATTATTAATATTTATTAAATTAATTCGGTTTATATTTGTATAATATTTAAATTTAATAATAATAAATTCCGGATATCTTTATTTAATATAATTTTTAACGGTATTATATTAATCGATCAATATTATAATAAATTATATATAAAATTTAATATTAATATATATACGTTTTAATTACTTTGGTATTTATCGATATAAAAACGTAAATATTAATTTAATTTTTAATTTATAAATTCGATAATTTTTTAAAGTTATAAATATAAAATATTTTTATAATAATATTTCGTATCGGTAAATTTATTTAATTTAATTAAAAATTAAAAAATTTATTATTTTACGTTATCGTTAATTTAAATAACGGATATTTTAAAAAAACGATATAAATATCGGTAATATCGGTTAATTAAAATTTCGGTAATATTAATTTTTTTTTAATAAGATTACCATAATTTTATTAAATTTATTAATAAACGTTTATATATAATTATAACCGTAACGGTTTTTCGGTATATTTTTTCCGTTAACGACGACATAATTTTAAATATTATTTAAAAAAAAAAGTTCCGGGCTTTTATTTCGAAATATTTTATTTTAACGGTAATCGTAATAATTCCGGATATATTATCGAATATTTTACTTAAACCGGGGTTAAATATATTTCCGTATTAATATTTTAATTATTTTTTTTACCCAAAATATACGAATATTTTAAATACGTAAATTTCGCGAATAAATATTATATGAAAAGAAATATAACCGTTAATTATTTTTTTAAATATTATTAATTTATTATTTTTATAATTTAAATTTTACGTTTTATTTTTATAACGGATAAAGTTAATTAAATCGGTACTTTATAAAATATTTTCGATTCGTATTTTAATCGATATTTCGTTAATAAAAACGATAAAAGATTTAACAGTTTTGGTAAAATTAAAATTTAATTTTTTTTTCGTTTTTAAATTTTAATTATAAATAGATCGACCGTTTTTCGTAATAAGGTATCCGTAATAATACATTTTTTATTAAGTCGGTATTAAAAAGTAATATTAAAATTAAAAAAAAATCGTTTTATCGAATTTAATACGTAAAAAAAATATATTTATTTATAAAATATAATAAAACTTAATAATTAGTTATAATAAAAAAACTTTAGCCTTAAAATTTAAAATAATAATATTCGAAAATTTAAATTATAATAAATAATTTTCGGTTTTAAATAAAATATACCTTTTTTATTAAAATTATAATTTTCGAAAAATATTTTATTAATTTTTATTTATTATCGTTTTATTATTATTAAATAATACTTCCGGTCGTATTACGGAATACGTTTATTTTTACCTTAATCGGTTAATTAAGTCGAAAAAAAATTAAAATTAAAATTTTATAAACGAACCGTTTTATTTTTTCGAAAATTCGTTTTTATTCGAATTTTATTATAAAAAATTTTTTTTTAATAAACGGTTTAATAATTTAATTATATTATTTTTATAATAATAAAATATTCGTATATAATTTTAAAATTTTATAAATAAACGGATTACGGTATAATTATTAAAATTTTTAAATTTTTATTTTGAAATTATTTTAATTTTAATTAAATCGATAAAAATATTTATACCGGTTTTTATAATAATACTGAAATAATTTATTTTTTTAACGTTAAACCGGAATTTTTTAATATTTTTTTAAAAGTTAACTTTATATAATAAGTAAATAACTTTTTCGTAATATTTTTAATATTTCTTTTTAAAGCCGGAATAAATTAAAACGTCGTTAATATAAATATTTACGTAATAATCGAAATATTTATATAATTAAATATTAATAAATAATTATTATTAAATAAAATTTATTTTAAGTTTAAATAAAAATATTTTTTATTAAAACGTATTTTAACGAATTTTAAATATTATTAAATATTTTAATTTAATAATAATACGAAATTTATAAAATGTTTAAAGAATTTTAATTTTAATAAAACGTTTAATATTTCGATAATTAAATGTAATACCGTTAAATAAAGAAATTAAAATAAAATAATTTTTTTAATAATAATTAATATAAAACCGACGTTTTAACGAATAAAATTTTGAAATAAATAAAATTAAGGCGATATTTTTTCGTATACATAATTCGATAAAATTTATTTTTAATAATTTATTTTATATTTTTTTAACGGAAAATATTAAACGGATATCCGGTAAATTAAAAGTTTTAAAGCGGATATCGGCCGGTCGAATTCTAGAATTATGTTATGGCCAAGTCGGAAGTTTAAAAAAATATAAATTTTTTTTTCGAACAAAACTTTTATAAGTAAACGAAAGATTTTGGTAAAAATTTCCGAATTCGTTTTATATATTTCGGATTTTCGTTTTCGGAAAAACGGATTTTTTAATTATTATATACTTTTTATTTTTATAAAATAATTACCGTTATAACGTTTAATTTTTTATTTTTTAAAAAAAAAATTTAAAATAACGGAAATTTATTTTATTATTCCGTATAAAAATCGGTTTTTAATTTATTCGTTAATAAGGTAATAACCGTATTATTTTTAATAATTTCTATAACGGAAATAATCGGTTTAATATTTTATACGTCCGGTATATTACTTTCGTAATTTTTTTTATAAACGTCGGAAAATTTGGTATTATTTATCGGCCTTTTTTTGTAGCATAATTATAACGGTTATCGTTTTTTTAAACTTTCGGATTAACGTATCCGTTTATTAAATATCGGGTTAAAAGTTTAATTACCGGTAAAAATTTAACCAAAGTTTAAAAATCGTCCGGTTAAATAATATTTTTATTTTCATAATTTAATAATAAACCGTATTTTTTTATTTAGTTAAAACCGATAAAAATATCGTATTCGGTATTTATAATTTAAAAAACTTAATCGGAAAAACGTTATCCGTTAATTTTAAATATTATAATAATTTAAACTTTTATTTAGCCGGCAGGTTATTTCCGGTAATTTTATAATTAAATTAATTTTTTTAAGCGGATAATATAAATTAATAATTAATTTTTTTTATTTAATAAAAAAACTTAACGAAAAATCAAGTTTATATTCCGGTATTATAAAAAGTAATAATATATAAATAAATTTTATTTATTTAAATTTATATAATTTTAATAAAAACTTTATATTTTTTAAAATTATTTATTTCCGTTATTATTAACATAAAAAAATTATCGAAAAACTTTCTAACGGTTTTATTTTCTTTCCGATTTATCGGAATTAAACGAATTTTTTTTTATTTTTACCGTAATAACCTTTTTATTATTACGGTAATTATTAATTTTATATTTTGTTTCGTTATAATTAAAGTACGTACCGGTTTTTTAATAATTTTTTTTTCGATTTCCGACAAAAATTTACCGATATTATCTAAAATTTTCGATTTATTAAAATTATTATTTTAACGGGATTTTTTATCTTTCGGTTTATTCTTATTAAGGTCGTATGGTTAAATTTTACGTTTTTATTAACGTTTTTCGTAAATAAACTGGTTATTATAAATAATTATAACGACATAATTATAAAACTTTTCGTAAATAATATTAAAATTACGGTTATTTTCGAAAAAACGTAAGTTAAAAATTAAAAGAAATTATTTTTGTAAAATTTATTTTTAATTATTTTCGGTAATTTTTACCTTTTAAATAAAAACGTTAAGTTTAAAAATAAAATCGTAAATATTTTAACTTTTACTAGGTTTAAAAACGAAAGTACGGAAAGTTCTTTTGGTAACAAAAATTTAATTCGGATCGTAATACGATAATTTTAATATTTGGATTATTTCGGTTACGTAAAAAAAAGGTTATATAATCGATCGGTAATAAATTTTAATTACTTATTCGGCTTTTTTTAAAAAAAGTTTTATTAAATAAATTATACGAATTTTTTCGTTTCGAAAAATCGATTCGTTTATTTCGAACTTATTTATAATTTTACGGATTTAAACGTTAATTTTGGTTTTATCGCCGTTAAATTTAACCGGGTCGTTAATATAAACTTTTTTTTTCGGTTATAATTAAAATTCGTATTATTATTTTTTACGAATTTACGGAAAACGGGTTATGCCGTTATGTTAATAAGGCGAAACGTATTAGTATTACCGAAAACGTTATTAATTATGTTTTTCCGGTAAAGGTGGTTAACGTCGTCGGAAGGAGTAAGAAAATAATAGCTTTATGCGGCCTAAAAGCGAACGATTTCGTTACGGAATTTTTAGAATTCTTTCCGAACGTCCTGGTTGTCGTTAGTTATTTCGTCGGCTAGTTATTTGTCGGGATTAGTTTCTGAATAGTTATGATTTTGGTTTAGTAAATTTTTTATTTTTAAAGATTCGGTTTCGTTTTTTAATACGTCGTTTTTTACCGTTTTTTCGGAATATTCGTTATTTTTTATATTTTCGATTTTACCTTTAATTACTTTAAATCGTTTTAAACGTTAACTAGTTAATAGGTAGTTTTTTTTAACAAATATTTAGTTTTGATATTGGTTGGTTTGGATTTTAATTTTAGACGCGTTATTTTTCGTTGCCGCGTATTAACGTAAAAAAGATATGGTACCTTATTTATTAATCGTTAAGTTAGCGAGGAAGGGAAAAAGTTTAAAATAATGTTACGGTTAGCAGTAATTTAGTATGGTAGCTAGTTTATTGGCGCTATAAACGAAGATTTTAAGCTGAAAAAAAGAAAAAAAGGAAAGAAACGTAAAGCCGTAAAGTGCGCAAAGAAATATCCTCATTCTTTTTGTAGCAGGTGGCTGGTTTATATGGCAGCTGTCAGCTCCATGTAATGGTTGCCAGTCTTACGGTTTGATCGTGAGGCTGCCGTTTGATCGTAAGGCTGCCGTCACAATTTCCGTAATAATCCGGGTTATTTTTATTATTAAATAACCTTAATTTTATTTAGGTGTAAAATAATACTGTGAATAAAAATAATTAAATTTAAATAACGTATTTTTATAACGTTAAATTCGTATTTGTGGATATTTATTATTAATTCCGCGTTAACGAAGCGACGTAATATTTTCCGTATATAGCTTTTATATTTTTTTTATTTTTGTTTTAAATTAAGATATTATTAAAATAAGCTATAATAAATGTATTTAAAAGGTCGAATAAGGTATAATTAATATAATATTATAAGAAGTTTAAGTTGCCGGTTATGCCGAATTTTGTTATAAGGTATTCGAATAAACTGAACCGGGTTATAAAGGTTATTTTTTATTCGTTTCCGGAGGTAATCCGTAAACGGTAAAAGGTTGTAACGATGTCGAATTTGGTATATATATGCGCCGAATAAAAAGTATTTAATATTTCGCGTATTAAAGGGATAAAATAATGGTTTTTTACCGTAACGTTATTAAGGTTCCCATAATTTACTTAAATACGTATATTACTTTTTAGCTTTTTAGCGAATAAAATAAAAGCTGTTACGGAAAAGTTATTAAGGCGAATAAAACCTTTTTTTAGGTGGTCGTCGCTATATTTCCGTACCGCCAGCAATTCGTACGGAGATATAGCCCGCGTCCGGTTGTACGGGAACGTTTGGCCCGGAAGTAACTTAATTTTATGGTCGAAAAAGTAATGCGGCGGTAAAGTGTTAACGTTATTAAGTACGAACGTTTTGGTTAAGTTATAATATTTAAGCAAAAGTTTTTTTAAAATTTCGGTTATCGTTAACGGTAACTTATTATTAAGATATTTTTGTATATTTTTTTCGATTCCGCGGCGTAATTAGGGCGTTTCGGCGATTTAGTTATAAAAAGTCCGTAAGTTGGGGGGTATAATATCCGGATTAAGGTTATCGTCCTAAATAAGAATATTACAGAAAATGATATTAAACGTTAACGACGCCGTTTCGTTAATAAAAAGCTGTTATAATAAAAACGTAATAACGTTATATAAAGTATCCGAAAAGGCGATAAAATTAGCTAGGGATATGGAGTTTATTATAACGTTTTTTATACGGTAAAACGTTAGGAAGTTAATAATGCGGAAAAAGCGGATTTTAATCGGAACGTTAACGTCCTAAAAAAAAAAACGGAAGCGGTAAGGTTAAGGGGTTTATTTGCTAAAATTGTTAAATATAATATTTCCGATACCGTTTCGTAATCGATATATATAATGCCCGTATTTTTATTAATTGTCGGATGATATTTACGAAATTAAGGTAATTTAAGGATAATATCGGGATTATTTAAAAGTTATTAATATAAGGTAATTTTTTTCATAACGGAATTTGTACGGAATCGTAATATATAAGCGGAAATAACGTAATTAGTTATGGTATTATTTGTTAATTAAAGTTAATCACGTTAAGGGAATAAAGTAAAAAAAAAAGTTATTTTAACATATAACATTATTATTAATAAATTTTAACGGCAAATAACCGTAATTAATTATCGATTGCGCTGGTAATATAATATTACCGGGAAGTTATAATTAAAACAAAAATAGAAAAAAAGTTTTAAGGTGTATAAAATGTATATATAAGTTAAATTTATTTTTAACTTAATAACTTAATAGGAGTTTTTAATTACGATTTATTTTAAAAGTTACTTTTTTCTTTATTACGTATTGCCGGTATTACGTAATAACGTTACTTTCGATACGTCCGCGTTAATAGGTCGTAGCCGCCGGTTTGGGCAAATAAAGAAATAATAAGTTTTTTTTTTAATATATGTAAAGGTTTATTTTACGCCGGTATTGCTTTGTTTTTTTCGTTTAAGGGTTCCCGGAGGCCGTTACTTTTAACGGTAAGGGCGTTTAATTATATAAGGTCCGGTTTTAACGTAATAAAGGCATTATTAAATCGGTATAGGGCCGTAATATTATTATTACCATATCTAACCATACGTTTATAAAAAGTTTAGTTTATTATATTATTCGAAAGGTTTTTAAAAAGGCGGATTTATTCCGTATCGTTTTCGGAACCGGAACGCCGTATTTACGGAACAAAAGCTTTCTGAAACGTTCCGTTAATTTTTTATTATAACGTAATAATACGTAAAACTAAAGGTTATTAATTTTAATTAATTAGGCGTATAAAGTTATTAATAAAATCGGTAAATATTATAAAGTTTTGTTATAAATTTTAAAAGTTTCGATAAGTTTATATTAATATATCGATAATAATATAAATTTGGTCCAGAAATAATAACATATCGTTTATATCGCGTTATTTATATAAATACGTTTCGGGATTTAGGTATTATGCCATTATTTTATTAATTTTATTACATATATATAAATAAATATCGTTTTAAAAGTATTAGGCAGCATATATAATATAGTTCTTAAACGATAATTAGGCGTTCCGGTTAATAATAAGCTTTAGGCGTATTAAAAAATGTTAATTAATATATTTTTCCTAACGGATTATTAGATTTTTAATATTTCTTTTATATACCGGCGGCTCCGAATTACGTAAACGTTAACTTTTTATTATGCCGAAAAAAGGTTAATTTGTTAATAAAACGTAGTCCGGGTAAGGTTATTACGGAGCCGTTAAAGGTTAGGTTATAAAAGGTTACGGGCCCGGTTATAAAGCTTCGGCGTTATAACGGTATTATACAAATCCGTCGGAATTAACTTCCGATAATTTTACCGGAACGTTAATAAGCGTTGTTAACGTATTATAAGGAAATAAGCCTTACCAGAACGAATATTCCGTAATTATAAGATATTTGCGTAATTACGTATTTTTAAAAACGGTTTAACTTATTAATTATTTTGTAACGGTTAATTATTTGCGAAATTAATACTTTTTATATAAGAACCGTTCGGTTTATTAAACCGATTATTTTACGGTTACGAAACGTTTTTAAAATTCGTTTTATTAGTAATTTAAGCGTTTATAATTATTTTTAAAACCCGTAAAAGTATTTCTGAAATTTTTTAAGGTTATTTATTTATTTCGAAAAATCGATTAAATAACGTAAAATCGTATGTAAAATAAATCGAAACGGTAATTAAAAAAGGAAATTTATAAAGAAAACTTTAAGAATTTATAAGTTATAAAGGTAATATTATACCGTTATTTTACGTTTACTTAAGGGTTAAAATGTTAGTATTTATGGTACCTTTTAGGGTTAAAATATTAGGTAATATTATAGTAAGGTTACGACGTATTAACGGTAAACTTAAAATTTTACGAAAGTTAAGTAAAAGTACGGTAATAATAAATTCCGGTAAAAGTTTATTTTTTAAAAGGTATAATAAATTATCACGGCATTAATCATTTTTAAGGGCTGGGTAAAATATTTTATTATTATACGTAAAAGAAAAAAGAAATTATTTAATAGGTATGGTACGCCTGTAGTTACATAATGCTACGGCTGTTTAGCTAAGCCGTAACGTTAGTACCGTAACACTAGGTGATCTAGATGATCTAACTAAATTATATAGATTATATAGATCTATAACATAGTTACTAAGTATCAAATGGATCTATAACGAACGGTTTCTTATATAAATAGCACCTAATCAGTTTCGCTTTTTAACTATTAATTTAAGCCTTTAATTAAAGGCATTATTCTTTTATTAAAATTAAAGTTCGTAAATTCTTTTAATAAATAAACCCCCGAATTCTTTATTTTATTATTCGTACCTGCAAATCAAGGCTTTATTTTAGATACTGCTTATACCTCTAGGTGGATGTATAATAGGTTCGTTACAGTTTATAAGATTATTTTAAGAAAACGTTTAGTTTTTCCAGTTAATCCGTAAGTTATTAGCCCGAAATCATAGTATTTTTAAAAATAATATTATATCTTAAAATGTTAATGATATCGAGGTAACTCTTTCAAGGTATCTTTAGATTTAAATTATAAGTTTCTTAACTTTTTTAAAAACTTAACTCTTTTTATAAATAAATAGGTTTTTGCTAACTATTTGTAATATATAATTGCTGCTTATATTTCTAAAGTATTTAGTACTTTTTAACTACCATAAAAAAGAAATTACCTTTCGTTCCGGAATCGATTATGGTATTAAATATCCTATTTCCATAATAAATAAGGATTTTAATTTAATTCCGCGTGTCTTTTTTTTTTGACCTTGTATAAGATTTTGTATCTGGAAGTTCCTTAATACTTTATTTTCGAAAGTTTCCGTAATGTTTTGGCTGATATATCTTGTTGGCCAGAAAACGCCTTTATTCGTAGGCCTTTTTAATGATATATTTAGTACAATAGTTACCTATATTTTTGTAGCATTTTCTGTTTCCAATTTGACCGGTTTAAAGTATTTTCTTTCTTAGCGCAACGTTTATTCTTGTATCTTTAGTTTTAAAGTTAAAACGGCAGATTTATAAGAAATATAAACTTCCAGAGTATTTATTTTTACGGCTAAATCCTTTTACTCGATGCAAAGTGTTAATGTATAATATAAGTATTCTTATATTATAACATTTTCACTTCGTTTAACCTTTAAATATAAATAATAAAATCTGGGATATTTTGGTTATCGGAAGGCTTCAATATATCGGTACTTATTATCTGGCTTTATAGCCGTTTTTTCGTTATATCTTAGCCAAAAGTTCTTACCTTTTTTAATACGCAATTAAATAAGGTAATCGTAATTTTGATAAGCAGTTTAATGCAGAAACTTATAATCGTTTATTAAAGCCTTAAGGTGCATGATATACTCTGGGAAAATATAAAGCTTTAAGGATAACTATTTATATTTCTCGAAATTTATTCGTAGCTAACCGTTTTAATCGTATATTTTATACTTTTATATACCTACGTAATATATCCTAACGTAATAGTTACCCTGGAGGCCGTTCGTTTTTGATGGTCTTTATAAGTGTTAATTATAAAACCTTTATAAATGGAATAGTTTTTATATTTTAGATCGGTATCTTTAACCCTGCTGGTCGTAATAAAAATAAATTCCTAAGCGATAAAGGTACAGCTGATTTCCTTTTTATCCTCTTTTTCGTTATCTGTTTCTCGTCCGGTCGCGCGAACCTTCTTTTTAGGCTGGGAAATCTTTTTTCTAAAGTTCCTTTTGGGTAAAAAGTAATATTCACTTTTATAATAACGCTTCTTATCATAATTAAAATTTTATTTTGGACTTATTTATTATATTTCTTTGAAATAACGTTAACTTCCTTTTAAAATTTATTCTCTTATTTCTTATTATTAAAGCGTCTGTTATTATTTCGTTTACTAGTTCTTTTTTCTTCGAAACACCGATTAAAAATATATCGGTCAGTAATAATAACCTTATCGCTATAGTTCTTAAAGGATCTAGCTTTAAGTTCCTTAAATATTTAATTTTACACTTACGGTTTAAGGTTATTATAAAACTAATAAAATAGCCCATTTTTTAATAATCTTAAGATTTATATTGGACGATTAAATTTAACTATACATTTAGCTATAACTTAATTTATTATAAAAGGTATATTTATTTAAAAATATATTATGATTTACCCAAACTTCTAAATTAAGTTTTTACCCGTTGCTTACTATATTTGTAATTATTAAAAATATAATTAATAACGTTTAAGAAATTATCGGGATAATTTCTAAGTAATTTTCTAAGATTAATTCGAATTAATTAAGTATTTTCCCAGGAAGCAATTACTAAATAGCTATTATCTTCTGATATTTCTTTGAATATAAACTTTTATAAAACTTAAAATAAAATCTACTTTGGATTAAAAGTTTTTTTCATATCCGTAATTCCGTTATAAGGTTTAAAAGGAATTAATTTATAACCTTTAACGTCGGATATTCCGTAATAAATAAAAAGGGGTATAATTCCTTTTCGGGTTTAGGTAAAACCGAACAAAAAAAAGTGTTAAAGTTATTAAAGAATGTATAAGAGTTTTTATTTATTATAGGAAGTTAATCTTAGTTTTTCTTAATCTTATAACCTCCTCGGTTAAAAGGTTTAATTATTCTTTAATTATAACCTTTTTTTTCCCTTTTTAGATTTCTCGTTTATACTTTTTTCAAATTCTTTTTTTTCGAGTTTCTCGGGTTAAATTTCAAGAAATTCTTTAAGTATAACGGTAGGTTGTTATTAAGAAAAACTGCTTTTTAAGCTCATAAGTTTAATAATAAAATATACTATATTATCGATTAATTATAAAGCTTTTTAAATAAAGGTAAATTATATCATCTAGTTATTAATATTTTATTAATTAATAAGGAGGATTAAATATATTATTTATTTTTAAAACGTCGTTTTACGGAAGGTAAAGTGTTATTAATAAGGTATCGAGTTATATGCGCTGTCGCCTGGTCCACTGCTATATTATATATATGCGTACGTCTAGTTATATGAACCGTCGTTTTATATTACGGTTTTTGTTTAAGTTTAAGCAAGCTTATACTTAATTAAGCCGTTAAATTGTTCGTTAATTATTAATTAAAGATGTATTAAAATATAAAGAACTTATTATATATCTACCTGGAAATATAAATAATATCTGAAAATAGCTTTAAATTTACAGGTAATACTAGCATAATAAATAATCTGGAGTTTTGTTCCTTAAAAAGATTTGCAGATTTTTCTTTTAATTTAAAAATGTTACTTTTAATTAAAGGCTTAAATTAAAACCTAAAAAGCAAAATTAAATAGGTATATCGTAGATCTGTATAATCAGTATAATCTGGTCCTAGATTACGCAAATCCTCTCGATCACTATAACCTTGGCGCGGGGAAAGCGAAGCTTTCCTTATCCGAAGATCAGCCGCGCAGCGCCCGCACTAGGCCCTGAGGGCCGACTTCTCCAAGGACAGGAACCCCTGTTCCTATACTGTAATACCAAACCGCTAGGGCCGTGTAGCGCCAATAACGCCGCGCTTTTTATTTTTACGTAAGAACTGTGTCTTATAATGTTATTTTCTTATTTATTTTAATTATAATATAACTCTTTTAAGTTACGTTATATATATTATTAAAGTCGAACTTTGTATAAACTTTTAAGTTTATAATTAAAATATTAAAATAATGTAACTTAGTCTTAATTAATTTATAATTAAATTAAGATAACGGTTATATTTAATATCAGTAAGATGAAAATATTAACGGAAATATATTATAGGTATTAAACCGTATAATATAATTTATAAATAAAAAGAGTATAGAAATAAACAAAGTAAAGCTTTTAAAATTTCATGTATTTTATAATATTATTTACTTTTTAACAATTATAATATAATAATAGTAGATTATTATATAAATAAATTATATATATAAGCAAGTTATATACTTTTTAACAGCTTATATTAATTAATTTAAACAACTCTTTTCCTTTTTATTAATCGTATTAATAACATTTTAATACATATACGTATTATATTAAGGCTTATTACGAATGCTATATTATTATTCCGTCCTTTTAAACTTTACGTAACGGATTATTATTTAACGCATTTGGATTTATATTATGTTTGTTTCGTACGGATTCGGATTAACCGATAAAAAAAATATTACTAATCGAATTCTTTTTAAATATACGATTATTATTTAACCGGCTTTAATTGTTACGGCTGCACCATTCCGTTATACCATCAGGGGCATAAGGCAAAAGATCGGTGGAATGATCGCAATTGTGGTGATCATTCTGGTGCTTACAGCTGTATATATAGGCTGGAGCTGTTACGGTACCCCGAACCGCAACATTAAAACGTTATATAATACGGTACAAAACATATCGAAGAAGGTTTATTATAAGGCGTATTAACCAGATTTGAAACTTTAATCCGGTAATAACTTAATATATGAGATTAAATATTAAATAAACGTTTCAAATAAAGTAAAAACCTTTATAATAAAAAATAAACCTATTATTTTACGGGCAAAAAGGATAATAAAAAGATAAAGCAGTTGACTTCTAATATTAATAAGAGTAAATAATTTATAACATTGAATTTATTATATAATTATTACTGAATTTATATAATTAAAGGTTAAAAATAAAGAACCGGCGTTTAAATTATTTATACATATTTTAAATATAAACTAATATTATAAAACATAATACATGTTTTCACTTGCTTTTAGCATATATTTAATCTTATTTTACGAAAGTTTTTATATTATTTTATATTTATCTATCCGGATAATATTTTTATTTACATAAAAGGTTTCAAAGAAAGTTTAAAAACACATCGTATAAATATTAAAAACCTTTAAAAACGTTAAGTTATAAATAAATGTTAAAAAAGACGTTTAATATAATCAAAAATGAAATCTTTTAAGTTTTATTAATTGTTTTAAACAAGTTTAAATCAAAATCTTTAATTTTAAAGTAATTAAAAACTAGCCGAGTCTTAATAAAGCTACCGTTATTAATATCTATTAACTTTTATAGTTTCCTTGTTATATACGTTAATTAATCAATGACTTTAAAAAACTAGTTATTCCTTTAATTAAGCTTATTACCAAAAAAATATATAGGAACGATATTCAAACTTTTAAAAAAAGTTAAATGAACCTTTCAGAAAATTAAAATAAATATATTAATATCCCGGCAATAAAGCTACCTAACCATTATAAAAAGAAAGAATTTAAAACAAGCGTATTATATTATATTTTTAAAATAATTTTAAAATACTAAAATAGTAACGGAAAATAATACTTAATAACTTTCTCTTTTAAAGGTTTTAAGCATATAAAAATTAAATATCTTATTTATGGTTAAGAATTATTAACGATTATCCTAGTATTAAAGATATTAGGACATTTTTAACGGAATAAAAGAACCTTTTAATATTTAGTTAAGTTATAAAAGTTATACCCGATGTATAATAACTTAAAAGTTAAATAAACGTTATAACAGTTAAATAACCTTTTAATTTAGATTTATTTTTAAGATATATTTTATTAAAAGCTAAAAGAATATATAAGCAGATATTTTAAATCGAAAAGAAAATTACTATATAAAATTTTTTAAACGTTATTTATAAATATTCTATCGTAAAAAAAGTAAACAGTACAGCTGTATACGACTTTAAAATAGATTACTGCAAAGAAATTAACATAATTTAAAAATCCTTATAACCTAAAAAAGTGGAAGATAATTAAGTAACTAAAGCGAAAAAATATGAATCAACTGTTATTTCGCGACAAGCTTTATATCCCGCGGTAATAACCAAAAAGGCTCGTTAAGAGATTTTACGAAAACCCTTTATATAAACATTAAAAGGTATATAAAACTATTAAAGGATTTTTAAAAAAAGACGACTTTTTTAAATTCCGTTAAACGCTTAAATAAGTGGTTAAAGATTGCGACATTTATAATAAGGCTAAAGCAGTTCGTTATAAACCGTATGGATTGTTATAACTTATAAATATCTCTAACAAAATATAAAACATTATAACTTGGAATTTTATTATTAACGTACATTTATTAAAAGATTTAATTATTAAAATCTAATACGATAAAGCATAAGTAATTATTAATAAACTTCTTAAATATAAAGATTTTATATCTTTCAAAAGAATTACGGTAATAAAATAATTAACTTATGCTTTTATTGAATATTATTTTAACAACTACGGAATAATGAAAAAGATTTCTGACCGAAATAAATTTTTTATATCTAAATTTGATACCATTTTCTTTAAATAAATTAATCTAAACTTAAATTTTTAATAACTTATTACGCTTAAATAAAGAGTTAAATTAAATAATTAAATTAAACCTCATAATAATATTTGCGAAATTATATTAATGTTAAGGGTTAGAATGTGATGTATTAATAAAGATGTAGAAGTAAGAGAAAGTACGGAAGTACTCGGCCTGGCTAGCTATATATGGGCCTGCTAAGGCGCCGGCGAGTGCGCTATCTACAGGTATGGAGCAGCCAAGGCTGCAGCCCCTAAACGCTCCATATAACCCTTAACAATTAATTAGTCATTGGATAAATAAATTAAATTTATATTATTTATATAAATAATCTATAATACGTTTACCAGCGAAAATATTAACATATCTTTATATGTTGTTATATACGGATAAGAAGTAATAATTTAGTAATTAAACCAATTAATATATAAGGCCTTCGTTATTACCTAAATAACTTTTCTAACAGAAATAATAATATCGAAAGTTAAGATATTATAAATTTAATTGTAAACGGAATTATAATCCTTTTATTAAAAATCACTTAATATTATAACAAAAAAAGAATTAAAGGATTAATCTTAACGAAAAGAAATAAAATTTTCTTATTACTATAAAGTAAAACGCGATATCGAACATTTTATAAGTTGAAACAAAAAGCCCCAGCGATAAGCTTAATTTTAAAAAACTTAGCTTTTTTAAAATTAACGAAATTATTTTCGAAATTAATTATAAATTATTGTTATTTACAATAATGTAAAAGTACCTTATTTTTTACATTTCCTTATTAAAACTAACTCTAAAAAGCGTTCCGTGGAAATCTAATCTTAAATTCAAAAACAACGATAATAAATACATAATTAAATAGATATTAAACTTTCGAATAATTAAAAATGAAATCCCGTACCTAATTAAATAAATATATTACTTACTTAAAAATAACACAGAAAATTTATTTAACCAGTTAACAAATACGATAAATTTAGTTAAAGGTTTTTACTGGCAAAATTTTAACCGACCCGTTTTAATGTGGCTATGGTTGTAAGCGATAACGGTTTATTACTTAAATTTAAATTTACGGCGATTTAATTAAAAAAGAACGTTTTCGTTATAATGTTTATTTCGAAAGCAGGTTATATTTACTTTGCTTTTACGTAATGTTATTCCTTTTTTAAATTCTTTTATTTTTTTAATTAATTTAACTTTAAACCTTTTTTTAATATTTTTAAACCCTTTTTTTTAAAAAAGGTCCTATTAAAAGCGCAAACGTTTTAACGTTTTAATAATTTCCTTTTAGTCTTTATTTTATCGATACAGTAATTCGTTTCGTTTTTTTCTCGCAACTTCTTAATACCTTAAGAAATTATCCTTAATTTCCCAGTTTTTTCTTTTACAATCGCTTTTACGTTTCATTTATTTTCCTTAAGGAATTTATAATTAACTATAATAAACACGTTAATAATAAATATAATAATTAAAATTTAAGTATTTTAAGACATAAAAATAATCAGATTTACCAAGTCGAATATAATTAAAGAAAAAACAAAGCTTTAATTTTAAACTTTTTAATTAACTTAATAAGAATATTATAAAAATCGCATTAGTTTATACGCAATTTTCTTTTTTTCGAACACGACTTGTTATAATAAAGTTAGCTAAAAAGCTTTAAACCCCCTTTTAATAAACGAAAGAGTTATTTACGGTATTTACCTTTAAGATAAAAGTTTTAAAAAGGGTAATTAATATTATAATATAAGGATAAGGGTGTAACGAACCTGTTATATATCCACCTGGAGGTATAAGCAGTATCCGAAATAAGGGTTTTAATTTGCAGGTAATAATAGCATAATAAATAAGGTGTTCGTTAAAGAAAATTCCAGATTCTTTTTTTAATCGGAAAACGATACCTTTAATTAAAAACTTAAATTAATAGCTAAAGAGCAAAATTAAAAAGATGGTATCTATATAAGAAATCGTCTAATATATATATCCTCCTTATCTTCCTTGGTTTCCAGAGATCCCTGGAGGTTTTTGGAAATGGACAAAGACGGTCTCCCTTTATCTCTAGAGACAGACAGAGATAAGCCGAAAGCCGAAATTTAGCCGGCGGGGTGGAGGCCTCTGCTATCTCAATTCACCTGGCTCCTTTTCTGAGTTTAGTAGAATCCTTATGGATGTAACAAAGGGTTCTTATTTTTAGAAAAACCTGCTTTTAAGGCCTGGCACGGGCCTTGTGCGGTTAATTTTCGGATAAAGGAAAGCTTAGCTTTCCCTGTTAAGGTTTAAGTAATTTAGGTAATTCAGGTAATCTGGGACCAGATTATATAAATTATATAGATTTATTATCTATTTATTTTATAAAAATAAATAATAGATATATAATAAACGGTTTTCTTTATAAATAGTACTTATTTAATTTCGTTGTTAATTATTAATCTAAGCCTTTAATTAAAGGCATCGTTTTTTAATTAAGGAAAAAGTTTTTAAATTTTTTAAACGCATAAATACTTAAATTATTTATTATATTATTCTTTCCTATAAATCAAAAGCCCATTTCGGATACTGCTTATACCTTTGGATGGACATATACCTGGTTTGTTGCAGTAATATATTACTGGATTTAATATAACGTTAATCGTATAACAGTTTTATAATAATAATATAAATATTTTTTAAAGAAATTACGGATTATTTAACGTATTAAAAACGTAGTAAAAAGGTTACTAACAATCTAACTTATTATCGGCAGGTATAATAAAAGTAATATATAACTCGTATTTAAAAAAACTAATATACGAGTAGCCCAACTTGTGCTAAAAAGCTATCCGGTAAGCTTATGTAATACGTCGTTTTATTTACAGTTAGAATTATGTATATTAACTCGAAAACTTTATACGACGTCTGTCTCACTTTTGAATCGGCGTGCTCGGTAACTCCCAAATATGCCCATCACCAGTCATCTCATGTCGTCGCTCATCTTGCGGCATTTCATAGACAGTCCTGTACGCTCCATATGATTTGTCTGTCCACGGCCCTTGGGCAGCTTCTGGTAAGTCCGCCCCACCGGTAGCGTCTTGACTTCCTGGCGGGCGGTTGGCGCGCAACCGCTTCGCACGGAGCGCATAGTATGCCACAGCGGAGGCTGCGAGTACCACCCCGAGGCCTACGCCAACTCCAATTCCTGCATTCGCTCCAGTAGATAAACCGCCACTTGGGGCGGACTCTTTTGGGTCCGACCCTTGTGGGTCGGGTGTGCTTGATTCGGTGGACAAGGGCCTCTTAGGTAGCGTGGATGCAGCCTCCCAAGTGTCTAGGCCCGACTGATGGATCTGGGCAACGGTACCGTTGCTGTAATAGTACATCCAAACCTTGTCGTGAGCGGCATCAAAAGCAGAGGCGTATATGGAATTAGGCACGTCGGAACGCGGCCAAAATGATCTATCTTCTGGTACTACCTTCTCCCAAGCTCCGTCGACCTCCTTGACCCGGTGCAAATCATTGTCTGAGCCGATGTAAAATATGCTGCGGGTACCACTCGAATCAAAAACGATGCTCATCCGCGCCTTCAGGCTCTCGAATGCCTCTAGTGCTTCGTAGTCGTTCAGGATGGTTTCGTTGTATTGAAAATTCTCGTTTCCAGAGGTATCGTCGGTTATGTTCGAAAATTCGAGAGGAACCGGGAATGTATCTGTATGAATCTCGTCGGCATATTCCGTTGGCCTAGAACAATCATCGCATTTAATACTTACCTATAACCCATGTGTTGCCCTGTAGAGTCATTACCTCAACGGCAACGTTGTCGTTACGCGGATTCACTACGGTGATGTGGCTATTGTCGAAAAGACCTGCGGCAACAGAGAATGCCATATTTTGGTCTTGGGAGACGAAGCCATCGTCCCTCCAAATACCCTCTGAGGGTATGTACCTCAGAGCTCCTGTGTGCGAATAATCGTTCTTGTAGTAGACTCGATAACCGCCACCATTGTTGAGTTTGACAGCAGCAATCCCCCCTCCATGTTGAATCGGCGCGTCGACGTCACTGGTAATGACCCATGACTGAACGTCCTGCGTGCTGAAATAACCGGTATTCTCGCAGGCAAAAACTTGCCCGACCAGCTGCCAGTCATCTCGCTGGTAAAAAATTACGGCCTAGGTTCATTACGAATCTCTTAGACAACGACGTATTAGAAGGGTGGAAGATGGGGGTACCGAGCGTGGTAGAAGTCTTACATGGTTAACGCCGTCTTCCTGGTAACCGGCGCCAGCAATGGTGGATGAGCTCGAGGGAGTCCATCTCAAGTTGAAAGTTGCTGAATCATTTACTGGAAAGACAGGGACTTCGTTGCTGTTACACAGACTATAATATATCTTTCCGGCTGTGGTGTCGTATAAAATAACCTGGGGAGCGCCAAACAATTCGTCATACCAGGCGGCAAAGCAAGAGCCACGGACGCCATTCAGCACGAACCATATCCAAGTTAACAGTAGCGTCAGAACAGCCGTGTTCCTCATTGTGGTTGAGTGTGCGGGAAGCCGTGAACCGCCTAATGTATACCCGTGAGAATATGCAGAAGAGAGGGAAATGCCTGTTATGACTTGACTGTGCTGTGGAACGGAGGGGGCGAAATAAGAGAAGGGCGTCATGGGAGGGAACTGACGTGGAACTGCCTGGAAAGGGGGGCACGTTTAACTCACCAGGGTCGGAAGATGTTGGTTCGAATTGCGTTTCAGCACTTGCTTGGCCTTGCGGCCCTGGGTAAGGGCGGCCGGCAGCTTAGCCCATGTACAGTACGCAGGGGTCGCGGGTAGGTATAACGCTATTGTTAGCAATGCAATAGCCGCTTTTACGATAATATGCACGCGCGTAAGCTTTACGAAAAACAGTGCTTTTAATATATCCCCACGTTTAAAGGAGCAGTCCATGCCGCAATACAAACTCTTCGCCTTATAAATAAACAATCCAGAATAATATTATCGTAAAAACTGTTTATTATTATTTTATCGCTAAGGGTAAGATTATGTTTTAAATTTCTTAAGGCTTTAAATTATGTTTAAAACGTTTACGACATTTATTAATTTCTTGCTTTATATGGAGAATTTTACGAATAGTCACCCCAGTAAGTGCGTATTATAAACGCCAGCATTTAATGGGTTTCTATAGATGGCGTTGTCCATCGTAGCTAGGCAGGGACACCTGTTACCCTTCTTATTAAGCGCCCTTAGCGCAAAAGATTTGGCGTTAGGCGCCGGATATCATCCCTGCTTCGGAAGGCGATTCGTGTGACAGGGTGGGGAGGACCCCTGGGGGGCAGGCGAGCATCCTTACATCCGTTGGCTGAGGTGCTATAAGAGCGGTAGATTTTAGGTCGCTGGGGGAAGATTAAGTTTGGCCAAACAAGACTGAAACTTTTGCTATTTTTCCTCTCGTTATGGCAGAACATTCCTTTTAAGATATTTTAAACTCTGTATTCGTAATAGAAATGTCAAATGAGCGTATTAGATGCCCTATGGCTAAAGGGATTCGCGAATTCCGTATGGCAAGCGGTTCTGATTCTCACGAAAGGACTTTGCATTACATCCATGCTTCGCCCAATCCTCTTTTTGGCCAGTGGGGAAGAGGCTCGGGTATTCCTGTGATGCGTAGGATTCATATTAATAGGAGTGGAGCAATCCCCTCCCCGCCTGCTGCTGGCGCTTAGCAGCAGCTCTTGGCTTACCTTGTAACTTGGAACTCTCAACCGATTATCCCCGGCCCCCGATCACCGTTTCCAGTTACTATGGTAGCTGATCGTCGATCCAATCCCTTGGTCCCGTAACCCCTTGTGCCCGAGTATGGGCCGCTGGGCGTAGGGAAAATACTACCTGTAGGGATTAGGGGTACTGTTAGCTAGCCAGGGGTGTGAAACGCATCGCATATACATTCATATTAGGGGTAAGTTTTAAAGCGCGATTGGCCATTCCCGCTAGGAGACCCACTTAGCAATAACCTACCTTGGATTAGAGGGGTTGCAAAAGAGTTGCAATTTTCGCATATACCTGCGGTTGACGTAGGGAATAGCTACATCTAATATCGGTAGCGTGGCTACTAGCGCACCCACAGTTACCTAACAGGGTTTTAAAACATTTGCCTGGTATCATAGTACGGAAAAGCCACCTACTGAGCGGTGTATATATGTTCCGGAAATAAGATTCTTAAAGCTGTACGCGTAGGATAGTTTACCTCATCTTACCTCAGCTAGCTCAGGCCTCGCTGGCTCGTTTTTTTTTAATATATTATTATATTACGTTAAAATTTAACTAATTAAATCCTAAATTTCCGTAACAAATTAACGAAACTTAAGTTATTATTATGCAAACAAAAATTTCGTTTAAATTTTTTTTTAAATTTATTAAATTTATTTTTTATTTTTAAAACATTTAAAAAATTTATATAAAAAAGATTATTCCGTAATTAATATATATTCGATAAATTTAATATTTTATATACGCGTTAAATATAAATTAATATATATATATAATTTTTAAATTTTTTTTAAATAATAATTATAATTAATATAATTAAATTTAAATTTAAAAAATAAATAACCGTAATGGCCTTATAATTACGATAATATAATTACCGGTCGTAGTAACGTATATCGGATTTTTTAAATATATTTTATATAAAAAAATTCCGTATATTAATTTTTTCGGCCGTACAGATTATAATTATTACGTCGTAATTTTTAAAAAATTCCGGATTTAAATAACCGGAAAATTTTTATAATTATAACGTAATAATTATAATCCGCAGGAATAAAAAATTAATTATATAAATATTTTTTATATTAAATTATTTTTAAAAAATCCATAACGAAATATTATACGTAATAATTGCGTTATCGGAAAAAAAAAATTCCGGATTAAAATTTTATTTAAAATAAAAATTTTAATGTTTCCATTAAATTAATCCCGATTAAAAATATATATATATATAAATAAAAAACCCTTTTTAAAATTATATATAATATTATTTTTTAATTATTTTTAATTATTTTTTATCATTTTTTAATATTTTTTAATATTTTTTATTTATTTTTATTATTATTATATTTATTAATTTTTAAATTAAATTTTCGACAATTTATATAAAATTATTTAAAACGAACACAAAAAATTATAACTTATTATTAGGCCTTATTTTAAGGTTCGTGTTTTTATGGGTCGTTTTTATAGATCTTTTATAGGTCGGTATTTAAGGTTACAGGTTTTTAAAAAGTCCTAGCCACAGCTACGCCGCAGGCGCAGCCATAACCTCAAAATAGGGCCTGATTTTAGTGAGGTAAACCTTATCAAGATCAGGCCCTATTTTTAAGGTTGGAGCTGCAGCTAAGGCTTTGAAAAAACCGTAGCTTTATGTACCGCGCTAACCCAATTAGCAAAGTATTCACAAAAATAACAAAACCTTAAAAATAAGGCCTGATATTAAATTATGATTTTTTGGCTCCGTTCTGCATATCCCTATATAAAATTTCGAAAATTTAAATTAAAAACTGGTAAATATAATAATAACAAAAAAATTATAAAATATCAAAAATTATTAATATATCTAGCTTTAAAAAGGCTTTTTAGCCGTATATATAACGTTTCAAATAAGGCTGGTTTGGCGGAAATATTTAAGAACCAAATCAAAAATTCTCGTTCTGTACATTCCTTTAACCGTAACGCCCTTATAGCTGCGATAACGTAACTACCGCATACATTATTTCGCCATGGACCTTTTAAGGGTAATTCAGTATGGGAAAAGCCCGTCCAGTTATTCTTTTGTCCGTAAGGATTATGGTTATTGCGTCGTAACAAAAAGGGCGTTCCGGTTAATCAAGTCCGGAACCTTCTCAAAACTGCGACGTAATAACCACAATTCGTACAGCCGAAAAAATCGATATACGGGCTTTTCTTATATAAAATAGGCTTGGGAAACCCGGTACACGATAATACGACCGGTGGTTATGCTATCGCAGCCATAAGGCCGTTACGGTCGCCCATTTCCCAAACATAAACTTAACCATATTAGCTATAATTGCCAGCCAAGAAAATTAAAAAAATTCCTATAAATATATTAGCTTATATTGGACGCGTATAGAAAGTATCAGACTTTTCGAACATAAATTGGCTGCAAAATAATTTGTTATATATAATTCTTTTATTTCTTTAAAAGAAATAAAAGGAAAATTAATGATTTTGGTAACGATGTACAGAACGGGACCCCTATCCGCACAGCCTGAATTCAGGCCTCGCTGGCTCGTTACGGGAATACGGCATTTAATTGGTTAATTTCTAGCTTCTTGGCGGAGTACATTAGAAAACTTTAAAGAAAATAGAGAGCTAGCGAGGCCTGAGCTCGCTGAGGTAAAGGATAGTGTATTAAAAAAGCGGAATAGGTCAGATATAGGGGATATCTGTTACGTAGCCACTATACTAAAAGACTGGATTAATAAAGAGATTTCTTATTTCTGCAATAAACCTTTTGCTATTTCTGCAATGACCCCACTTCCACCTGGCACACACCTGTTACACCTGCCAGTTCGCACCTAATCTTCCCTTAAATACCCTTTATGCCAAACACCCTTATTTTTAAAATAAAAATCTAACGTCCGAAAACAAGGTTATAATATAGTTTTTACCTTTTAATTATTTATATATTTTGTTATAATTATTAGGGGAATTTTACCAGAATTTTAATATTAATACAAATTAAAATATTACGGTATTTAATTAAGTACGTTATTTTTATATATCTTATTAATATTAATATTATATTAATTTTCGTATTAAAACAAACAGATATATTAATAATATCGTATTATTTATAGCTAAATATATCGTATAATTTCGTATTAATCTATCTATTTTACGTAAAATCAACTTATTAATTAAAATTTATACATATTTTTAAAAACCTTTTCGTTTAATTTTTACCTTTTTTCGCCTATTATTATAACTTATGCATTAATAACCTTTTTTATATTATTAAAACTTAAAAAATATTTCCGTTTTAAGCATAATATCCGGATTTAAATCATTTCAAGAAATTTTATTCGGACCATATAATAATAGCGAATATTTAAGGATTACGTATGAACTTAATTTACCGCGTTTTTATACGTAATTTATATATATATCGCCCGTATAACCCTGTAAATTATAGTATTTTATAAAACGGCTTTATAATATATATTTCCTTATTAATTAACCCGGTTCATAAATTTATAAACCTTTTTCGTATCGTTTATAAAATATTCAGTTTATATAATTTTTTCGTTAAATTACGAAAGCTGTAATTAATCGAAGATTAAAAATTAACTTAATAATTTAATAACTTATAAAGCCGGCATAATCTATTATAACGTAAATTTTATTTTATTAAACGTTATTATTAAACATATCCTAAACGGTATTATAAATATTTAATATTTATATAAATATTATATTTTTTTAATATAATGTTTTATTTCTAATATAAGTTTTTTATAATATTATCGAATGTAAAAATTATTATTAATCGTAAAGTTTTTCAAATTAATATACTTTCGATTTAACATTAAAATATAAGGTATTTATAACCTTTTAATTTTTCCTTATATTAATATATTTTTATAATTTAAACTTAATATTTAAACTCAGTTACGTATAATATATATTTGCCGTAAAGTCCGGTTTAAATTTTTAAGATAATCGAATATTACTTAATACGAAATTATTTTAATTAAAACGATACCGTAAGTTATGTTATATTATAAATAAATTTGATAATAGTTTTATTTTTTTTAATTCAAAATTTTATTACCCGTTCTTAAAGCTATTTATTAGAGGAATTATTATCAGATATAGGGGTTATTAGTGATATTATATTGCATAACTAGTTGTAGGCGCTTTAAAACGCCCATTATACTTTGATATAATCCGTTTGCAGAACATATATACTCCGATCAAAAGGAGCCTTTCCGTATATGGAATGCCAATATACCCCTGCTAGCTAACACACCCCCTTAAGGCCTTAACGTAATCACGGCGTTAACTGTTACCCTTTATTACTTTTTAAAACCGTAACTATCCATTTTACCTTTCCTCCGGTAATTAAATCCTTTTAATTAGGCAGATTTTTATCTAAAATAATTCTTAAAATCTTCCTTCGTTAATTTAAGGCTTTTATAATATCTACCAATTTTAATTACTTTTTAAAATATTTAAAAAGTTCGTATAGTAAGGCCTTTATTAATTTATTAACCAGCATATTATCCGTCAAGGTATATTTTACCTTAATTATATCTTTTTTTATAATTTTTCGAAACTAATAATTATATATATATTCGTACCGTAATTATGTTTATAAAAAGATAACGTTAGCGTTAATAAGCCGTATAATTTATTAATTATCGTACCATATATTTAAAAATTTTATATCGAAACCGATTTTTAGTTTTTTAATTAATCGAAAATAAAATAAAATTATTTTTGCAACTTACGTAAAGAATAAGAATTTTATTTCCGTTATGCAAATAATTATTATATCTTATTTATTTATTTATTATTTTTTTATTTTTTTAAATAAATTTAAAACGTAAACTTAAATTTTTTTTCGATCGATTATATTATGCGCAAAAAAACGATATTTTAAATATTTAACGAATCCTTACCTTTAAGGTATAACGTTAACATTTTAGTTCCGATTAGGTATAAAATAATTCGATTAACGGCTTTATAATATACGTTATTAAAGGTTAAATTAAATCAGGTAAGTTAGAATACCGTAAAAATTATATTAGTGTAACGAACCTGTTATATATTCACCTGAAGGTATAAGCAGTATCCGAAATGGGGGTTCTTGATTTATAGGTAATAATAATATAATAAATAAAATGTTCGTTAAAGAGATTTGCGAATTTTTCCCTTAATCGGAGAACGGTATAATTGTTTTTAATTAAAAACTTAGATTAATAACTAAAGAGCGAAATTAAAATAGGTGCTATTTATATAAGAAACCGTTTATTATATATCCATCTGGATTTAATAAATATGTCGTAAATTTGTAGGATTTGTTAGATTTGCTTTTAGATTTAGCAGATTTATTAAATTATTATGCTTTGGTACGGGGAAGGTTAAGCTTTTTTTATCCGAAAATTAGTCGTAAGGAATTTATATTAGGTTCCGGAGGTCGAATTTTTTAAGATAGGAACCTTTGTTTCTGTATTATAATATTATTTCTTTTCTTTAAGGATTTTTGTTCCAAAAATAAAAACCGTAGGTAATTCTTTTATTTTATTGGAAAGATTTTTTATAACTTTTTTGTTAATTTTATTATAATAGGTCGAAAAAAAAAGCGAAAAAGATAATTACGTAAAAATTAATGCGATATTCGTAATATTCGTATTAACTTAATCAAAATTTTTGGAGTAAAATTTTTATTTTATTTTAATTATATTCCGTTTAATTAAACCGATTATTTTTTTTCCTTAAAATATTTAAGTTGCGATTGGTATATACGTTATTAACGTCCTTTTTGTAACGTAAAAACCATAAATTCGTTAAAAAAAATAAATCAAATTTAATAATGTTTATAATAAAAATAATGGAAGGTTAAGGATAATTTTTTAAAGTATTATGAAATCGTAAAAAGGGAATTAAATAAATTACGATGTTGGTAAAAGGAAAAATGAAAAAAATTTCTTAAAAGGTTAAAACGTTTATGTTTTTAATAGGACCTTTTTAAAAAAAGAGTTTTAAAAATGTTAAAAGAGGGTTTAAAATTAACTTAATTAAAAAAACGGAAAAGGTTGGAAAAGGAATAACGTCGTATGGAAACGGAATAAGTATGGTTTGTTTTTGAAATAAATGCGGTAGTATAAATATTTATTTTTTTCGGCTGGAACATTTTAGATTTGGATTTAGGCGGCGGACCGTTATCGTCTGCGATTTTGGCCGTATTGGAAACGGTCGGTTAAGATTTTGTCGACGAAAATCTTTAACTAGGTTTATCGTATTCCTTAGGTACTTAAATAATTTTTATATGTTATTTTCCGGTAAATAATTTATTTATTTAATTAAGTACCGGATTTTGTTTTTGATTATTTTAAAATTTAATATTTTTTCGATTTCGTATTTGTTATCGTTTTTTTTAATTTCGAGGTTATTTTTAAGTAAAGCGTTTTTTGGAGCTGGTTTTAATAAAGAAATATGGAATATAAGTTATATTTTTATAATTTTAGGTAACGATAGTTTATAGTTAATTTTCGAAATAACTTATTTAATTTTAAACGGATTAAGTTTTTTAAAATTAAGTTTATCGTTAAATTCTTTTGTTTTAATTTAGGAAAAGTTTAAGATTACGTTTTATTTTTAACGTAATAAGTAAATTCTTTTTTTAAAATTAATCCTTTAATTTTTTTATTATTATAATATTAAGTTATTTTTTGTTGCAAAAATTATAATTTAATCCGTAATCGGGTTTGTATTATTTTAATTTTTGTTATTATTGTTTTTATTCGTAAAGTTATCGTAATAATAATTAGGGCCTTATGTATTAATTATTTTGGTTATTAGATTGTTACGTTATATTTATATACGGCTATATAAGGTGATATATTTATCTCCTTATTAACGGATATGTTATAAATTATTTATACGAATAATAAAAATTTAACTTAATTATTTTATTAATAATTAACGTAATTTCGAAAATATTATTTTAAGGTTTAATTTAATTATTCCGTTTAATTATTTGTTTAGGGGTAATAAGTTATTAAAAATTTAAGCTTAGTACCGATTTGTTTAAAAAAGTTAATATTAAATTTGGATATAAAAAGTTTATTTCGGCTAAAAATATTTTTTTTAATATTCCGTATTTGTTAAGATAATATTAAATAAAAACGTAAGTTAGTTATTTTATTATTATGGTTTTTTTAAAATGTAAAAAGTATTTATATTCAATAAATTTGTTAATAATTATTTATATTATATCGTATTTAATTTTAATAACGGGGTTTTTTGATATAAAAAGATTAATAATAAAATTTTAAGTTCTGGTATTTTATATTTTATTAGGTATATTTATAGGTTATAATAAATTACGGCTTATAGCGGGTTATTTTTACCTAATTATAAACGTTATAATTTTTAATTACTTACTTAATTATTTAACAAAGTTTTAAAAGATCGTATTTTTTTTAAAATTGTTTGAAAATTTTAAATATTCCTTGATATCCATATAAAAGATTTTCGTAAAATTTTTTAATAAATTTTTTTTATTGCTAACAGGGAATATAAATCTTGCCGCGGAATAATAATTGGTTTTTATTATTTCCCTTTAATTATATAACCTTTTTTTTAAGGTTATAAAGTTTTTAAATTAAGTTAATTTTTTTAAGGTCGGTTATTTTAAGGTTATATATAGCTATATTATCTTATTATCCTTACGATATAATATTTATATATATCGTTTGGAAATTTTTAAGTCGTAATTATTTTTTCGGTTTAAAATATTTATTTAAATATTTTTTTTACCCTTAATATGGTAAATTTTAAAGTTAAATTTAAAAAAAAATTATCCAATTTTTATAGTGTTTATTTAATTTTTAAGTTATTATAAATCGAATAAAATTTTTATAATTTAAATAAATATTAAATAATTTTTTGTCGTAAATAAGATACTTAAGTTTTACGTTTTTAAAAGCTTTAAAAAAGCACGTTATTAGGTATTATTTTTTATTACTTTTTAATTGTTTTAAAATTATTTTAAGGGCGTAATTTAAAGCGTTTGTTTTAAATCGTTTTTTTATTATGGTTTGGTAACTTAATTACCGGGGCGTTAATAATTTTGTTTTTAATTATTTAAAAAGCTTTTTTTATTTCCTTAAGAAGTTCGAATTTTTTTTTAATATATTTTTTGGTAATAAGTTTGGTTAAGGGGCTAGTAAGTTTGCCGTAATTTTGGCCCAAAAGTTATACGTAGCCGGTAAATTTTAAAAATTAACGGATATCGGTAATAATAGTTTTATTAGGGATTAGTTAATTTTTAATAGCTTTTATTTTAAAATCTTAAATTTAAATTTATTTAAGGGTAATAATAAAACTTAAAAAATTTAGTTTCTGGATATATTAAACTTTTTTTTAATATTTATTAATAAATTAACCTTTTTAAGTATTTTTAATATTTAAGCCATATGTTTTTATATTTTTTAAAAGTTTTTACGTAAATAAAAATATTATTTAAATAAACGAAAAGGAATTTATTTAAAAATTTCCGTAAAATAATAATAAATATATATTAAAAACTGGCTAAAGTATTAATTACGTCCTAAGGTATAACCTTATATTTATAATATCCATAAATAATTTTAAAAATAATTTTTTACTTTTCGCCTTTAGTTATTCGAATTAGGTAATAATTATCTGGTAAATTTAAAGCCGTAAATTATTTAATTTTGTTAATTTTTTTTTATAATATTTATTAATGTTAAGGGATATTTATTTTTAATAATAATATCGTTAAATTATTTATAATCGTAAATTTATCGGTATATTAAATCTCTATCTTTATCGATCTTAATTTTACCATTTTTCGTTTTTAATATTATTATAATTAAGTATTTTATAAGTAATTCGAATTTTTAAATATAACCTTTTTTAAGGTTTATATAGTAAATTTAATAAAGCTTTAAATAGTATTCTTTTTTAATAAAAATTTTATAATTTTATTAATTAAAATTAAGTAATTTCTTTCGGGTTCGTTCTTTAAATAACTTTTTAAATTATCGATATTTAAAGGATATTATTATTATTAGGTTAAAAATTTTAGCTTTTTTAATTAAGTAATATATTTTATAAATTTCTTTTTAAAATTATTCCCTAAAAACGTTTATTTTTTTTAATTAATCCGGGAATTATTAAAACGAAACCATAACATTTTTAAAATAATATCGTATTTTAAAATGTCGGCGATATCGAAAATAACCCGTTTTAAATATTTTTATATCTGGATTATAAATTTCTTAATTTTTTAAAGGATTTAATTATTATCGTAAGTAAATAAATTTTTATTAATTATTCGTAATTTATATAATTATTATTTATATTTTTAAAAAATTTAATATGGTTTAATTATCTTAAGCGAAATAAAGTTTTTTTTATTCCGAAATTAATTATGGTATTAAATATCTTATTTTCATAATAAATAAAAATCTTAATTTAATTTTATATTCTTTTTTTTGTTTCGTATAAGGTTTTGTATATAGGGGTTTTTCGATACCTTATTTTCGAAAACTTTTGCCGTTTTTTGATTAAGATGCTTTAAGGGTTAAAAAGCGTTTTTATTTACGTACTTTTTTTGTTATATATTTAGTATAATAGTTATTTAAATATTTGAACTATTTCTTTTTGCCAAATTGGCACTTAAAAATAATTATTTTCTTCTAGTTTTTCCTTAGGTTTGGTACTTTATAAATTATCGGATTAAAAAGGTAAACTTCCGAAAGGGACATTTTTATAGTTAAGAAATCGTATTTGTCGTAAGGTATTAACGCGTAATATAAATATTCTTACGCTATAACCTTTTGATTTTGTTTTAATTTAGGATACAGATAATAAAACCTAGGGTAATCTGGCTATTAGGGAATTTTTATATATCTATATTTATCGTTTGGTTTTGTAAGCGTTTTTTCGTTATATCCTAACTAAAAGTCGTTATCTTTTTTAACTTTTTAATAAATAAAGCAATTATAATTATCCATTAAAGGTTTGGGGTATATTGTACATTTCGGGAGAATATAATATTCGGAGGATAATTATTTATAATTACTAAAATCTTTTTGTAATCAACCGTTTTAATCGTATATTTTATATTTTTATGTATTAAAGTAATAAATATATTTTAACGTAATCGTTACTTTAAAACTCGCTTATTCTGGATAATATTTATAAGTTTTAACCATAATATTTTTACAAATAACATAATTTTCATAATCTAGATCGTTATTTTTAACTTTATTGGTTGTTATAATAATAAATTTTTAATCGGTAAAAGTAAGGTTTATTTCCTTTTTATCCTCGTTTTCGTTATTTATATCTCGTTCGGCCGCGCGGAATTCTTTTAGGCTAAAAAATTTTATCCTTTTAAAAACCTTTTTGGGGATTTTCTTTATTCGTTAGAAAATAATATTCGCTTTTAAAATAGCCTTTTTTATTATAATTAAAATATTTAACTTTGGACTTATTTCTTTTAGATTCCGTTAAAACGGTATTAGTTTTTTTATAGGATTTATCCTTTATTTTTTATTATTATTAAAACGTTTGTCGTTATTTCGTCTGCCGGTACCTTTTTTTTTAAGTTATCGATTAAAAATATGTCAGTCGGCGATAATAACCATATTTATATATTTTTTGAAGGAACTTATTTTAAGTACCTTAAATATTTTATTCTTAATTTAAAGCTTTAAGCCGTTATAATAAAGGAAAAATAATATATCTTGGGGTAACTTAAAAATGGTTACGAATCTGTTAAATTTAATCGTATATTTAACTATTAACGTAATTTCTTAAAATATATGCATTTATTTAATTATATATTATTATTTATTTATATTTTTAAACGAAATTCGTATTCGTTTCTTAAAGTTTTCGTAATTATTAAAGATATAATTAATAACGTCCAGATATTTATTAGAAGAGTTTATTAAGTAATTATTAAAAATGGATTCGAATTAATCGAATATTTTTTTAACAAGTAACTAAAAGATAACTATTATTTTTTGATAATTTTCCGTAAAAGAACTTTTATATTACTTAAGGTAAAATCTGGCTTTAATTAAAAATTTTTCCATATCCGTAAATCCATTATAAGGTTTAGGGGTATTTCATTTATAACCTTGAATATCTGGTATTTTATAATAAGCAAAAGGAAATATAATTTTTTCCGTTTTTGATTAAATAAAAAAAATAAAAGTTCGCGGATAAAGGATAAGTATTTTAAAAAAAGGTATTAAAATTCTTAATCGGAAAACAGTTTTTAAAAAAACGGAAACTTTTTTTAATTATCGGGTAAGTTTAACATTTTTTTTTTAAAATCTTACGATTTTTTTAGCCATAAAATTTAATTATTAGTTAGTTATAAGTTTTTTTTTCCGATTTTATAGCAAAAATTTCCTTAATTTTTTTCTTTTTTTGGCCGGATTTTTCGGGTTGGACCTTAATAATTTTTTTCGTTTCCTTAAGGATAAAAGTATGTTATTATTAAGAAAAAAACCTTTTTTTGGCCTTAATTTTAATAGTTATAAGTACTATATTATCGATTAATTAAAAAACTTTTTCGATAAAAAGTAAATTATATAATCCGGTTATTAATTTTTTATTAGTTAGTAACGGAAATCGAATATATTATTTATTTATTAAACGTTATTTTATAATATTATTTTTATTAAGTTTAAAAAAGTTTATATTTAATTAGGTTTTAAATTATGCGTTAATTATTAATTAAAAAATTATTAAAATATAACGAACTTATTATATATTTATTTAAAGGTATAAATAACATTCGAAATAGGGGTTTTTAATTTATAAATAATAATAATATAATACATAAAATATTCGTTAAAAAAATTTACGGATTTTTCCCTTAATCGGAAAACGGTATAATTATTTTTAATTAAAAATTTAAATTAATAATTAAAAAGCAAAATTAAAATAGGTATTATTTATATAAGAAACCGTTTATTATATATCTATCTGGATTTAATAAATATATCATAAATTTATGGGATCTGTTAAATCTACTTCCAAATTTACCAGATCCATCAAATCATTATACCTTGGCGCGGGAAAGGCCAAGCTTTCCTTACCCGAAGATCAGCCGTAAGAAGCCCATACCAGGCTCCGGAGGTCGGTCTCCCTAAGATAGGAACCCCTGTTCCTGTACTGTAATAATTAGGTTAAGTATTAAATATTACATGTAAAATAAATTTAATAATTTTTTAATATTTATTTACGGAACTTAAATAAATTAAATTAAATTTCGGAAATAGTTTAACGCTTATTATTAACGTATTTAAAAAATTATTTAACCTTTTTTTAAAAATTAAATTAATTAATTTATTTATAAAGACGGATATAAATAATTAAATTCTTTTATTAAATTTATTATTAATTATTTCGATACCGAAAAATTATTATAAATTTTTTTTAAATAAAAATATATCGTTACCGTATTTATTAAATTATTTAATTAACGAAATTTTAAATTTTTTTACGGTAAAATATAACGATATTATTTATAAAATAATAAAAATACCTTTAAATAAATAAAATAATAAGATTCGTAAAAACCGGGATTAAATTTTAAATTATTAAATATTTTAATAAAGTATTTTTAATAATAAAAATCATTCCTTGTATTTATATAATACCTTTCTGATTAGATTTTTTTATTACGTTAAAAGTAATTTAAAAATATTTTTATAAATATTTAATAAAATAGATTTACGTTAACGAAAACGTTTATAATATTATACTGTTTAAGTTTTAAGTCGAATTTAATTATAATAACGATTAAACCTTAAAATAACCTTCTAACTAAAATAAATACGTATATATTATTATAAAAACTTTTAAATTCTTAATCGTTTTGGACGATAAGTCGCGTTTTGTAATTTTATAACCAGCTTTATTTATTAAACTTATAAACATATATGCATATATATCTTAAAACCTATTTCCTTTTAATAAATAATTAATTAATGGTTTTTTAAGATTATATTTTTTTATAATTTTGCAAATAAACCTTTTCGACTTTATGCAAGGTAAAGTGTTATTAATAAGGTATCGAAGCTACATACAAGCTGACACCTGGTCCATAACAGTAAGTACATATATGCACCGTCGTCGTCTAAACACGCAACGCGTCCAAATACATACATACACAATAATAACACGACGCGACCGGAGGACATATTTTAAAAACCGTACCTAAGGGGGGCCGGATGAAAAACCATATAGGGGCCATGGCCACGATGAACAAACAAATTGAAATAATATACGATTAATTGGTTTCAGAACAACAGCCCCCCAGCTAGCTCCAACGCCCCCAACCACTAGTTTCCAATAGTCGCCAGCCACAAGCACAGAAGCCGAAGCTTCCGGATGGTCCGTGCAAAGAGCTTGGCGCCCCCCAGAGCACGTTGTCCCAAGCTGGATTCGAACCAGCAGTCCAACGCAAGCTGTAGATTCCCCAAGCCTGCAGCAAGCGCGAAAAAAGGACACCCAGGCTCGAGACCACTGAGCCATTAGGACATTTCGACTTTATAAAATAACTTTTTCAACTTATATATAATTAGTTTTTTATAACCTTACGGCAGTAACGGCAAGTTACGTTTATATACCCGGTTTTACGACTTAAAAATTATATTATATTTCTTTATATTAAAACCTTTGCGATTTAAATAACGCGTATTTCGGATAATTACTTTCCTTAAATTTTCGTATTTACCGGCCAATTATCGATTATATAAATAAAATAAATTAATTATTATACGTTAAACGTAATTTCTTATAATTTATAATCGTACCGATATTTATTTTTTCGCTCCGGAACGTACGGAAAATTTACGTTTTTAATCCGGAAATTATTTTCGTTTTTTTACCGTTATTTTAATTTAAATAAAACGATAAAAGCTGAAAATTACTTTTATTATTTCCGCTAATATATTAATCGTAATAATTATTAAGATAATCGTTAATAAAGGTAATGGGCTAAGAGACGGAAATAGTTCGAATATAACGGCCGTATAAAGGTAATTAATTCCATACGAACAGGTTTATTTTTTCCCATTCCGTACGTTTCGCATGCTTATGTTATTTTAAAACTACCCCTTTTATCCAACCGGTAATTAAATTATTCCGTTTATGTTTTCGTTTTTTTTTAATATATATATCGGGGAATTGTAGGCCTAATTAAATAATTTTACTTATCGTAATAACTTACGTAACTTATTTTTCGTAACATATAAAAAATTATTCTTTAAATTTTTAATATTACCTAAAAAAATAACTTTTTCGTTAAATTATACGTTTCGAAAAATAATAATTATATTAATTAACGGGTTTCAAATTTCGTAAATATTCGTAAATTAATAACCGACGAAAAAGTTAATCTATTCCTTAGGATTTATTTTTTAACATTTCTGCTTTTTTTTTATAGCGGTAGTAATTATAAGGTAAATTATATAACCGTATACTTATAAGTAAGCTTATTAAAGTTTCCGATTAAGCATTATAATACCGTTTTTATATACCAAATAAATATAATAAACTTTATATAAGCTTTATTAAAAAGAACGTATTTAAAGGTATGGTTATATAAATATATTACTATTTTAAGAATATATACGATCAAAAACGAAGGTAATTTAACGCCATTTCGTATAATAATCGTTTTCCTTTTAATTATACCCTTTAAACGCTTTATATTTCCGTTCTGAATTTAAATATATAATATTAAAAGCTTAAGTTTAATATTAAAAAAGATAACTAAAGCATAATTCGAAATTAATAATTTTTTAAGATTTCGTTATCGTATTAGAATATTTACGGAAAAACTTTATTCTACTTTTTTAAAACCTTTAAAAAATATCAAAATGCCGTAATTAATAAATCTTACTTTCGATTTTTAAAGTAAATATCTTAAATAAAGCTTAAGTACTTATTAATTATAAATATAATATATTTAAATCCTTTAAGGTTTTTTTTTCGGTTTTCGGCGTCTTTGCCTTTTAGCCTTTGTTTTATTACATATTTAATATTCGATTATTATGAACCCTTTAGGCGGACTTCCTTTATATGGAACTATAATTAAGCGATTATTTCGGGCTTTAAATATTCTAGTTTTAAGTATTATATCGTACCGTTACCGGTTTGCGGTAGTTTTATTATATACAAATTAACGTTTCGTTTATAAGCTGGGAAAATTATATAAATAATTATTACGTTAATATTTTCGATAACGAAGTAATTGAATTTATTTAGTAACGTAATAATTATCTGCTTAAATTTCTTTCGAATAAAATTGTTATTTTTCCGGTTAATTTATTAAATTTTTTTTTTCCGGAACTACCGAAAGAATATTAAATTATACGCGAAATCTTCGTAATAGGTTACGTTACATAAACGTATCGTTTCGGGCTTATAAAGCTTTAAAATAAAACCTTTATTTTATTATATCCATTAATCGGAACGAAGTTTTTTTTTACGTATATTCCGTCGCCTTAAATTATCGTTTTATAATTTAAAAACTTGCTAATAAGGCTAAAAATATGTATCCTAAACCTTAAGTTCAAAATAAATAAATTTTTTAAGGGATAAAACGTAATATTTATTACGTCACGTTAATTAAAAATTAAAAAATACGTTAAAATTTATTTTACTTCTTTTAAGAATTAATTAATTTTTTAAATAATTAATTTTTTTTATAATTTTAAATAAACGGTTAAATTTTTTTAAAAGATTAATCGGCCATAATCCGGTCCTAAATTAATATTAAAACTTTCCTATTAAGTTTAAATTTTGTTAGAAATTTATTAAAAAATACGTCATAATATTACAGTAACTTATACCTAAGGTTTAAGTACGTTTTATACGGAGTTTCCTATATATTTAACTTTTCACTTTTCCGTTTATTATTATTATTATTTCGGTTCATTTAAGATAGTTTACGATTATTTCATTTCGGTTTTTTTTAAAAGGTTTTATTACGTAGTTAATTATTAATATCTTTAATCTTTTCTTAATTAAAATCTTTCTAACCGGAAAAATTTATTAAGGCTTTCTAAAAATCGGAGACGTTATTTTAACGTTTTTTATTAATTGTTATAAATTCGTTATAATTTAATAATTTAAAAAATTAGTTTTAACTTTAAGGTACTTAATCGTTTTTCTTTCGATTTTATTTCGATTAATTAAGTATAATCGATATTATTATTATATATAACTAATTCGTTTAAATAGCCGGTATAATCGTTTCGGAAATTCCGTAACGTTAACTTTAAAATATAATTTCTTATTATTTCGTTATTTATTTATTAAATTTTTTTAATAATTTTTAAAACTTATTTTAATCGTTTTTTATATTTACGTTTAATATTTATAAATAATTAATTATCGTAAACTTTTTTACTTTATTACACTTTAATATATTAACCCTTAAAATTATTATCTAGATTAAAATAAATTTATTTAATTAATAAAAAAGTATTATTTGAAATCTATTTTTTAAATTCGTTAAAATTCTTTCGGAAAGTTTTAAATTTTCGGTTTAGGTAAATATAAGTCGTAAAATTCTAGTTATAAATTTATTTGTTTTCGGTCGTTATATCGAAAGTTTTTATCGGATAATCCGTTTGATCGAATTTTTCGATTTGCATAATTTTTTCGGAAAATAAATTATCTGTTCAGGTTAACTAGTAAAATCGTTTTTTTAGATAAAAGGTTATATCGGCCGGCATAGGTTTAATAGGCTATAAAAGTTTTAATTAGGGTTAATATATTTTTATTAATTATAATTTTTAGTTGTAATTTTAAATTCGTTTTTAAATTTATGCTAATTCTTAAAACTATTATAAATAATTACGACGGTTAACGGTACGGTTATTTTTATAGCTAATACGGGATATAGATAATTACTATTAATATATAGTTTATATCGTCTTAATAATAGTTAATCAATTAATAATAACGTAAATTAAACAAGTAAAACTTTTAATTATCAAATATAAGAGCTATTAGTAATATTTTATTACATAACTAGTTACAGGCGCTTTAAAACGCGTATTACATTTTAATATAATCTGTTTACGGAATATATATGGTCTGATTAAAGGGAGCCTTTCCGCATATGGAGTGCTAGTGCACCCCTGCTAGCTGATAATTTTTAACGAAACTATTATTATCGAATTTTATATACCTGGCCGAAATTTTAAAGTTTTCCGGTTATATTTAAGATATATTATTAATAAAATTATTAATAAAGGCGTTAGTATGGAATTTAATATGCTTAATTAAAAGTTAAAATTTCCGGGTTATATTTAAGGTATATTATCGGGGATATTAATAAAAAAAACTTTTAATTTATCGTAAAATTCGTTTATATTTTGCGATATTATAAAATACATAAAGATATATATTATAAAAAAGATTTTAAATATTAAAAAAAATGTATTAATAATTATATTATAAATAAATTACAAAAAAGATTTTAAGTATTAAATAAAAAGGTAACTAATTAATAATTATATTATAAATAAATTAGTTTTATATTTTATAATAAAATTCCTAATAGCTCAGTAGTCGCCAGCCTGGGTATCTTTTTTCGCGCGCTTGCTGCAGGCCTGGGCAACCTTAATTTGCGACAGGACCTCTGGTTCGAATCCAGCTTGGGACAACGTGCTCTGAGTGGCGCCTAGCCCAGTATACGGACCATTTGGAGCTTCGTCTTCGCGTTATATCAGGCAACAATTTACCTCAGCTAGCTCAGGCCTCGTTGGCTCGTTTTTTTCTAATGTACTATTATATTACGCTAAAAATTAACCAATCAAATCCCAAACTCCCCGTAACGAGCCAGCGAGGCCTAAGTTGTTATTATGCGGATAAGGGTTTTATTTTGGACGTTTTTATCAAAATTATTAATTTTCTTTTCATTTTCTTTAAAACATTTAAAAAATTTATATAAAAAGAAATTATTTTGCAATTATTATACGTCCGATAGGTTTAATACTTTATATACGCGTTAGATATAGGTTAATATATATACAGGATTTTCTTTAAATCTTTTAGGTAATAATTATAACTAATATGCCAAAGTTTAAATTTAAAAAAAAAGTAACCGTAACGGCTTTATAAGTATAATAATATAATTACCGGGCGCATTATCGTATACCGGGTTTTCTAAGTATACTTTATATAAAAAAAGTTCGTATATTAATTTTTTCGGCCGTACGGATTATAATTATTATATCGCAACCTTAAAAAAATTCCGGATTTAATTAATCAAAACCTTTTTATAATTACGATATAATAATTATAACCCGTACGGATAAGAAAATAATTATACGGATTTTTTTTAGATTAAATTACCTTTAAAAAGTTCATAACGAAATATTATACGTAATAATTACGTTATCGTAATAAAAAGGACGTTCCGGATTAAAAGTTTACTTAAAACGAAAACTTTAATTTAAATTTTTAATACTTTTGCCAGATTAAGCCCGATTAAAAAGTTATATTTATAATTAAAATCCATTTTTAAAGTTATATATAATAACGTTTTTTATTATTTTTTATTTATTCTTATTATTATTATATTTACTAATTTTCAAGTTAGATTTTCGAAAGTTTGTATAAAACTATTTAAAACGACCTTAAAAAATTATAACTTGCTATCAAGCCTTATTTTAAAATTTATGTTTTTGTAGGTCGTTTTTATGGGTCTTTTATAGGTCGGTACCTAGTGCTACATGTTTTTAAAAAGTCCTAGCCACAGCTGTGCCGCAGGCGCAGCCACAACCTTAAAATAGGGCCTGACTTTAGTAAGGTAAGCGACAATTGGAGTGGTTAGGAGCGTTGGAGCTTGGTGGGGCTCTGGAACCAATCAAAACTATCGTGTACGTAATTAAATTTGTTACCGTAGTTATAACCCTTATACCGTTTTTTATCCGTCCTGCCTTAGGTACGATTTTTAGAGTATATCTTGCGGTCGCATCGTGTTACAAGTCGTGTATGTATGTATTTGGACGCGTTACGTATTTAGACGACGACGGTGCATATATGTATTTACTGTCGTAAACTAGGCGTCAGCTTGTATATAAATTTAACACCTTATTAATAACATTTTACCTTATATATTATAATGAAATATTTAAAAATATATAAAATAAACGTAAATTATATTAAAATAAATAATCTCGATTATTTCTTAAGTAATTATAATATTATATTTTATATATAAAAATTAAAAAAAGTTTATAAATTATATTAAGTAATATAAAATAAAGGCAAAATTATATATATATTACATATAATTATTAATTTTTCCTTATATATTATTATTTCGTTATACAAAAAGTAACGTTAACTTTTAAGTTAATATTTAATAATATATTTAAACCTAGCCATTTATATATTTATAATTATATAATCCTAAAATTCGTATATATTTTATTTTTATTTTTATATATTATTTTCGGCTTTGTTTAAAACTTATTAATTATTTTACGTTTCGTTTATATATTATAAACTGTTCCGTATTTTTTTTAAATATTAATAACGTTTTTAGATACCATTTAATTTACGAACCTTACCCTGTTTATTATATTTTATATTTTCCATTTTTATTTTTAATCTTAAATAATTAAAAATACCGTCGGTAAGTTCATAATATTCCTAAATCCTTTATGCATAAATGCTTTATTTGTAGTACTTAATATTATGCAGTCGTACGAATTTTACCCCGTTTATTATATTTTATATATTTTATTTTTACTTTTAATTTAAATACCCAATAATACCGTTAGTGAGTTTATAATATCCCGAAGTTTTTTATATATAAGTGCTTTATTTATGGTACTTAATATTACATAATCGTCTGAATTTTACCCCGTTTATTTATTTTATTTCTTTTTTTTTAAGTTGTCAGTTTTATTTAACCGGAAATATTATTAGTAAGCTTATAATATCTCCAGATTTTATATATCCATATTTTTTATAATACTTAATATAATATAATTATTATAATAATATTATTACCGTTTAATCGAACAAAGTACAATACCCTTATCCTAATGCATTATAAAAAATTAACGAAAGGTTAAGGCGTATGTAAAGATATAAATATTATTAAGTTAAGTTTTAATATAACGTATATTAATTATAGTATTATTTTTTATACCTTTTTTTATTTACCTATAAATCCCTTTTAAACTTTAAGCTAGCCGATAAATTATTACTAATTTCCGTTAAGTAAATATTCGATAAAGTTTGAATCTTATAAGCCTCTTAATAAAATAAGGTTTATTAATATATATTTAAAAACGTAATCTATTTACCGTTATATAATTATTAACGTATGTTTTACCTAAAATAATATCGGAATAATATTTAAATAAATATTAAAAAGTTTCGATTATATATATATAATTTATAAAACGTTAATAAAAAAGATATTAATATATTTTAATAACTTTTAATTTTTATTTTAATTATCCGAATATAAAATTACGACATAATATAAGATTATTTATTTTCTTCGTTATATTAAAATATATTAATAAAGTTAACGAATTTTTAATTCCAGATTATTAAATAATAAGTTTTTAAAATCGTAAAAATCTTTTTTTATATTATAAATTTAATTACCGTATTTTATGTAAAACCCCGTATAATTTAAACCTTTTAAGGTTTTCGAAAATTTATGTAAAATAAAAGTTTACGTAATATAAACGATACTTATAATATAACAGTTATATGGTCCCGATTAAAGTAATAAAACCGTAATAATTTTTATAATATGTATTATATATCAGGTTAATCTAGGTTTAAGCCTTATTTTCCAGGCTGAGCCAAATATATAAAGAATCATTACATATGTAATCATACGATAAATATTATACCTAATATCTTCGAACACGATACCTGATTCATGGTTTTTACGGTTAAGATAGATTATATACCTCAGTTCTATAAAACTTCATTCTGAAGCAGAACCTTACTTTGGACCAGACTGATGCGTGGTTGCCGATAAGCTTCGACTCTGATGAACCTTATGCCAGCTGGCTCCACGGTTCCGCATGGCCGCAGTAAACCTTCTGGATAAACCTTAAGAATAAACCTTAAGAATAATAATATATATTATATAAATATATTTTTTAAAATATTAAGCGCAGCGAAAGTCCGTTTTTATATCTAATTTTATAACGGCGAAATAAGTATATGTAAAAATTAGATTAATAAGTATCGTAACATATTCGGTACTAATATATAAAATTTTAATAATTATTTAATATATTCGATAAACCGTATAATTATATAGGATTTTAATGCAGGAAAATTCCAAAACTTAGCCGGTTTTCCGGTTATGCCGGAAAGAAAAAAGGAAAATTAACTAACCGGAACCTTACACCTTTATAGGTTAATTATTTTAATAAAAGAAATTTTAAAACCCGTAATTAGAAATATAGGTAAACATTTACTCGGCGTATTTAACGTTAAATGATATATTTATAGCCCCCGTAAAACGATAAATTTAAAGAAATCTATAATTACTAAAATCTTCCGTAAAAACGAAACAATTTAAACGACAGGTTCCGGAAAGTATTAATTATAACTTTAAAATTATTATTTTAAAAAACATTTTATTATAAAACTCCCTAACAAAAGAATTACGTACGGGGTAAACTTTAAAAAATAATAACCAAAACCCAGCTTTAAAAAAATTATGTTTTTGGTTACGAAAAGATAAAATTATAAAGCGTAAGAATTCTGGCTTTATTATAAAACGGGGATTTTAAATATTTCGAACTAGTACTTAAGTAAAGACGGATGTCTGAATAACTATATATATAGTACGAAAATTCTTTTTCCGATTTTATTTAAAAATTATTTATATCGATTATTTACTCATATTATCGGTTTTTCTTTAATTAATGAATTAACCCGAAATATGGTACCTGAGAAATTAAAAGGGATGAAAATATTTTAAAAATTAATATAATAAGTTTAAAGAGAAAATTAAAAAATAGAATTTAAAAGAATTTAGTTCAGTATTTTAAGTAGAAGTTTATAAATTAAAAAGGATAGTTTTTTTTTATTTAATAAATTATAACCTATAACGTATAATATGTAAATTTGTTAATTCCTTAATTTACAGGGTTTATTATATATTTATAAAAATTAATACTTAATTCGGATTAAAAGAATTAATATTTATATAGTATTTAACGAATTTAAAATTAGCAAAATAATAAATATAAACGTCTTATTTTACAGCTTTATATAACCAAATTATTCTAACGTAAAAAGGATATTATTTTGGACTTTAAAATAACGTTAATATTTTATATAGATTTAAAAAAGCTAGAGAAATATACCGTTAAAAATTGCGAAAAGTTATAACGTTACGTTTCGACCTTTAATATGCCTTATTTATTAACGATCGCGATTCCGATTCTGTTTCGAAACTGAACGCGCTTTTTGCCGCCCGGTTTAATTAAAACTGGCCGGGTTTCGTTTTTTAATTTTCGACCTGGTATTATGGTTATTATTATCGTTAAATAAGTACCGTTTACTTTTAACGCGTAACTCTCTCATTTTAACAACGATTATTATTTCGGTATTACTTTCCGATATATTATTCGTAACGTTAGGTCACGTATTATTACTTTTTGGTAATATCGGTGATTCTGGTAACGAAATAAAAATAAACGAATTAAATAAATCCGGATACAGTAACGGAAGCGGTTTTAGTAAATTTAAAATAGTAGGGAATTATAGGTTTTAAGCCGACGTTATAAATAAAAGGAACGAAGCGGGATTTCAATTAAGATTATTTATTATGTCGCAAATTACGTATACGGATATAAGTATCGTAATAACCGGGGTCGTAATTTTAAGCCGTAGAGGTGTATAAACCGGATACCGGGTTGGTATTAGAAAAAGAGAACATCAGTAAAGATACACCTGGAAACTGGTTATTATACATATAATTAAAAACGGATTTAATTTAAAAGAATCTTTTATTAAAAGGAAGTAAAACTAATTAAATATTAAAACCCCGGATTTATATAATCTTGTTTGTTGTAAAACTAATTTAAACTTGTTTAAGGAATAAAAATATTACTTTTATATACAAGATATAAATATAATAACGTTATATTAAATCTTTAATATTAAAATAATAAATACTCTTAATAGGGAAATATGAAATAATTCGACAACTTTATAACCTGTTAAAAACTAAGTATATATGCGAGACCTTATCAGGTTATTATTTACGAAAGATGTTCCGACTTTTATTAAATAATAACTTATATAATACTAAAGATTGAAAACGTTGCGGATTTTATACCGTATAAATATAATTATTAAAAGTCTTTTTTTAGTTTATTATAATACTTTAATTAAACTGTTTATTGTTTAATAATATAATAGTTCTTTATTTAAAAGTAAAGTTAATTCTTTTAAAGAAGGAATATATAAAATTATAACTTTGTTACAAAATACCAACTTGTATTATTACAACTTATTTTCGAATTTTTAATCACTTTTATTTAAATTCTATACATTTTATATGCTTATTATTATTAGATTTACTATTGTAAGAAACTTTGTTTTATAGTTTGTTTTAATATTCTTATTTAAACAAAATTATATATTATATGTTATAATTTTAACTTGAATAAATTATGAATTATTTAATATTACTTAGTATAAAAATTAGATTTTAAATACCTTTATATATTATTATATATTAATCTCCTTCAGAAGTTCGTGAGCGGTTTCTTGTTATCTCGTAATAATTAATTCAAAAATCCAACCATAGCATATTTAATTAATTTAAATCGACGGTATTTTTATCGCTAATCGTCTATATGTTGCAGTATAGGAACAGGGGTTCCTATCTTTAAAGAAGCCTGTCCTTAGGCCCTGGCGCAGGCTTTATGCAGCTAAATTTCGGAAAGGGAAAAGCTTGGCTTTTCCCGCCAAGGTCTAGGTAATTTAGGATGGATATATAATAGTTAGTTTCCTTTATAAATAGCACCTATTTAATTTCGTTCCTTAGTTATTAATTTAGGTTTTTAATTAAAAATACCGTTTTCCGATTAAGGGAAAATCCGTAAACTTTTTTAACGAATATTCTATTTAATATGCTATTATTACCTATAAATTAAACCACTCATTTCGGATACCGCTTATATCTCTAAATAAATATATAATAAGTTCGTTATATTTTATTAACTCCTTAATTAATAGTTAACGAATAATTTAAGGTCTAATTAAATATAAGCTTTCTTAAACTTAATAAAAACGAGATTATAAACCGACGTTAATAAATAAACAATATATTTAATTTCTATTACTAACTAATAAAAAATTAATAACCGGATTAAATAATTTACCCCTTATTAAAGAAGGTTTTTAATTAATCGACAATATAGTATCTATAATTACCAAAATTAAAAGCTTAAAAAATCTTCTTTTTCCTAATAGTAACCTACCCCTGCCCCTAAGAAAACTATCGAAATCCAGCCTAAAAAATCCGATTAAAAGGAAAGAATTTAAAAAAAAACCTAACGTGGAGGTTAGAAACAAAAAGGAAAAAAAGCTTATAATCAAAGAACGGTTGAACTTTATAGTAAAAAAGGTTATAAAACTTAGATAAGAAAACGTTAAACACGTTCGATAAAAAAAAGCTTTTATACCGCCCTTAAAAATTACTTTTTATCCAAAAACCCAGCTTCGGTTTTATTTGGTCAAAACCCCCTAAAAATTATACCCTTTCCAACCTATAAAAAATACCTAATATTAAGGGTTACAAACCCATTCCCCCCAAATTTTATAATAAATCCATTAATATAAAAGAATTCTTGGTTAAAGCTAAACTTTACCTCGAATAATCCAAAAGTTCTTTAACGGAAAATTACTAAAAAATAATAACTATTTCGTAATTACTTACAAAAGAAAATGCTGAATTAATTCGAACCTGTCCTTAAACATTACCTAATAAATTACCCCGACGATTATTTAAATATTATGAATTATATCTTTAACGATTACGGATACTTTAAAAAACAAATATAAACTTTATTCGGAAATATAAATAAATAATAATATATAATTAAAAGGATATATAAGTTTTAGTAAATTATATTAATAACCGAATATACGATTAAATTTAACCGACTAATAACCATTTCTAAATTATCGTAAAACGTATTATTTTTCCCTTATTATAATGGCTTAAAGCCTTAAGGTAAGGATGAAATATTTAAGGTATTTAAAATAAATCCTTTCGAAAATTATATAAATAAAGTTATTAGTACCGACCGATATACTTTTAATCGATACCTTAAAAAAAAGGTACCGGTAAACTAAGTAATAATGAACGTTTTAATAATAACAAGAAAATAAAAAACAGATCCCCTTAAAAAATTAACATTAATTTAACGGAATCTATAAAAAAAAATTTAAAGTTAAATGCTTTAATTATGGCAAAAAGGGTTATTTTAAAAGCGAATATCGTGTTTTACTTAAAAGGAACCTTAACAAAAAAAGGATTTCTTAACCCCTCAAAAAGAATTCGTGCGGCCGAACGAAATATAAATAACGAAAAAAAAAGATTAAAACGAAATAAGCTTTATTTCCACCGATTAGGAATTTATTATTACTATAACTAGCAGGGTTAAAAATAACCATCCAGAATATAAAAATTATATTATTTATAAAAGTATTACGGTTAAAGCTTGCAAATATTATTTAGCATTAATAGCTTTTAAAGTAACCATTACGTTAAGATATATTTATTACCTTAATATAAAGAAAATATAAAATATACGATTAAAACGGCCAGTTACGAATAGATTTCGGTAGTTATAAATAATAATTTTTAAAATATTACATTTTTTCGGAATATACGGTATAATTAAAAACCCCAGTAAATAATTATAAACTTTTATATTTTACTGTTTATTATACCCATAACTGCTTTATTTATATACGCGCTAAGAAAAATAACGATTTTTAGCTAGAATATAACGGAAAAACGCTTATAAAGCTAGACGATAAGTATAAATACATAAAGACGCCTTACTAACCAGATTACTTTAGGTTTTATTATCTATTCTTTAAATTAAAATAAAGCCGGAAGGTTATAACGTAAAAATGTTTATGTTATTTATTAATATTATGTAAATAAATACGAACTTTTAACTTTAAAATAACCTTTTTTAAAGGTTTACCTTTTTAAACTTATAATTTATACAAAATAAAACCTAAAAACGAACCAGAAAAAAATAATCGTTTTTAAGTACTAATCCGGTAATAAAAAATGGTTCAACTATATATATAATTATTATATAAAATATATAACAAAAAAGATACGAAAATAAAAACGTTTTTTAACCCTTAACGTATATTAATTAAAAGATTATAAAGGCCTTGGAAAATAAGGTACCGAAAAGCTTTTATATATAAAGCCTTATATAAAGTAAAAAATGGAATCCGGAATTAGATCGAAATTCTTATTTGTTACGAAAATAAAATATTTAACACCATAATCGATTCCGGAACAAAAGAAAACTTTATTTTTCCCAGGATAACCAAAAAATACCAAAATTTTTTAAAATATAAATAATAATTATATAAATTACGAATAATCGATAAAAGCTTATTTACTTATAATAACGGTCGAATCCTTTAGGAAATTAAGGAACTTATAGTTTAAATATAAGGATATTTGGAACGGGCTATTTCCGACGTTACCGACATCTCAGGACATAATATCATTCTAAAAATACCGTAATTTCGTTCTAGGAATCTCTAAATTAACTAAAAATATTAAACGTTTTTATAAGATAATTTTAAGGAAAAATTCCGTAAAATCTATTATATAATTAAAAAAGCTAAAATTTCCAACCTAATAATAATAATACCTTTTAAATATCGATGGTTTAAAAGGTTATTTAAAAAAAACTTATAAAAAATTATTTATCTATAATTAATAAAATTACAAACTTTTTATTAAAAAAAGATACCACTTAAAACTTTATTAAATTTACCATATAAATCTTAAAAAAGTTAAAGCTTTTTAGAAACTTTTTTAACGAAACTTTTAAAAAGGTTATATTTAAAAATCCGAATTACTTATAAGGTATTTAGTTATAATAATGTTAAAAATGAAAAGTGGGAAAATCAAAATCGATAAAAATAAAAATCAGATATACCGACGAATTTATAACTATGGGCAACTAAACGATATTATTATTAAAAATAAATATCTCTTAACGTTAATAAGTACCTTAAAGAAATATTAATAAAACCAAATAATTTATAGCTTTAAACTTGCCAAATAATTATTACTTAATTCGAATAACTAAAGGCAAAAAATAAAAAACCCCCTTTAAAACTATTTATGGATATTACGATTATAAAGTTATGCCGCAAAAGTTAATTAATGCTTTAGCCAGCTTTTAATTTATGCTTATTATTATCCTTCGGAAATTCCTAAACAAATTTATTTTCGTTTACTTCGACGATATTTTTATTTATTTAAATGTTTTAAAAAAATATAGAAAATATATTACCTTAGTACTAGAGGTATTTAAAAAGGTTAACCTACTAATAAACGTTAAAAAGAACGTTTAATATATCCAGAAGTTAAATTTTCTAAGCTTTATTATTACCCATAGATAGGTTTAAATTCAAAATCCTAAGTTAAAAGCTGTTAAAAACTGGCTAATCTTAAATAAAGCTATTGTTATTAATATTTGTTAATGTTTAGGATTTACAGACTATATATAACCTTTAATTTAAAAATTATAGCAAACTTATTAATCCTTTAATAAAATTTACTACCAAGAAATATATCGGAAAAAATTTCGAACTTTTTAAAAAAAATAAAAAAAACTTTTTAAAAGATTAAGGATAAAATTATTAGCGCCCCGATAATTAAGCTATCGAACCATAACAAAAAAAACGACTTAAAATAAACGCTTTAAATTACGCCCTTAAAACAGTTTTCAGGTAATTAAAAAGTAACGGAAAATAATACCTATTAATATACTTTTTTAAAGCTTTTAAAAACGTAAAATTTAAATATCCTTTTACGATAACGAATTATTAGCGATCATTTTAATACTTAAAAAATGGGAACTTTTTTTAACGGAACTAAAAAACTATTTAATATTTATTTAAATCAGAAAAAACTTTACTTAATTTGTAATAACATAAAAATTAAATAAACGTTATAAAAATTAAAGAATTTTAATTGTTAATTTTAATTTTAAAATTTATTATATTTAAGGTAAAGAAAATATTTAAACGGATATTTTAAGCCGAAAAGGAAATTATAACTTAAATAATTTTTAAACGATATATATAGGTATTATATCATAAGGACGATGGGATAATATAATTATATATAATCCTGAAATAACCTATTCCCAAAGAATTAACCTAATTCAAAAGTTTTTACGACCCGGAAAAGCAGAAAAATATTAAGCAGTTTAAAGGAAATAACAAAAACCAATTATTATTTCGCGGCAGGATTTACATCCCCCGCTAGCAGAAAAAAGAATTCGTTAAAAAATTCTATAAAAGCTCCTTACATAATACCAAGAAATATTTAAAATTATTAAGCGACTTTAAGAAAAATATAACTTTCCAAATTCTGCTAAATAATTTAATAAATAAGTAAAAATTATAATATTTATAATAAGGTTAAAATAATTCGTTATAAGCCGTATAGTTTGTTACAGCTTACGGACATATTTAATAAAGTATGGAATATTATAACTTAGGACTTTATTATTAATTTTTTCTAATTAAAAGATCTAGTTATTAAAATTAAATATAATATAATATAGGTAATTATTAATAAATTTACTAAATATGGATATTTTTTACCTTTTAAAAAAACCGTAACGGTAAAATAATTAACTTACGTTTTTATTTGATATTATTACGATTAATACGAAATATTAAAAAAGATTATTTTTAATCGAAAAGAATTTTTTATATCCAAATTCGGTATTAATTTCTTTAAATAAGTTAGCATTAAATTGATATTTTTGACAGCTTATTACCTTCAGATAAATAATTAAATAAAACGATTAAACCAAACCTTAAAATAAAATTTTCGGAATTACGTTAATTATTAGCAGGATAATTAGGTTAAACTTTTACCACTTGCATAAATAGTTTATAATACGTCCGTTAACGAAAAGATAAATATATCTTTTTATATAGCTATATATAAGTATAACGCGGCAACTTAACGACTTAAATAAATAACATATAAGGTATTAATTATTATTACGATAGCCCTTTAAATAAAGATATTAGTAATAGAGATTAAAATAATACAAACCCGACTTTAAATTAAATTATAATTTTTATAACAGAAAATGGCCCAATATTATAATAAGAAAAAAATTAAGGAAGTAATTTTAACGAAAGGAAATAAAATTTATTTGCTACGTTAAAACCAAATCGTAACGTTAAATTTTTCCAGATTAAAATAAAAAGGTTTAGCGATAAACTTAATTTCAGAAAACTTAGCCCATTTAAGATTAAAAAGGTTATTTTAAAAATTAATTACAAACTATTATTATTTAAAACCATAAAAATATACCTTATAATCCATATTTTCTTATTAAAACCAGCTTTAAAAAACGCTCCGCTTAAAAAAAACTTCGAAATCGAAAAAGATAATAACAAATATAAAATTAAAAAAATACTAGATTTTAAAATAATTAAAAACAAGATTTAGTACCTAATTAAAATAAATAAGTTCCCTAATTAAAAATAATATATGGGAACTACTTAAGCATTTAACGAATACGATGGACCTAGTTAAAAAGTTTTACCGGCATGTAACGGCTGACTGGCTTAACCAACTATTAAACCCTAGTCGTACGGTTTATGTTAGCAGTAGGACTGTGGGAATCTAAACAATAGACTGAAGGTATAGTTAAGTCTGGTAATAGCAGATATTAAAGGTAATCTAGGTAACCAAGTTATATTACAAGCTGATGCTATTTAAACTATAGGAAAATAACGAGCATATATATGCTACTCTTGGTTCGACTGGCTCGACCTGGCTCTATTTCTTCTTTGGTGGTTAAGTCCTTTCGAGCTCATCGAGCCACCTCGAGCCGTCGCCTGGCTCGACTGGCTCGACGTGCCAAGTCCCCTTGGGTCCAACCAGGCCCCTCGAGCCCATCGAGCCCATCACGTGACCCTGGGCCCGCATCGGAGGTTCGTCCCACAACTTCCGACCGTCTGCCACTGAGCCAAGGCCTCTGGTCATAACACGGCAGAACCTTAGCCGGCCATCCCTAACGTAACCAAAGTCGCAAGCGATGACGGTCCTTTACTTAGGTCCAGGCCTGCAACGTTTTAATTAAAGAAAATAAACGCCTTTATTATAACGTTTATCTTAAAAGCAAGCTGCGCTTATTTTACCTTTATACGACGTTATTTTTCCTCCACCTTTTTTTACTTTTTTTACCAATTTTGTTCATATTTCTCCCTTAAAATAATAACGGCTTTTTTTTTTTAAAAAATTTTGTTAAAAACGTAATCGTTTTAAAAGATTTAAAAAAATAGTTAAAAGATTTTTTACCTTACGTTATTTTTTTTTTTTACAAACGGTTGTATTCTTTTTAAATTTTTGCTAAAAGTTTATTTTTAATACGTTACATACCAAACGTTAATAACGAATATGATAGCTCCAACTTAAAATACCTACCATATAAAAATATTCTGTTTTCTTAAATTAAATATAATTCGAACAAAAAATTATTTTTAAGCTAAATTTTTTAATATTTTTTACGCAAATAATACGAAGTTTTCGCTGGTATAAACGCGGTTTTCCTTTTCCTTTTTCCTTTTAAACGCGACCTATCATAATAAAATTAACCGAAAGGAACTTAAAAAACCCTTTTATCAAAATAAAAAAATACTTACGGTTTTTATTTTCAAAATAAAATTCTTAAAAAAGGAAAATAATATTATAATATAAAAACAAAGGTTTTTATCTTTAAAAAAACCTATCCTTAAAACCTAACGCCAACTCCATACGACTAAAATTGAGAAAAGGAAAAACTTGGCTTTTCCTACCAAAATTTAAATAATCTGCCAGATTATATAAATTATATAAATCCCAAATATATTTATTAAAGTTCGAAATAAATATATAATAATTAATTTCTTTTATAAATAGCACCTACCTAGTTTCGCTTTTTAATTATTAATCTAAATTTTTAATCAGAAATACCGTTCTCCGATTAAATGAAACGTCTGTAAACCTTTTTAACGAACATCCTATTTATTATGCTATTGTTACCTGCAAATCAAGACTTTTATTTCAGATACTGCTTATACTTCCAGGTGGATATATAACAGGTTCGTTACACTATATAACTTTGGAATAAATATCCGTCTCATATTAAGTCTTGCCGTAAATACTATATTATTCCGTTTTTCTAAAAGTTTGTAAGCAATTAATTTTTAACGCGTTTAAGTTAATATTATATTTATTTTCTTAAAATTATAGCCCATTGATACGAAAATTATTTCTAACCAAATTATTAACTTATGTACGTAACTGTTCTTTGTCCGGTTATAATACGTTAAAGATGTATAATAAGGAACGTATCATAGGATATATTATAAAACATATTATAAAGTTTATTACGCTGCGCCGGGTACGTTATAAGGCGTACGTCGTAAGGCCTATTATAAGACGTATCGTAAGGTATGTCGTAATTTGCGTCGAGATTAATTTTGTAATAATTCGATTTTATACGAGTAAAAGATGAAAGAAACGTTTTTTTATAAACCAGATATTTGATACCTTATTAATAACACTTTACCTTGCATAAAAAAGATATATTTGTTATAAACGATAAATAAAAGGTTTTTCGCCTTCAGACAGGCATGTAGTGATAAAATGCTGCTAATACTTATCAAAGGTTATTATTATAAAAAGGTTAAAAGGAACGTTTATAATAAATTTTAATATAATACTTATATTCATATTAAAGTTATATATATTGTTAATTATAAGGAATACGGTTAGTTTAAACCCGTTAAATGCGTTATAATTAAGATGTTTAATTAAGTATTATAAGAGATTATAAACCGGCTTAAAATTTAATATATTACGTTATAATTAATAAATAATTATTTAACGCTAGAAAGTAAAAATAATTTAAAAGGTATTAAATACACTTATATTTCGTAAGCTTATATAATAAGTTATATATTGTTTAAAATATTACATTAAAAAGGTTATATAAATATGTATAATAAATAAATTTTTAACTATTAATTATTATGATTTAAGATAGTATGATGTTTTTAATCGATTTTTATAAAAAGCTTAATTTAATATTACTCTTTACTTAGTGTTTAACTGCTTTTAAATTACGTTAACTATCCACTTATAGTTAATGCGTTAACTTTCGGAATTATGGCGGGCCTTGGTTAGGTAGCAGTTGGACCTGGTAGCGCTCATCCCTGCAGGTAGTTTTTTTCCGGTTCTCCAGGACCGCTTTTACAGACAAGGCTACTTCTGTCAGAAATAGAGGTCATCAGTTATGTTACATTGTATGATTAGTTACAGGCGCTTTAGAACGCGCACTGCTATTTAATATAATCTCTCTATAGAACATATATGGTCTGATCAAAGGGAGCCTTTCCGTATATGGAGTACTAGCGCACCCCCTGCTAGCTAACAGATCCCCTTAACGCCTCGACGTAATTACGGTATTAACTTTTACTTTTTAAAATTTCTTAAAACCGTAATTATTTATTATATTTTTCTTGCTGTAATTAAATCTTTTAATTAAATATTCTTTTATAAAATATATAAAAGTTATTTTTTTACCGCATAAATATTTTCGTAATATTTAAAAACTTTAATTATTTTATAAATTATTTAAAAGATTTACGAAATAAAACTTTTATTAATTTATTAATTAATATACTGTTCGTAAATATATATATTAGCTGAATTAATTTCTTTTTACAGTTTTTTAATATTAATAAATATATATATTTATACGGCGTAATTTAATTTATAAAAGATAATATTAACGTTAACAAATTTATAATTTATTAATTATCGTATTATATATTTAAAAACTTTTTATTTAAGTTGGTTTTTAATTTTTTAATTAATCGAAAGCAATACGGTTTTTTTATATTCGTAGAAAATAAAACTTTCATTTTAATTAAAAAAATAATTATTATATTTTATTTAATTGCCGGTTATTTTATTACTCTTTAAAATAGTTTTATAACGGAAACTTAAAAACCTTTTTAATTTACCGTATTATTTATAAAAAAAAGATTGTTTTTTAAATCTCTAATAAATCTTTATTTTTAAATTATAACGTTAATATTTTAATTGCGATTCAGTATATAAAAATCTATTTAATATATTAAAATATATGTTATTAATATATAAATTAAATTAAATAAATTAACATATTAAACGCGTTAGTGTAAATCGCGAATTAATTATTACGGATAAAATAAAACTAATTTTCTTTTAATATTTATTTACCGGATTTAAATAAGCTAAAATAAAATTTACTAATAATTTAACGTTTATTTTTATAATAATTAAAAGTATTTATATATAGTTAAAGGATTAAGTTAATTAATTTAATTTTAAAATCGGATTTAAAGATTTAAATGTTTTTATTAACTTTATTTTTAACTATTTTAAAACCGAAAAACTGTTTTAAGTTGCTAGTTTAAAGAAAAATATATTACTACCGTATTTATTAAATTAATTAATTAATGTAGGTTAATTTAAGTTCAAGCCTTATTATTTAAGCGGAACCAAATATATAGAAAAATTATTACATATATAATCCATACGATAGATATTATATCTAATATTTTCGCATACGATAACTGATTAATGGTTTTTACAGTTAAGATAGATTATATACCTCAGTCCCATAAAGCCTTACTCTGAAGCAGAACCTCCCTCTGAAGCAGACTGATGCATGGTTGCCGATAAGCTTCAACTCTGATGAACCTTATGCCAGGCAGTAAACCTTAATCTTTTTTATAATAAGCCGTAACTATATTATTTATAAAAAAAACTTTTTTAAAGTATTAAATACTAAGGTTTATAAAGAATAGGATTAAAGTTTTATTTTTTAAAATATTTTTATAAAATCCTCATATTTTAATAAAAATCACTTTTTAATTTATATAATATCTTTTCATTAATAAGATTTTATAATATTATAAACATTTTAAAAATTATTTTATACATATTTAATATAATAAAATCTCGTTAGCGAAAACGTTTTCAACGTTATATTACTTAAGTTTTAAGTTATATTTAATTATAATAACCATAAAAGGTTAAAGTAATTTTAAATTTAAATATCTACGTATATATTATTATAAAAATCTTTATATTATTCATTATTTCGCGTAATAAACGCGTTATATATCTGTATAATTTTGTAAATGTATTAAATTTATAAAATATATATTAGTATATACCTTAAGTCTTTTTTCGTATAATATCAATTAATAACTGTATATAATTATATTTTATTTATAAGTTTATAAATAAGTTGTATTTTTTTTTATAGAATAATCTTTTTAACAGATATATATCTACCTTTTTATAGGTTCTTAATAATTAAGGCAAGCTACGTTTATATGTTCTGTTTTAAGATTTAAAAACTTTATTATATTTTTTCGTCTTAAAACCTTTACGATCAAGATAACGCATATTTAGGGTAATTATTTTCCTTAAATTTCCGTAACTTCCCGGCCGGTTATTAAATAAACTTATAAAATAAGTTAATTCTTTAACCTTAAACGGAACCTTTTAAACCTGAGCACCGTTTTTCATAATATTTCTATAATACGGAATATAGGGAAGATTTACGTTTTCGATCTTTAAAATATTTTCCTTTTTTATTATTACTTTAAGTTTAATAATATTATACAAATTTAGAGTTATTTTTTACCTTTCACCGGCGTAATAATTATAATAATTATTAATATAACCGTTAAGAAATATCACGATTTAAGGGACGAGGATAAGTTAAATATAACCGTCCTATAAAGGTAATTAATTTTATACGAATAAATTTACGTTCTATTATTCCGTAGGATTTTTTAAACGCTTATATTATTTTAAAACTCTTTTATTTATTTAATCGGAATTTAAATTATTCCTTTTAAGCTTTTATCTCTCCTTTATAAATATATATATATAAAGTAGTTATAAACTTAATTAAAAAGCATTTATTAATTAAAATAATTTATATAATTCGTGTTTCGTAACATAGGAAAGTACTTTTTAAATCTTTAATATTATTTAACAAAAATAACCTTTTCGTTAAATTTTACCTTTAAACTAATGGGAATTTTATTAATTAACAGAATTTTAATTTTGGTAAATATTTATACATTAATAACGGCCGGAAAGGTTAGTTTATATCTTAAACTTAGTTTTGGAAATTTCTACTTTTCTTTAAAATAATAATTGTTATAACGTAAATTACAAAATTATACATTTATAAATAAACTTATTAAAAATTCTGATAAAGTAATATAATACTGGTTTTATTTATTAAGTAAATATAATAAATCTTATATAAGCTTTACTTGCAAAAATTATTTAAAGGTACGTTTATATAAGTATATTATTACATTAAAAATATATATAATTAAAACCGAAGGTAACTTAATACCGTTATATATTATAATCGTTTTTACTTAATTATACCTTTTAAACGTTTTATACCTCTGTATGAAGTTATATATACGGTATTAAAGACTTAGACTTCATAGTAAAAAAGGTACTTAAACTATATTGCGGACTTAATAAATTCTCGAAAGTTTATTATGGTATTTGAATATTTAAAAAAAAAATGATATTAGATTTTTAAAATCCTGAAAAAGTATAAAAGTATCGTAATTAATATATTTTACCTTCGACCTTTAAAGTAAAAATTCCAAATAAAACTTAAATATTTACCAGTTGTAAATATAACGTATTTAGATGCTTCCAGGTGGTTTTGAAATATATATAATTAATAATAATGTATTCTCTTAATCGAAAGGTTTTTATTAAAGCTTTCGGCATATTTACCATTTAATTTTTAACTTATTATATATTTAATATTCGACCGTTATTAAAGGTTTTAAACGAACTTTTATTATATAAAATTATAATTTAACGATATTTTTAGGTTTAAAATATTTTCATTTTAAATAATATATTATACCGTTACCAGACCTTAGTCATTTCGTTATTTATAAATTAACGTGTTTTTATAAATAAATAAAGTTATATAAAGTATTATCCCGTTAATATTTTAAATAACGAATTAATTTAATTTATTCTTAATGTATTAATTATTTAATTAAATTTATTTCGAATAAAATTATTATTTTTCCAATTATTATATTAATACGTTTTTTTTGTCGGAATTAGCGAGAAAACATTAAAATATACGCAAAATCCTTATAATAATCCATAATATATAAACGTAACGTTTTCGGGTTTATAATGCTTTAAAATAATATGTTTATTTTTTGCTATCCATTAATTAAAAGGAAATCTTTTCTTACGTATATTCCGTTTCCTTAAATCGTTACTTTATAATTTAACAACCTATTAATTATATTAAAAATATGTATTATAAATTTAAATTAAAAATAAATAAACTTCCTAAAAGATAATAAGTTACGTTTATAGTATTACGTTAATTAAAAATTAAAGAATATGTTAAAACTTACTATTTTTTAAATAATTAATTTCTTTATAACCTTTAACAAATAGTTAATTTTTTCCGTTAAACATTAATTAGTATCGATATATTTTTAAAATTAATAATATTATTCTTTTATTAAAACGAAGGCTTTTAAAAAACTTTTTAAAAACGTATAAAAATTTTAATATAATTTATAATAAGTGCTTAAGTAAGTTTTATAACATATATTTTATATATCCGATTTCTAGCGCTTTTGTTTATGATTATTCCGATTTGTTTTAAAGCTTTTATGGTTACATTTATATTTCAATTTACAGTCTAAGGTTCTTGTATGCTGTTAAAAGTTGATATCTTTAATTTTTTTTAAATTAAAATCGTTTTTAGTAAAAGAGTTTATAAAGGTTTTTTAAAATATCGGAAACGTTACCTTATTATCTCGAAATATAAATAAGGGAAAAATTAACGTTTAATAATTTAAAAAGTTAATTAATATTTTTAAATAATTAATCGTATTATTATTACTTTTAACTTTTATTATTATTTAAAAGGAAATTGCTTAAATTTTCATAATTAAATTTAAGGTTATATAAAATCGTTAATTTATATCACTATTTTTTTGTTTTTAAACTTTTATAACGTTATTTTTAAATTATTACTGGTTGTTATTTTATAATTTATTTATTTAATTATTTCATTAATTTTGAAAATTATTTTACTCTTTACGGTATTTCTATTAAGTATTAATTATAACTTTATTAACGTATATTTTTCCAGATTTAATTAATTTAACGTATTATTTTCGAAAGTTTTCTTTTATTTATTAAAAATATATTTATAAACTTAATTCGTTCTCCTTCGAGAAGACGTAACCGTATAGATAATAGGATAAAATGATAGATTGCTACCTTAATTCCTGTGCTTTACCCTATCCCTCTCGCAGAGCCAGCTTTTATCCACGTCGATTCTTATCGGAATTCTGGAAGTTTTTCGCAATCCGGAACAACCGGATAAACCATTATTCGTAATCCTTTTTGCATTATTCCAAAATCTGAATTTCGAAATTTTTAAACCCGTTATTATTATTATTTTATAGTTTTCTTAATAATATTTTTATGGTACTTATATCTTTTAGCATAAATATTATTAAAGATCGATTACCGTTATTTTCGTAAATTATATTATATCCGAAAATTAAAAGCCGAATTCGGTTTTTTTAGGATAAGTTTTTTAAATCGACGATGCTATCGATCGTTTTGGCCCGTCCAGTAATTTTATAGGGGCTTTAGATTATAAATAAAACGATTTTTTGATAAATCCTTTCGTTGCGGATTACCGGTATGGTATAGTTAAAATGGCGCGGTATGTTTAATTATCTTAATAAAAATAATTCGAAAAGGTATTTTAGGAATAATTAAGCCGTAAGATTAGTAAAGGTTCGTATAGCTTTTTATACGTATTTAAGATTTACCTTTAAGGTTTATCGTTAAGGTTTATTTTTAAGGTTTATTTTTAAGGTTTATTTTTAAGGTTTATTTTTAAGGTTTATTTTTAAGGTTTACTATAGCCAGCTGGCATAAGGTTTATTAGAGTCGAAACTTATCGGCAACTACGTATTAGTCTGCTTTAAAATAAGGTTTTATGGGATTAAGGTATATAATTTATCTTAACCGTAAAAATTATTAATTAGTTATCGTGTTCGAAGATACTGGGTATAGTATTTATCGTGTGGATTATATATGTAATAATTTTTTGTATATTTGGTTCAGCCTGGAAAATAAGGTTTGAACTTATATTAACCTTGCATAAACTTAATTCGTAAAGTTGTTAATTCTTTTTATAAAAGATTTAATATTTCCGATTATTATAAATATAAGTTATAACGTTTTAAATATAAATTTATTAATTTTCTACCGTTATACGAAAATTTTTTCGGATGCTTTTTTCGATTAACTTTTTAAATTTATATAAATCTTTCGAAAAATAAATTAACCGCCTGCATCGATTAGTAATATTATTTTTTTAAGTAAAAGGTTATATCAGGTTTCGTAAGTCCGATAGGTGATAAAATATCTTAATTAAGGTCGATATAACGTTAAATATTAAACGCGTACGTTTTAGATTTAAATTTACCTTTAAAATAATCCCAGTTTTTCAGTTTTTTTACATAACGGAGGACGTTAACGGTACGGTTATTATTCTGGATAATAAAGGATATAAATAATTATTATTAATATATAACTTATATCGTTTTAATAATAATTAATTAATAATAACGTAAATTAAGCGAATAAGATTTTTAATTATCAGATATAAGGGTTATCAGTTATATTGCATTGTATGATTAGATGCAGGCGCCTTAGAACGCGTATTTTACCTCACTAAAATCAGGCCCTATTTTGAGGTTGTGGCTGCGCCTGCGGTGCAGCTATGGCTAGGGCTTTTCAAAAACCTATAATACTAGATACCGACGCATAAAAACCCCATAAAAACGACCCACAAAAATATAAACCTTAAAATAAGGCCTGATAACTAATTACAATTTTTTATATTCGTTTTAAATAATTTTATATAAATTTTCGATAATTTAATTTAAAAATTAATAAATATAATAATAATAATAATAAATAAAAATTAATAAAAATTAATAAAAATTAATAAAAATTAATAAAAATTAATATTATATATAATTTTAAAAAAGTATTTTAATTATATATACAATTTTTTAATCGGAACTAATTTAGCGGAAATATTAAAAATTTAAATTAAAATTTTCGTTTTAATTAAATTTTTAATCCGGAAGGTTTTTTTTATTACGATAACATAATTACCGTATATAATATTTCGTTATAAATTTTTAAAAAATAATTTAATATTAAAAGAATTTATATAATTATTTTTTTATTCGTACGGATTATAATTATTACGTTATAATTATAAAAACGTTTCGGTTAATTAAATCCGAAATTTTTAAAAAAATTATAACGTAATAATTATAATCCGTACGGCGGAAAAAATTAATATATAAACTTTTTTTATATAAAATATATTTAAAAAATCCGGTATACGATAATATAATCGATAATTATATTATTATAATTTTAAGGCCGTTCCGGTAATTTAATTTTAAATTTAAATTTAATTATTTTAATTATAATTATTAGTTAAAAAAATTATAAAAAATTTTATATATATATTAATTTGTATTTAATATATATATAAAATATTAAACTTATCGGATATATGTTAATTAGGAAAGAAAAATTTTATATAAACTTTTTTTAATTTTATAAAAAATAAAAATAAAAATTAATCATTTTGATAAAAACGTTTAAAACGAAATCTTTATCCGCATAATAATAATTTAGGCCTCGTTAGTTCGTTACGAGGATTTGGGATTTGATTGGTTAATTTTTAGCGTAATATAACAGTATATTAAAAAAAAATGAGCCAGCGAGGCCTGAGTTAGCTGAGGTAACGCGTATTGCACTTTAATGTAATCTGTCCGCGGAATATATATGGTCCGATCAGAGGGAGCCTTTCCGTATGCGGAGCGCTAGCGCACCCCCTGCTAGCTGACAACTTCAACCCCCTTACCGTAGTTTCCTTGGAGTAACTTGCTTGGCATTGGGTGATTGGTTGTTGGCTCACCCTTGTCAGCGACATATGAAAGGGATCCGCCCTGGATGCGCTAAGGCTCTGTCCGCGTTTGGTTATGCCTTTACATATTTCCCATCGCTCGCCTGGTGAAGCGTTGTATGGAAAAGCACGCACGTTAAAGTATCAAGCTAAAGGGATGCGGCGATTTCAAGTGTTACGGAAGCTACTCCTGGGCACTTTCATTGGCTTTCTCATTATTTTTGCACTGCGGCGCCTTCAAGATCCACTCTCGCTGTTCGGATTCGGTGGCTTGCAGAGCCCTGTCTGTCGTATACGGCCGGACTGGGAAGACTCGAGCGCCTCATACTCATTGTACGGCACGGTTGAGGCGCACAGGTCCCCGGTTGTTGGAGATGCTGCTTTCATAGGAAATCCCGACCGATGTATTTTCGCGGGTCCCAGACTTAATCAATACCAGTCATCGCAAGATCGCAACTGGAGTGATGTGCGATGGGGTGAGTTCAAACTTATCCCCTTCTATGGCATGCCAACTGATGTAGTCTGGGACTAGGTGAGGTACAGCAACGGTGTACCAGAGGGAGATTCAAACCTGCGACTGAATTCGGCACCCAAGACATGTGGCATCAACTCCCGGAAGAGATGGAAATAGAAACAAAAATGGAAAAACAGGGACGGACGGCAATTGTGCTCAGGAGCTGGGATGACTACAACTACAGTGAGACACGGCGCGCCTGGCTGCGTGCCCTGATCACCGAGACCGCACTTCATTCGGGCGGGGATTATGAGGTCTTCCTCCTCGTTAATGTTAAAAATAACGATATTCGTCTTGACCAGGACAAGAACGTCTATGAGCAGGCGCTTCGCGAGTTTGTCCCCGAAGAATTTCGCGATATGGCCTTCTTATATAACACAAGGGTATTGGAGTCGTGGTACCCGAAAATTGAAGAACACGGCGCACAGGACCAGATGTATCAAGCGCTTCAAATCTTCTCCCACAAGTTCCCGCACTTGACCCATATCTGGCAGCTTGAGATGGACCTGCGCATTACCAGCCATATCCACACCACCTTGGAGTCCTCTGTGGCTTTCGCTCGGGCTCAACCACGCCGTAACCTTTGGGAGCGTAACGGTCGGTTTTACATCCCCGAGCTCTACAACGGCTCATATAAAGCCTTTGCTGCCGCGGTAGACGCGGACATTGGCGACACAGGCGTTTGGGGCCCGGTGCCCACGAACGATTTCGAACCGTACGGACCTCCGCCGCCGTCCCGTTCAAGAGTTGATTGGGGCGTCAATGAGGACGCTGACTTGATCAGCCTCATGCCCATGATAGATCCCGTCGGTACCGACTGGATCTATGAGGATAGGGTGTACGGATTCCCAGACGGAGCGGCAACACCGCGGCGAGCGGCTTTCATCAGCATGACACGTGCATCCGGTCGCCTGTTGCGACTTGTCAGTGAGGCGCAACGCGAACGTGGGCAGTGGGTCGTCAGCGAAGCCACGCTGGAGACCTTTGCCCTTCTGCATGGGCTCAAAGCCGTGACGGTGCCTCACCCGATCGCTTTCGAGGACAGTGTGACCGCTGAGGCGGCGGATGCGGATATCAATCACGGGCCCCCTCACAGCAAAGCCGGCGGTAAGGCCCCGTCCATGTCTTACACTACCGGGGGATTCATCCCTGGGCCTTGGTTTCATGCGAGTTACTGGTTTGCGGCGGACGAGGCACCAAACTACTGGCAACAGTATTTAGACGGCAAATGCATGCCACCAATGTTGCTCCACCCTGTCAAGGATGAATAAGTATTAGCTTGGAGGTATAGCCAGTTGTAACGCGCTCCAACAGTTCGCTTGTGCGCATACGTGAACGCAATCCATCGCAGCTTGTCTGCTTACCTGCGCGCCAACCCCAGGCTCTGTTGCAAGTGATGTCTATTCGTGCCCCCGGCTATAAAGCCCGTCGTTCGACTCAGCCAAATGCCGGGGTTGCCCGGGCTTCCCTTATCCTCACAGCACTAATACCAGTTCCCCAGCACCGCACATTTTGACTGCGGCGTAAGCTCGCAGCTTTGTCTGCAATATTGACTCTTCATCACAGATACTTCGCGACTCCAACGAAGCACGATTGGAGAAGACACGGAAATTCCCTACATCTCCCGCTTGAGCGCTGGGTTTGTTCCCCAGATGGACGTCACAAAATCCAGAACCTGGAGCAATGTGCTGCGTATTCTGTGGCAAGGGCGATCCTGATAACGCACACGTCGACAACCATGAGTTTTCATCCTGCCGCAACCGCCCGCTACTTGAACGAACCTTCAACCGAAAAGACCACCTAAATCAGCATCTGCAACTGGTGCCCAGTTCAAAATCTCCGAATGACCGATGAAAGACTGGAAAGCCCCTTCTCCGGTCATACTATCCCGGTGGGGATTCTGTGGTCTTGTTCTTGAGTCTTGGGATGATAGAGCCCATCGCCTATCTCATCATTTCAAAGTTGGGAAGACTATGGTTGACTGGAAAGGGGATTGGGGATTGGAGCCTGTTATTGTGGACTTGGTTGAGAATGCCCTGCCGCCATGTAGGATCCTACTATGCTCCTCCACACAGGGTGGAATGCTAATGGGGCCCAGATTCCATCGAGACCGAGCGCAACACTCTCTTCCCTTACGAAGCCAGTAGGGTGCCAGCTGAAACCCCAATCACTGCCTACGAATTGGCCAAGTTGGAACTAGCATATTTCATGCAAAACCACTTCCACAAGAAATGAAAAATGCTGATCACGAGGATATGCATCTCGAGACCTTCCGCATCGTCTTTGCATCCGAGGATCGATCTCGCCAGGATGTTAACCATGCTTCCCTGGCTCCGGGACCTGATCCTGGCAAATCAGGAAGTTCAAAAGGCAAAGTTCGAGCCTATTCTGTCTACAAATGAGAGCCGGCGGTCGGGCCTCAGCTTTGGTGATCAGTGGGAAGTTAACATTTTCGAGACTTGCAAGTTCGAGCGCAACTTCAAGCTTTGTCAAGGCTAAACAGCTCCTAGGTCTTAGCATCACCGACTACCAGCTCAGAGACGGAGCTCGTCGTATAGTCGGTCGTATGGACGAGGTGTCGGCGGCGCCTTCTGACTTTATCGCGGACTGGTTCGTCAAGCTCATCCAGCCGTCATGGGATTGGCTCCACGGTTTCCGCGAGCGTGCCAACATCACGCAGCTTGAAGACCCTGATGAGCCTTTCGAACCCAACCCCGACTTGAGTATTCAGAACTTTACCAAACTGGAACGAGAGATGACGGAGTATATCGAGTAACAGAGGGGCATCTGAATCGAACCAGATGACTCGGACCTCCGTCGTCAGGCTCGCATCATAATCCGCGGCTCTGACACAGGAGACGGCAGCGGATAATGACTACTGATTGGCTGCGTTCAAGCAGAGGCATCCGCCGAGCACCGTGCTGGACTCAATATCTGGCCTGGGACAGGCCACGGAGCCAACGTCTCAAGCTCTCGCAATATTTCAACTGCTAAGCTATACGAACAGCATCAGCCGTAGTCTTGAGACGGATCACGATCATATACCAGCTTGGTCGTTGATGATGAAATCCAAGACCATAATTCTGAACGACCACAACCATTACCGCCGGTTCACGGTGGAGCTGGGTAGCTAGGTTGCCGCAACCATATCGCCACACAATCCGGCCAGCCACGTCCCCAGGGATAAGGAAATCCAGCATTACGCTGGATGGATTACTTGTAATAAGTGAAAGATACATTTTATTTATATATATGTCGCAGAATAAGGGAAACTTGTTTAGTTATCGAGCATTAAGAAGTTATAAACACCCCGTAACAACGTTACTCCGAGGCGCCCATGTTATATATAAAACTCTTTAGCTATTATTTTTTAAACCTCGGAATATTTATAATAGCATACGTCTTTAATATCTTATATATTGTTTTTACGTAACATATTATATAAGCGAGCTGAATATATAAGCGACCTTAAAATTCTTTTAAACTTTTAAATATTATAACTTTAATTATATATTACTTTATAATTATAATTTTTAATCAGCTTTTAAGAATGTTCATAATAAATTTAACCGTTTTAATTAAAGAAATTCTTAAAACTGAATTTTATTTATAACACTTTATATCTTATTATAAAAATGCGCTAATATAATAAACGAGCTTAAATAAAAAGTGATATTAAACGCACCTTAGTTTTTTTAAACTTAGCACACCTTAGTTTTTCCTATCAATTAACAACGCTCCGTTATTATTCCCCGCCACCTTTTAACAGTTTTTATATTCTTTATAATAACTTAATAACTACTGTATTATATAAAGTTAAGATTTATATTTTAGGACTTTTAAGGCCGGTTAATCCATATTCCGAAGTTACTTTATTTTTCCAATCTTTTTCGGTTAAATTAAGTATAAGTAAAGTTATAACGCTAAAAGGGTGGAAGTATTCTTGCGAAACAATAAGGGTTGACAATCGCAACTAGCATAAAAACTAAGGTACATACAACAACACATATACGAATACATATACGAATACGCTAATAACGCCACGCTTCCTGATGGTAATAGTGGAATATTTAGTTTCGCAATATCTGGGGCAATTGATTAACAGATGAATCATTATGTCGGCAAATACGTTGCAATTCTTCAGGCTGGGGGGACTAGGTTGCTTGATTTCTCTGTCCTACAGCTAGGGGTGGGGGGAACACCCACATATAGCCTTCAGTTCCTCTGTCCTTGCAATCCTAGGGCCACCAATCAAAGCCCTTGCAATCCTTTTAACCTCCTTTTAACAAATCACCACAACTGCCGACACATCATATATTAATATATACTTCAAGTGCGAAGTTAAAAGGTCCGTTAGTTTTCCTTTAAAACGTTAAATTCTAGTCATATATATCGGGCCGTCGTGGATTTTACGGACCGTTAACAGCTGTATCAAAAAACTAAGGTATGCCAAGCCTAGAAAAACTAAGGTGCGTCTAACATCACTCTAAATAAATGCCGAACGAAAAAGAAACAATTATTAACCTAATTTTAAATTTAAAAATGTATATATTTTTAATGCGGTTTAAATATATTAAAAATATAATAAATCTACTGGTTACTTAATACATATCGTAATGTATTAAGATGGAATAGCGCTGCGTTAAGCCCTATTATAACATCGAACTTACGTCGGGGCTAAGCTGTTAGGGATACGCTGCGTAAGCGCAGCGTTATATATTTTCGTTTATAAATTATAATCTTTTCCCTTCTTATTTAAATAATAAAACAATTAGGTCATTTTTTATAAATATTATAAGTTAAGCTTTATATATGTTCTTAACTTAAAAAATATGAAATTAAAAAAGGTTTAAAATTAAATAATATAATTTTAAAATGTTTATTTAAAGGCTTAATAAAAGGCCATTATAAATTAAAAGGTATAAAAGTAATTAAACGTAAAAATAAAAACTTTAATTATTACCTTAATTAATATAAAGTAACGTATAAGTTCTTAATTCGAAAAAGGTTAAAAAGGAAATATTTTTAATTACGAAATATAAAAGAAAATAATATACTATGAATAAGAATCTTTTTAAATAAATATAACCGTATAAATAAGATTAATCTTCTTTAAGGAGATGTAACCGTATAGATAACATTAGATAAAATAATAAATTACTACCTTAATTCCCATGCTTTATTAGAACCCATCCCTTTTACAGATTACCTAGTTCCGAACCAGGTTTTATTTACGTCGATTTCTCGTAGAATTCTAAAGTTTTTTATAATTTAAAACAACCGGGTAAATTGTCCTTCGTAATCTTTTCAAATATTTTATAATTTAAATTTCGGACTTTTTAAGCTTGTTATTACTTTTCCTTTTTAATTTTATTAATATTATTTTTAGGATTTTACTAGTATTCGGTATAAATCTTATATAAAATAATTACCGTTAATTTCGCAAATTAAATCGTATTCGAAAACTAAAAATCGAAATTAATTATTTTAAAAATGACCTTTTTATTTGGTAATAACATTAATAATTTTAGTTCGTCCGGTAACTTTATTAAAACTTTATATCGTAAATAAGATAATTTTCATAATATATTTACACTTATGAATTACCGGTATCCTATGTTTTAAATTAGGCGGTATATTATCTTAATAAAAAAATAACTTGTAAAGGCGTAAAAATGGTTGAAATTAATAAAGGTTTACCCTTAAAGCTTACCTTTAAGGTTTATCCTTAAGGTCTACTGCAGCCAGCCGGCCTAAGGTTTACCAAGTTCGAGGCTTGTCGGCAATTACGTATATATGCCTCTTAAGCTAATATTAGTCGAGAAATTACGTACTTATAAGGGCCTAGCATTCGGTTTTAAAGCAAGATTTTATAAGTCTAAGGTATATAATTTATTTTAACTATAAATTTTTTTAAAATTTATTATCGTATTCGAAAATGTTAGCTATAATATTTATCATATGAATTATCATCAAAGTCGAAGCTTATCGGCAATTACGCATTCTGCTTCAGAGTAAGGTTCTGCTTCAGAGTGAGGATCTATGGGACTGAGGTATACAATCTATCTTAACCGTAAAAACCATTAATCAGTTATCGTGTTCGAAGATATTGGGTATAGTATCTACCGTGTGGATTATATATGTAATGATTTTCTGCATATTTGGCTCAGCCTGGAAAATAAGGCTTGAACTTATATCGACCTTGTATTATATGGATTATATCTTGTAAAAACTTTTTAAATATTTGGATTAACGTATATAATAAGGCTAAAATATATATTAATCTTACATAAATAAAATAAAATAAAATAATAAAGTAATACCCTAATTTTTATACTTTACTTAAACCTTATTTTTTCCCTCTTATTTATATTAATTTTTATTTAAATTTTAAAGGATTTTCGTAACCCGGAATAACCGGGGAAACTATCGCTCGTAATTCTTTAGCTTACATTATTCCAAAATCTGGATTTAGATAGTCTTAAATCCGTTTTTTCTTGTTTAATTTTGTGAGTTATATTCTTATTAATTTAATATTATTCGGCAGAAATGTTTTCCAAAATCCGTTACCTTTATTCTCGCAAATTAAATCGACTTTAAAAATTAATAACTGCTATTAAACGTTTTAAAAAAATAAATTTGAATTAATAATAATAGTAATAATTTAATTGCTCCGGTAGCTTTGTAAGATTAAAAAATTATAAATAAAATAATATTTATAAACTTTTTAGCGTTAAAGATTACCTATACTATATATTTGGAATTACGTTAGGTTATTACTACTAACCGACGTACCTCCCACCGGTACCTTGAACATAAAAGAATTAGGAAACGATATAGTTATAAACGTTCTAATAATAAAAATAAAAACAAGTTTTTAAAAAAAGGTTAATACCGTTTCGAAAAAGTTAAAGAAGGATAAATTTAATATTAAATATTTTACCTGTGCTAAGAAGGGTTATTATAAAAGTAAATATCGTTTTATTAATTAAGAGGAACTCTAAGAAAGAAAGGATTTTTTAGCCTAAAAAGAAAGTTCGTGTAGCTGAACGAAAAATAAATAGCGAGAAAAAGAATAAAAAGAATCTAGCAGGGTTCGAAATAACAACTTAAAATGTGAAGATTCTTTTATTTGCAAAAGCCTTATAGTTAAAGTTTGCAAATACCATTTAGGATAGATAGCTTTTAAAGTAGCTATTACCTTAAAGTATACTTATTATTTCGACGTATAGAGTACGAGATATACGACCAAGGTGGTTAATTATAATCAGATGTTGGTAGTTATAGGTAGTTATCTCTGGAACTTTATAAGTTCCCAAAATGTATAATATATCTTAAGTTCTTGCTTTTAATAAACGATTATAAGTCTTTGCCCTGAACCGCTTGTTATATTTACGATTACCTAATTTATTTACGAATTAAAGAGAATAACAACTTTTAGCCAGGATAAGATAAAAATGGTTATAAAGCTAGATGATAAATAGAGATATATAAAAACCCTTCGATGGTTAAAATATTTAAATTTTATTTTTTATATTCTATATTAACATGGAATAAAAAGAGCTATATCGTAAGAATATTTATATTATTTCCCGGTACTTTATATTTAATACGAATTTTTAAATAGCGAAATAATATCTTAGGAGTTTATTATTTTAAATCCGTAATTCGCATAACGTAAGATTTAAGAACGAATTGAAAAAGTAATTATCTTTAAATATTAATTTAGCAATAAACAATTAATATAAGGATATAAATGACCATTATAACAAATACATTATCAGGAAAGAGTATAAATAAAGGTATCTTTTAGTTAATAAGGTATTTTAATTAAAGAATTATAAAGGGATTTAATAGTAAGATACTAAGGAATTTATAAATATAAAACTTTATATAAAGCCAAAAAAGGTTTTCGGAATTACGTTAAAGATTTTATTTATTATGGAAAAATATATTTAATATAAAATCGATTCCGGAACCGATAATAATTGTATTTTTTTAAAATAACCGAAAAATATAAATTTTGTTAGAACTATACGTTACCGTTATTTAAACTATAACAATCAACCGAAACTTATTTATTTACGATAATAACGGAATTTTTAAGAAATTAAAAAAAAGACTTATTTTGAATCTAAAATTTTTTAAAAAGGCTTACTTTTAATATAACCCATATTTTAAGCTATAACGTTATTTTAAGAATACCGTAATTTTATTTTAATAATTTCCGTATTAATTAAGAAACTAGATATTTTCTTAAAATAATCTTTTAAATTTGTTTAAAGAAAATTCCTATGAAATTTAGTATATAATTAAAAAGCCAAGATTTCGAATTTTATTAAAACAATTTTCCGTAAGTATTAACGTTTTAGGTTATTATTTAAAAAACCAACCCGTAAGAAATTAGCCAATTATAATTAATAAAACTATAAAACTTTTATTAAAAAAGATTTTATTTAAAGTTTTATTAAATTTATTTTAAAAACCGTAAGAAAATAAAGGTTTTTTTTGTTGGCAAAGGTTTTAACGAAACTTTAAACGGAAATATATGTATAATTTTAAATTATTAAAATAGTATCCAGTTATAATATTATGAAAATAAACGACGGTAAAATTAAAAGTATTAAAAATTAAAACAGATATACTGAAGAATTTATAATTATTAATAATTGAACGATAGTATTATAAAAAACAGATATTTTTTAACGTTATTAAGTATTATAATGGAAAATGATTATAAGGTTAAATAAATTATAATAATAAATTAACAGAATAACTATTATTTAATTTAAATAATTACAAATAATAAATAAAAACCCGCATTTAAAATTACTCGCGGATATTATAAATAAAAAGTAATATTATAAAGGTTAATCATTATCCTAGCTAATTTTTAATAGATATTTATTATTTTTTTAAATAAACTCTTAAACTGTTTTATATTCGTTTATTTAAACGATATATTTATTTATTTAAAGAGCTTAAAGAATATAAGAACTATATCGTCTAAATATTAAAAGCTATTAAGAAAATTAACTTCTTAATGAAAATTTAAAAAGAAAAAGAAAAGTATGGCATACGCAAAAGTTAAGTTATTTAAGCTTTGTTATTATGTTTAAATAAAGTTAAATTTAAAACTTTAAGTTAAAAGCAGTTAGAAATTAGCTAATTCCGGATAAAGTTGTCGTTATTAACTTCCGTTAATTTTTAAGATTTATTAATTATATAGGCCAATTAATTAAGAACTTTAATAAATAACTTACCTTTTAGTAAAGCGTATTATTAAGGAATATATCGGAAAAAAAGTTCGAATTCTTAAAAAAAGTTAAAAGGTTTTGCGCAAAAATAAGAAAAGAATTATTAATGCATTAATAATAAGGTTAACAAATTATAATAAAAACAAACCATTTTAAATAAATACGTTAAATTATGCTTTTAAATCAGTTTTAACATAATAAAAAAGTAACAGAACTTAATATTTCATAGTTTATTTTTTATAACTTTTAAAAACGCAGAATTTAAAAAACCGATTTACGATAACAAGTTGTTAACGATTATCCTAATAGTTAAAGAATGGAAACCCTTTTTAAAAAAATAAAGGAATCTTTTAATATTTATTTAAATTATATAAATTTTATTCGATTTATGGGAACTTAAAAAATTAATAAACGATACGAAAATTGGATAATATTTTTATCAAAATTTAACTTTAAGATTTATTATATTAAGTCGGAACCTCCCCTCACGCTCCACCCCCCCAACGCGCCACCATTTCTCATACAAAATCGCCAAAATCGCATATTTATAATTAATTAGCAAAAATAGATATATGGAAACGGTGATCTGTTTTAAATTGAGAATTAAATAACATAAATAATATATAATTATCCAAAAGCTTTTTTAATATTAACCTTTGTAAATAAACAGTTAAACGTAAGATTTTTTTTTTCCTTAACATTTTCCTATACAAATTACTAAGAAATTTGTTAAGGTATATAATTTTAAATATCTTAATAATTAATAACCTTATAATTTTTATATTTTCATTTAACATGCCTTATCTTCGTAAGATTACTTTAACGGAGATTTGGCCTTAATATTCGTATTTTCCATAGTAATAGAAATACTTGAACCTATAAGGGTCGTTTTTTTAATAAAATCTTCTCCACTTTTCCAATACATGATTATAACTTTTTATTTATTACAGATAAATTCGCAAACCTTTCGCCGATATATCGCCTCCTTATTAAAGTAAAAGGTTTTGAAAACTTGCATTTGTGAGTATTTTATTTAATTAATTATTAAGGTATTAATATTATATATAAAATATATGGTAAAATCGTTTTTAATATTTAACGTTAGATTTATTACGTAAGGCATTTTAATTGTTTTCCCTTCCCATTGTTCCCATAACCAGATTATAAATCTTTAAATAAAAACGAAAAAGTTTTAATTTTACCACTTTTATACGATTTTTAAGAGCTCTATAAAAATGTAAGGATTTCGGCGATTTGTATGGGAAAATGGTGGCGCGTTGGGGGGGTGGAGCGTGAGGGGGGGGTCCGGCTTAAGGGCACAGAAAATATTTAAGCGGGTATTTTAAGTCGAAATAGAAATTACTGTGTGAAAGTTTTTAAACGTTATATATAAATGCTACAGGGAAAAAAGGGTGGCATAATATAACTATATATAGCTTTAAAACAACAGATTTTAAAAGAACTAACGTAATTTAAAAATCTTTATAATGGAGAAAAATAAAAAGAGGTTAGATAATTAAAGGGAAAAAATAAGGATTAACTATTATTTCGACGCAAATTTAATATCCTCCGTTAAAATCAACAGGAATTTGTTAAGAAAATTTACGAAAACTCTTTATACAGATGTTAAGGAGTGTATGAAAGTATTAACGGATGTTAAAAAAAATATAACGTTTCCGAACTGCGTTAAATAATTAAATAAGTGGTGAAAAATTATAATATTTATAAACAGGTTAAGGTAAATTGTTATAAGTCATATGAATTTCTACAGTATATAAATATACCTGATAAAGGATGAGATATTATAGCTTGGGATTTTATTACTCGTTTTTCCTTATCGAAAGATTTAATTATTAGAATTAAATAAAATAAAATATAAGTAATTATTAACAAACTTATTAGGTATAGATATTTTTTACCCTTGAAAAGAAGCATAATATAATAAATAGCTTTTGCCTTATTTAATACTACTGTAATAAATACGCAATATTAAAAGAAATTTTTTTAACCGAAATACCCTTTTATATATTCAAATTCTGTATTAATTTTTCAAGTAAATAAGTCTTAAGCCTAAGTTTTTAACAATTTATTACCTGTGAATAAATGGTTAAATAAAACGATTAAATTAAATTTTAAAAGATTATTTTCGGAACTAGGTTAATGATTAATAAAATAATTAAATTAAAATTTATTATTTATATAAATAGCTTATAAGACGTTTATTAACGAGGATATAAACGTCTTCTTTTATATAACTATATATGGACACGAAAGAATAAATTAAGATCTAAGGCAGTTAATATATAAAGCCGCCGTTATTATTACGATAATCTTTTAAATGGAGATAATAATAACAGAAATTAAAATAATATAAGTTCGACAACGGATAAATAATAATTTCTTTAATTAAAAATAACTTAATATTATAATATATAAAGAAATAAAGAATTAATTATAACGAAAGAAAATAAGGCTTATTTATAATGAAAATATAAAAGGCGATATTAAATATTTTATAAATTAAAACGAAAAGGTCCAGCCATAAATTTAATTTGACAGAATTATTCCGTTTGAATTAATAAAAGTTATTTTAAAAACTAACTATAAATTATTATTACTTAAAACCACGTGGGGATTTTGTAGCGTAAAAGAGATGGTCTTTGGGAAATCTTACGGTTGCGGATTACCGGTATCGTGTATTTGGAATTGCGCGGCATATTTAGCTGTCTTGATGAGTGGTAATTTCAGCTATCTTGATGAAGCCGTAGGAACGATCAAGCCGTAAAGCTGGCGAAGGCTCGCATAGCCTTTTATGCGTACTTAAGGTTTACCCTTAAGGTTTATCATTAAGGCTCATTCTTAAGATTTATTCTTAAGGTTTATTATTAAGGTTTACTGCCTAGCATATGGTTTATCAGGGTCGAAGCTTATTAGCAACCACGCATTAATCTGCTTTAAAGTAAAGTTCTGCTTTAAAGTAAGGTTTTATGGGACTAAGGTATATAATCTATCTTAACCATAAAAATCATTAATTAGTTATCGTATTCGAAGATATTAGGTATAGTATTTATCGTATGGATTATATATGTAATAATCTTTTATATATTCAGCTCAGCGGGGATAATAAGGCTTGAAGCTAGATCAACCTTGCATTGTTTAAAACTATAAAAATATACTTTATTTTGTTTATTTCTTTATTAAAATTAACCTTAAAAAACGTCTCAGTTATAAAAAGTTTCGATTACGGAAAAAACCATAACGCATACGAAATTAAAAAAAAACGTTTGAAGATGATTAAAACGTAAGATGTAATATCTAGTTGTTACGGCCGGGGTCCGTAACAGCTCCTGTTAGATATAGGTGTCATCAGTTGTATTACATTGCATAACTAGTTGCAGACGCTCTAGAACGCGCACTGCACTTTAATGTAATCTGTCTACGGAATATGTATAGTCCGATCAGAGGGAGCCTTTCCGTATATGGAGTGCTAACGCAACCCCTGCTAGCTAACATACTCTCTTAACGCTTTAACGTAATTACGGCATTAATTATTACCTTTTATTACTTTTTAAAGCCGTAATTATCTATTATACCTTTTTTTAATAATTAAATCTTTTTAATTAATTAATTTCTTATTTAAAAATTTTTAAAAAGTTTTCTTCTGTTATTTTAAGGCTTTTATAAAATTTATTAATTTTAATTATTTCTTAAAATATTTAAGAAATTTACCTATAAAATCTTTATTATTTAATTAATTAATATATCGTTCGTAAACTTATATTTTATTTTAATTATATTTTATCTTTTTTATTTTGCGAAATTAATAATTATATATATTTACGTATTATAATTTTATTTATAAAAAGATGATGTCGGTATTAATAAATCTTTTAATTTATTAATTATCGTATTATATATTTAAAAGTTTTATATTTAAGTCAATTTTTAATGTTTTAATTAATTAAAAGTAAAATAGCTTTCTTTTAAAGTTATATAAAGCATAATAATTCCATTTTAATTATAAAAATATTTATTATATTTTATTTATACGTTTATTAATTTATTATTTTTTATATAATTTATAATATAAATTTAAAATTTCTTTCGGTTAAATGTAATATTTGCAAATATGGCATCATTTAAAATATTTAATAAATTTCTACTTACGAATTATAGTATTAACGGTTAGTTCCGATTACATTTAAAATAATCTGATTAATAATTTTATAATATACGTTATTACGGTTTAGGTTAAATCGGGTTAATCGGAATATCGTAAAAGATATATTAGGTTGCGTATTATTTTTTATATATGAAATAAAACCGATTTTTTTAATATTTATTAACGGAACTTATATAAGCTCAATCAAAATTCATTAATATTTTAACGTTCGTTATTAATTTATCCGGATAATGATTTAAATCTCTTTTAGGAATTAGGTTAATTGTTTTATTTCCAAAATCGGTTTAAGAAAATAATTTCTTTTTAAATATATTTTTAAATATTTCGATACCGCAAAATTATCATAAATCTTTCCCATTTATAAAAGTATATTTTTACCGGATTTATAAAATTAATTATTTAATAAGCCCTTAATTCTGTTAACGGTAAACCGTAATAATGTTATTTATAATAAAGAAACAAAATATCTTTTAATAAAAAAAATAATAAGGTTCGTAAGAAACGGGGTTAAGTTTTAATTTTTTAAATATCTTAATAAAATTCTTTTACCATAATAAAATAATTCCTGAATTTATATACTACCTTTTTAATTCGAAAGGTTTTAATACGTTATAAATATCTTAAAGGGAATTTTATAAATATTTAATAAAGCAAATTTACATTAATAAAAATATTTATAACATTATATTGTTTAAGTTTTAAATCGAATTTAACTGTAATACTGATTAAATTCGAAACGATTTTCCAGTTAAAATAAATATGTATATATTATTATAAAGATTTTTAAGTTATTAATCGCCTTATATAACGAAACGTACCTAATATTTTTATAATTAATTGTATTTATTAAATTAATAAATATATATTTATATCTATTTTAAAACGTATTTCCGTTGAATAAAAAATTAATTAACGGTTTCTTAAAATTATATCTTTTTATAACTTTATAAATAAATATTTTCGGTTTTATAAGATAACCTTTTTAACGGATATATATATAACTTTTTATAATTTCGTAATAAAAACGGCAAATTACGCCTATATATTCGGTTTTAACATTTTGGAATTATATTATGTTTTCTTATATTAAACTTCTTCCGATTAAAGAAACATATATTTTCGGGTAATATCTTTCTTTAAACTTCCGGAACTTACCGGCCGGTTATTAAATAAAATTATAAAATAAATAAATTATTTAACGTTAAATACGGCTTTTTAAACTTTATAATTATCTTTAATAATATTTTTATTATACGAAATATACGGGAAATTTACGTTTTCAATCCGTAAAGTATTTTCGGTTTTATCCGTTACTGTAAGTTAAATAATTAAATAAAAACTTTAAATTATTTTCTTTATTTCCACCAGCGTAATAATCGTAATAATTACTAATATAAACGGTAATAAAAATAACAGTGTAAGGAACGGAAATAAGTCGAATATAGCGGTTAAGTAAGAATAATTAATTTTATACGATTAAATTTAATTTTTATTATTCCGACCTTTTTTTAAACGGTTATATTATTTTAAACGCATTCGTTCATCTAACCTGAAATTAAATTATTCCGTTTAAGCTTTTATTTTCCTTATATATATATATATAAGGTAACTACAAACTTAATTATGTAATTTTATTTATCGGAATAACTTACAAACTTTGTTTTTTATTTTATAAAAAACCTTTTTTTAAAGTTTTAATATTATTTTAAACAATTACTTTTTCGTTAAATTATAGGTTACGAATAATAATAACTTTATTAATTAATAGGTTCCAGATTTTTGTAAATATTTATAAGTTAATAACCGATTTAAAATTAATTTATACTTAAAAATTTAATTCTGAAAGTTTTTATTTCTTTTTATAACCGTAATAATTATAACGTAAGTTATATAGTTATATACTTGCAGATAGGTTTATTAAAACTTTCGATTAAATATTTTAAGGTTATTTTTAAATGTTAAATAAATATAATAAATTTCGTATAAGTTTATGAAAATATAACGTATTTAAAGATCCGGTTATATAAAAATATTATTGCTTTAAAAATATATATAATTAAAACTAAAAATAACTTAATATTATTTCATTTCGTATTCGTTTTTTTAACTATACCTTTTAAGTATTTTACATCCTCGTTTTAAACCTAAATATGCGGTATTAAAAGTTTTAGTTTAATATTAAAAATACCTAATTCTAATATACTTCGAAGCTAATAACGTTTTAAAATTTCGTTATCGTATTTAAATACTTACAAATAAATTTTATCTTAATTCTTTTAAAGTTTTAAAAAGAATATTAGAATATTATAATTAATATATTTTGTTTCGGTTCTTAAAACAAAGACCTTAAATAAAACTTAAATATTTATCGGTCGTAATTATAACGTAATTATATTTTTTAAAATATCTTTCGAAATGTGTAAAATTAATAATAATTCGTTATCTTAATTAGATCGTTTTTCTTTGAGGCTTTTAACGTATTTACCTTTTAGCTTTTACTTAATTACATATTTAATATTTAACCGTTATTAAACCTCTTAAAGAGATTCTTTTTATATGGAATTATGATTTAATAATTATTCCGGATCTTAAATATCCTAATTTCAAGTATTATATCGTACCGTTACCAGTTTGCAGTAATTTTGTTAAATATAAATTAACGTGTCGTTTATAAATAATTAAAATTATATAAAGATTATTACGTTAATATTTCCGCTAAGAGATTAATTAAATTTGTTTCGAATAGCATTATTATTTTTCTGGTTATTTATTAAAAATTTCTTTTCAGAATTACCAAACAATTTAAATTATATGCGAAGTTTTCCCAATATATTACGTTGTATAAACGTAACGTTTTCGGGCTTATAAAGTTTTAAAATAATACGTTTATTTTTCCCTATTTATTAATCGAAACGAAACCTTTTTTAATATATATTCCGGTATCTTTAATAGTCGTCTTATAATTTAAAAACCTGTTAATAAAATTAAAGATATATATCGTTAAATCTTTTAAAGAATAAAACGTAATATTTATTATATTAAGTTATCGAAGCTTATAGGCAACCACGCATCAGTCTGCTTCAGAGTTAGGTTCTGCTTCAGAATGAGGTTCTATGGGACTGAGGTATACAATCTATCTTAACCGTAAAGACCATTGATCAGTTATCGTGTTCGAAGATATTAAGTATAATATCTATCGTGTGGATTATATGTGTAATAATTTTCTCTGTATTTGGCTCAGCCTGGAAAATAAGGCTTGAACCTATATCAACCTTGCATTATATTAAGTTATTTAAAAATTTAAAAAAATATTAAAATTCGTTTTATTCTTTTTATAATTCATTCTTTTTAAACAATTAATTTCTTTATAGTTCTTAATAAACGGTTAAATTTTTCCTCTAAGGCTTAATAGGTAGCGGTACATTTTTAATTTAATATTATTATTATTTAATTAAAAAGAAAATGCTTAAGGGTTTTTTAAAAAACCTATAATAATATTAATGTAATTTATAATAAAAACTTAAATAAATCTTATAACGTATACGTTTTATATCCGACTTTTAAAATTTTCGTTTATTATTATTAAAACCTACTTAAAAAGGTTACAGTTATTATATTTTAACCTTTTTTTATTGTTTCATTATATATTATCTATTAACATTTTTAGTTTATTCTTTTTTAAAATTGTTTTATTTTAAAAAAATTTGTAATAATTTCTTAAAATACTAAAAGCCTTAATTTGACGTTCTTTGTTAATTATTACGGATTCGGTATAATTTAATAATTTAAAAAGTTAACTTTAATTTCCAGATAATTAATCGTTCTTTTTTTAAATCTTATGCCGTTTAAAAATCATAAATAAATTCGATTACTTAAGCATAATCGGTATTATTATTATACATAATTAATTTGTTTAAATAACCGGCATAATCGTTTGGGAAGTCCCTTAACGGTAATTTTAAATTATAATGTTTTATTATTTCGTTATTTATTTATTAAAACTTTTAATAATTTTCGACTCGTATTTTAAGCGTTCTTTATATATACGTTTAATATTTATAAATAATCGATTAGCATAAACTTTTCCGCATTATTATAATTTAGCATATTAAACTTTAAAATCGAATTTTAAACTTAAATAAATATTCTTAATCGATAAAAAAAGATTATTTAAAACTTATTTATAAACTCGTAATACCTTTTTAAAAACTTTTATATTTTCGATTTAAATAAATATAAGTCGGAAAGTTTTAATTTTAGGTTTATTTATTTTTAATCGTTATTTCGAAGGTATTTATCGGATAACCCGTTTAATTAACCTTTTCGATTTATATAATTTTTTCGGAAAATAAATTAATTATTTCCGTCGATTAAAAAGATTATTTTTTTAGATAAAACGTTATATCGTGCGGCATGGGTTTAATAGGTAATAAAAATTCTTAATTACAATTAATATATTCCTATAAATTATATTCTTTAATTATAATTTTAAATTCGCCCTTAAATGTATTTTAATTTATAAGATTTTGATAAATAAGTCCGGTTATTATCGGTACGGTTTTTAATATAAATAATGAAAAATATAAATAATTATTATTAATATATAATATATATTATATTAATAATAATTAAATAAATAATAATAATGCGAATTAAGCGAATAAAACTTTTAATTATTAGATATAAGGGTTATTAGTTCTATTATATTATATAACTAATTGCAGGCGCTCTAGAACGCGTATTGCACTTTAATGTAATCTGTCCACGGAACATATATGGTGCGATCAGAGGGAGCCTTTCCGTATATGGAGTGCTAGCGCAACCCCTGCTAGCTGACAGCTCCAGTATATAGGCAGCTGTAAGCACCAATATGATTGCCATAATTGCGATCATTGCGTCTATCTTTTGCTCCTGGCATAACGGTATGGTGCAGCCGTAATACTAATTAAATAAATAAATTACTTCCTTAAAAATAATACTTGGAAATTATTTAATTACTTAACGAATATGATAAATCTAATTAGAATTTTTACCAGCAGAATGTTAACCGCCTATCTTTGATGCGGCCAGGATCGCAAACGATAACGGTCTCCTACTTAAATCCAGGTTTATAGCGTTCCAGTTAAAGGAGGAAGTTTCTATTATATATCCATTTCAGAAGTAAGTTATGCTTTTTCGGCCGCGAGGCAACGTTATTCTTTTTCTAATTGTCTTTATACTTTTAATTAGTTTAATTTAAATTTTTTCTTTTAAATAATAATAATCTTTTTTTAAAACGTTTTAACCGATTACTAAATTCCGTTATTCTTTTTTATTAAATTTTACTACTTTATAGAATATTTTTTTTACGTTAATTCTTTCTTATATAATCGCTTTGTTTTTTTACCTTTATTGGAAGATTTATATTTAGTACGGTATATGCTAAGCGTTAATAACGAATGTTATAATCACAACTTAAAATATTTATTACGTAATAATAATTAGGTTGTTTAAAACGAATATACTTCGAATAAAAAACAACTTTGGAATTAAACTTTTCGATGGAATTTATACGGTTATCGCGAAATTTGTATTAATCTAAACGTAATTTTCTTCTACTTCTCTTTTTCCTTTTCCTTTCAAATACAACCTAATAACATAGAATTAGCTAAAAAGCTTTTGGAACCCTTTTAATAATGAAAAGGCTAGCTACGGCTTTTGATTTTTAAGATAAAGATCCTTAAAATGGGAAAGATAATGTTCCGATAGAAGAATAAGAGTTCTTGTCTTAAAAAACCTGCCTCTACGTTATCTCAGCTAGCTTAGGCCTCGCTAGCACTCCATATTTTTTCAAAGTTTTCTAATATACTCTGCCAAGAAGTTAAAAATTAATCAATCAAATGCCGTATCCCCGTAACGAGCCAGGAAGGCCTGAGATCTATTGTCCCCCACCCACTTCCTGAATTTATCCACTTCCTAAATCGATTTCCCAGCAAAACACCCGATATTTAAAACTTTATAACTAAGTAAATAAATACAACAGAAATCTAATATTTTACAGACGGATTATCTGAAACCCATTATCTATAAAAAAGATCAAGTGAGACTTAAAGGCTTATATATATATATATATATATATATATTAAAATTAACTTTAAAAGTTTACGAATTTAAAAATTTAATTAAATTATTTAAATTAATATAAATTTAAAAGTACAATATATTCCAAATAAACTAAGTGATAAAGATAAGACTTTATGAAACAATTCTAATTTTACGTTCCCTATTATTTTTAAAAAGGATTGTTTTATAATACCATATATTTTTTCAAAGATTAATTAAAATAAATAAAATGTAATAAAACTATACCGTAATATAAAGAATAAGGATTATAAAATTGGTTTATTATAACATATATTTTGTTAAGTTTTATTTATATTCTTAAAATGTTTTTAAATATAATTCAAATTTTATTCGAAAACTTTTAAAATTTTTAATAATAATTTATCCGATAATATAACTATAAATTTAATTCAAAAGCCTGTTCAGTTTATATAACTTTATTTTATATTTTTATTCCGTAAAGCGTTAAAATTTTCATATATTATATTAAAAAGGATTAAAATATTTTATCTAAGTTATTTTAAAGTTATTCTTTAAAGAAATATTTATTATATTATGAAAAACTTTAAATAGTTTTTAATATAAAATATATCCTTATTGATACGGATTATCCCTAATAATTTTTTTACACTTATTATATAACTTCTATTATAACATATATTTATTTCAAGAAAGATAATCTCTTAAAAATTGGAATAGAAATTATTATATTAATTTTAGATGTAATATAATAATTTAATATAATTCATAGTTCTATAATTACATTAATTAAATTATTAATATAAGTATTTATAACGTTCTATATCTGGAAATGTTTTAATATTTTTAAAACGCGTATTTTATATTAAATATAAACTATTATATATTACATTTATAAGTTATAATATTAATATTTAAGTTTATTATATTTTTAATAAACTATTATATTTTTTATATATTTAATTATATTTTATGATAAAACTTTAAAATTTAATATAATAACTTTTTTTATATTTCGATTTTAATTTATCTAATAGATGCTTATTTTTAAGTATAATGCGCTTTTTTATTTTATTATATTCTTAGATAAATTAATTATTTCGTTTTAATAAAAACCTTTAACTTTTTATACAAAGTTTTTTTGTAAACTTTAATCTTTAATACAATCTTTATAAATTGCTTTATAACGCATTTAAATATCCCGTTTTTATATGTTAACGCTGTTTTATTATTAAATTTTTAATATTATGCCGCTTTAGAAGTTCTAACTCAGGAAGTGGGTGGGGGACACTAATGGTGCGAAAGAAAGGTCCGTTCTGGGCGCTCCTACCAAAATCATCCACTTTCCTTCCATTTTTGTAAAGAAATTAAAAGATTTATTTAAAAAAAGTTATTTTATTGCCTATTTACGTCCGATAAGTATAAATCTTTTTCAAACGCGGCGAATATCAACTAATATGCATATTGGTATTTCTTTTCATTTTTTTTAGACGGGAATTGCAACCAATATAGCTTAATAAAGGTTTGGAAAATGGGCGACCCTAACGGCCTCATAGCTGCGACATCATAACCACCGATCGCACTATTATGAACCGGATTTCCTAAGTATATTCTATATAAAGAAAGCCCGTAGATCAATCTTTTCGGCCGTACGGGTTATGGTTGTTACGTCGTAATCCCAAGAAGGTCCCGGACTTGATTAACCGGAACGCCCTCTTTGTTACGACGCAACAACCACCGGTCGCAACATTTTACCATGAACCTTCCAAGGGTAATTGTCAGCTAGCAGGGGCGCGCTAGCACCCCATATATGAAGATATCCCTCTGATCGGAACATATATGTTCCGGGGCTAGATTACTTCAAGGATCAGTACGCGTTGCGAGAGCGCACGCAACTAGCCATCTAATATAATATAACTGATGTCCCCTATATCGAACAATTAGAAGTCTTATTCGTTTAATTCGCGTATATATCAATTAATCAGCTATTATTAAAACTATATAAATTATAAATTAATAATAATAATAATAACCGTACCGTTAACGTCCTTAGTTATTTATAAGGGACCTAAGGACTAAAATAGTTTTAAAGGCGAATTTTAATCCAAAACGTACGCGTTCGATATTTGGAACTATATCGATCCTAATTAAGATATTTTATAACCTGTTAAACTTACAAAACCCGATATAACTTTTTATCCGAAAAAATAATTTTATTAAATAACGTAAACGATATAAGCGATTAAATTATCTTCCGAAATTATATACGTCAAAAAGGCCGATCAAACGGGCTACCCGATAAATATTCTTAAGATAACGACCGAAAGTAAATAAATTTATATTTAAAACTTTACGGCATATATTTATAAAAACCGGAAGTATAAAAACTTGCATAAAAATATTGAAAATCTTACGAAATACGTTTTAAAATTTATATTTTTAACGATCAAAAAAATAATTTCTTTTAAAGGAAAACCTTACGAAAATAATATTATAAACTAACTAAATCCGGCAAAATATACGATAACAAATTTATAATTAATACCTAACATAAATACCGTAAACGAATAAAGTAAACCTTAAAATTAGCAAGAAAAACTAAATAAATAAATCGTAAAATAATAAAAAATAATAACCTAAAAATAACCATACGGTATCTTAAAAACGAAAACGGTAATTATATAAATTAACGGCTTATATATAGTTTTGGTTCATATTCCGGAAACCTAAATAATAACCTTTTAAATAATAATAAAAAAGAAAATTAATAATAATTCGATCAGTTACCAAAAAATAACGGTTAATTTTCTGGATTATTAAGTTATAACTTATTTTTTATTTATATTAAGAAATATTAAAATAACGTTTTTAACGTTTTACGGAATTTCCGCGGACTTTATTAATTAAAATAACCTTAATCAGGAAAAAAGTAAACGGATTAACCGTTAATTACGAAATAAAACCTTCAAACGAAAGCCGAAACGAAATAATCGTAAAAGTTCCAATATGAACCGAAACGTTAACAAATAAACGCGCGAAAAATTAAATACCTAAAATACACGTTATAAGGCGTACTTAAGCCCATATTATATATTACCTTAATACTTTTATGCATTCCTTAATAAGGCTTTAATTAATTTCCATTTTAATAACGAAATAATAAAACTATTTTATTAATAACTTAATCTTAATTAATCCTTAAAAAAAAAATTTAATTATGTAAAAAACCGACTAACTTTTAAAAAAAATAAAACGAATCTTAACGTATTTTTTAATTATTAATTAACGTAACGTTATAAACGCTTCATCTTATTGCTTAAAGAATTTATCCATTTTAAACTTAAAATCCACGATATATATCTTTAACCTTATTAATAAGTTTTTAAATTTTAAACTAACCGTATAAAATAATAAAATATACGCAAAAAAAGGTTTCGTTCCGATTAAAAAGTACGGAAAGGTAAACGTATTACTTTAAAACCTTATAGGCCCGAAAACGTTACGTTTATACGACGTTATTTATTGTAAGGATTTCGTATATAACCTAATATTATTCCGATAATTTCGGAAAAAAAAATATTAATAAAATAACCGGAAAAATAATACTTTTATTCGAAATAAATTTAATTAAGTAATTACTACGTTAACGGATAAATTTAATTAATTTATTATCTAAAGTATTAACGTAATAATACTTTATGCAACCTTAATTTCCTATAAACGAAACGTTAATTTATAGATAACGAAATTACCGTAAACCGGTAACAGTATAATATGGCATCTAAAACTACAATATCCAAAACCCGAAATAATCGCTTAATTATAATTCCATATTAAAAGAATCCGCTGAAAGGTTTTATAAAAATCGAATACCAAATATAACAAAACGAAAGCTAAAAAGTAAATACGCCGCGAACTTGAAAAAAAAACGTCCCGATTAAAATAACAAATTATTATTAATTTTACAGATTTCGAAAAAAACCTTAAAGGATATATATACGTTATATTTGCTACAGATAAATATTTAAATTTTATTTAAAATATTTACCTTAAAAATCGAAAGTAAAATATATTAATTATAACGTTTCGATACTTTTTAAAACCCTTAAACAATTATTAGGTTCGAAATATATTTTAATTCTTTTTTTAATATTAAACTTAAACCTTTAATACCGTATACCTAGGTTTAAAACGGGGGTATAAAGCATTTAAAAGGTATAATTTAAAAAAACGATTACGATATAAAATAACGTTAAATTACCCTCGTTCCTAATTATATATATCCTTAAAGCTACAATTTATTTATATAACCGGAGCGTTAAATACGCTTTCTTTTAACAATACCTATTCGAAATTTATTATGCTTATCTAGCATATAAAAACGGCGTTATAATATTTAATCGGAAGCTTTAATAAACCAACTTACGAACCTATAACTATATAACCTACGTTATAATAATTACCGCTATAAAAAAAAATCTTTCAAAAGTTAAATTTTAAAACGTAAATTAATTACTTCGTTAATGATCAATTTACGAATATTTACGAAATCTGGAATTTATTAATTAATAAAATTATTATTATTCGAAATATATAATTTAATAAAAAGGTTTTTTTTTTTAAATAATATCAAAAAACCTAAAAAATAACTTTTTGTACGTTATAAAAAAAAACTATAATAATTATTCCGATAAGTAAAAATACTTAATTAAATTAATAACTACCTTATATATACATAAAAAAAATAAATACTTAAACGGAATAATTTAACTACCGGTTAGGCAGAAAAAATAGTTCCAAAATAATACAGATATTAAAAAAAACGTACGGAATAATAAAAAACAAACCTATTCGTATAAAATTAATTACCCTTATACGACCGTTATATTCGAACCATTTACGTCCTTTAAATTATTATTACCGTTAACGTTTACCTTAATAATTATTACGATCATTATGCCAACGGATGGAATAAAAATAACCTTAAGTTTTTATTAAACTGTTTAATTTAATATAACGATAAAAAACGAAAATATTTTACGGGTTAAAAACGTAAACTTTCCGTATATTCCGTACCGAAATAATATTATTCGAAACGATTATAAGATATAAAAAGTTATTTTTAATATAAAACGGTTAACTTATTTTATAAAAACGATTAATAACCGGCCGGTAAGTTACGGAAGTTTAAAGCGAATAAAAACCCGAAATACGTATTACTTTAATCGGAAATATTTTAATATATTAAAAATAAAAACGTTACCTAAACCGTTAAACCGGATATATAAACGAAACTTACTATTACTGCCGTAAAATTATAAAAAATTAAATATATATCCGTTAAAAAAATTATTTTATAAAACCGAAAAGGTTTATTTACAAAATTATAAAAAAAGAAATTCTTAAAAAATTATTAATTAATTTTTTATTAAAAGAAAAAATGTTAAGATATATATAAGTATACGTTTATAAATTCGATAAATATAACTGGCTTTAAAAATATAAAATACGTTTTATCGTACGAAACGATTAATAACTTAAAAACGTTTATAAAAAAATATATATATTAACGTTAATTAAAATATTATTTTAAATTTTAATCGTTATTATAATTAAGTTTAACTTAAAACTTAAATAATAAAACGTTATAAATATTTTCTTTAACGTAAATTTATTTTATAAAATATATATAAAAATATCCTTAAAATATTTATAACATAACAAAACCTTTTTAATTAAAAAGGTATTATACGGATAAAAAAAACCCCTTTATTTTAATAAAAAGTTTTTACCGGTACGTTTAAGGATTTAAAATTTAACCCTATTTTTTACGAACCATACTATTTTATTCGTTAAAGGGTACTTTTATTCTTTTACGTCGACGATATTATTATTACGTATAATAAAAAATATCAAAATTTGGTTAATTAATTAATTCGATAAATATACAAACGATATATTTTTATAAAAAATAAAAATTTATAATAATTTTTTAGTATCGAAATAATTAAAAATACACTTTAAAAAAATTTAGCTATTTTAATCTGATTTTATAAATAAATAAATTAATTTAATTCTTAAAAAAATGTAAATAACCTTTTAAAAATACTAATAATTAACATTAAACTAATACCGAATCTTAATTTAACCTATTTAAACTTTACTAATAAATATTAAAAAAAATCGGTTTTATTTTAAATATTACAGTTAATATACAACCAAATATATTTTTTATAATATCCTAATTCGTACGATTTAATATAAATCCTAATAACGTATATTATATAACTATTAATCGAATCATATTATACCTAATTAAAACTAAAACGTTCGCGTTATATTTCGGTAATAAGGATTCGATAAATACTTAAAACGATACCTTTTTCGTAAATAATACGATTAACCGAAAAGATTTCTAAACTTACGTTATAAAGTTATTCGAAAAATAATAAAATAACGGGCAAATAAATAAAACATAATAATTATTTTTATAACCGTAACGAAATTTTTATTTTTTACGTAAATTATTAAAAAAAATTTATTTAACTTTCGATTAATAAAAAAACTGGAAATTAATTTAAATATAAAACCGTTAAATATATAATACGATAATTAATAAATTATACGGTTTATTAACGTCGACGTCGTATTTTTATAAATAAAATTATAATACGTAAATATATATAATTACTGGCTGCAAAAAGTAATAAAAATAAATTTAATTAAAGTAGATTATATACTTATAAATAACATATTAATTAACGGATTAATTAAAACCTAATTACAAAAAACCTTTAAACGTTTTAAAAAGTAACTAGGATTAATAAATATTTTAAAAGTATTAAACTAACGGAAAAAAACTTTAAAAATTATTTTAAATAAGAAATTAATTAATTAGGAGGATTTAATCGACGGAAGAAAGGTAAAATAAATAACTATAGCTTTAGAAAATGGTAAAGGGTACGATTAATGCCGTAATTACTTTAAGGCGTTAAGGGGGTGTATCAGCTAGCAGGGGTGCGCTAGCACCCCATATATAAAGATATCCCTTTGATCGGAACATATATGTTCCGGGGCTAGATTACTTCAAGGATCAGTACGCGTTGCGAGAACGTACGTAACTAGCTATCTAATATAACACAACTGATGTCCCCTATATCTGACAGCAATTCAATATGGGAGAAGCCCATCAAGCTATTCTTTTGGCCGTACGGATTATGGTTATTACGTCGCAGCTATAAAGGCATTCTGAATTAAAGGTCTGCTTAAAACGAAAAGTTTAATTTAATTCTTTAATATTTTTACCAACCTAAGTCCGGTTTAGGAATTATATATATGGTTAAAAGACCCTTTTAAAACTATATATACTGCGGATTTTTATTATTTTCCATTTGCTTCTATTATTGTTTATTTACCAGTTTCCAAGTTAGATTTTCGAAAATTTGTATGGAACTGCTCAGAACGAGCCCCAAAAATCACAACTTGATATCAGGCCTAATTTTGAGGTTTTGTAATTTCTGTGGGTATTTTTCTAATTAGGTTAGCGTGGTGCCTAAAGCTATAGTTTTTTTTTAAAGCCTTCGCTGCAGCTGCGCCGTAGGCGCAGCCCTAACTTCAAAATTGGGGCCTGATTTACCTCACTATAATCAGGTCCTATTATAAGGTTGTGGCTGCGCCTGCGGCGCAGCTGTGGCTAGGACTTTTTAAAAACCTCTAGCACTAGGTACCGACCTATAAAAGACCTATAAAAACGACCCACAAAAACACAAACGTTAAAATAAGGCCTAATGGTAAGTTATAATTTTTGGGCTCGTTTTAAACAGTTTTATATAAAGTTTAGAAAATTTAACTTCAATATTAATAAATATAATAGTAATAAAAAAATATATAGAAAATAATAAAAAATGTTATTATATATAGCCTTAGAAGGGATTTTTAACCATATATATAACTTTTTAATCGGAGTTAATTTGGCGGAAATATTGAAATTTAAATTAAACTTTCGTTTTATGTAAATTTTTATTCCGGAATTCTTTTGTTATTGCGATAAAGGAATTATTACGTATAATATTTTGTTTTAAACTTTTTAAAGGTAACTTAAGATAAAAAACGTCCGTATAATTATTTTTTTATCCGTACGGGTTATAATTATTACGTCGTAATTATAAAAATGTTTCAATTAATTAAGTCCGGAACTTTTTTAAAGTTATGACGTAATAATTATAACCCGTACGGCCGAAAAAATTAATATACGGACTTTTTCTATATAAAATATATTTAAGAAATCCGGTATACGATAATGGGACCGGTAATTATACTGCCGCAATCATAAAGCCGTTACGGTTGCCCATTTCCCAAACTTAAATTTAACCATATTGGTTATAATTGTTACCCAAAAAAATTAAAAAGAATCCTGTATATATATTAGCTCATATTTAACGCGTATATAAAGTATTAAACTTATCGGACGTATATTAGCTACGAAATGCTTTCTTTTTATATAAATCTTTTAAATTTTTTAAAAAATGGAAGGAAAGTTAATAATTTTAGCAAAAACCTCCAAGACGAAACCCCTGTCCGCATAATAACAACTCAGGCCTTACTGGCTCATTACGGGGATGTGGGATTTGATTGGTTAATTTTTAACGTAATATAACAGTACATTAGAAAAAAACGACCCAGTGAGGCCTCAGCTAGCTGAGGTAAGGCCTGATCTCGATAAGGTAACCTTTACGGCCTAACGTCGGCCTTACGCTATTAAACCCCGGGTAAAAAAAAGCTTAACATCCACTTTAAGATTAAAGTAATATAAGTAATTTAAATAATTTAACCAGATTATATAAATTATATAAACCTACGATATATAAACTTAATAAAGATAAATATATAAAGAACGGTTTCTTATATAAATAGTACTTATTTAATTTCGCTTTTTAATTATTTTTTTAAGCGTTTAATTAAAGTTATCTTTTTTAATTAAGGAAAGAAATCCGTAAATCTTTTTAACGAACAGACCCCTGAATTATTTATCATATTATTATTACCTGCAACTTAAGACCCCATTCGGGACACTGCATATACCTTTAGGTGAATATATAACAGGTTCGTCACATTGCTGGAGACATTATTTCGTTTTAAGGTTTTTAAAAATATCTTAATATGGAAAAAAGATTAATCTTTTTTTACGGATTATAATTATTATATCGTAATTATAAAGGCGTTCCGGTTAATTAAGTCCGGAAACCTTTTAAGGTTATAACGTAATAATTATAACCTCTGTAAAGAAAAGAATTACTATCTGGATGTTTTTTATATAAAATATATTTAGAAATCCCGGTATATAGTAATGCGACCCATAGTTATGCTGTCGTAGTTATAAGGCCGTTACGGTAATCCGTTTCTTAAATCCAAACTTAGTTATATTCGCTATAATTATTATCCAAAGGAATTTAAAACTTATATATATATATATATTAACTTATACTTAACGCGTTTATACAGTGATACAGTGTCGGGCTTATCGGGCTTAATTTGGCTGCGTAATTAAAATTTTAAAACCTTTAATTTTAAAGAAGAAAAAATAGAAAAAAAGTTAACAATTTTGTTAGTGTTATATGAAACGAACCCCTGTTTCGCGTAATTATACTTCAGGCCTTGCTGGCTGGTTACAGTTTTATGGGATTTGATTAGTTAGTTTTAAACGTGGTATAGTAGTATATTTTAGAAAAAATAAGCCAGGGAGGGCTAAGCTAGCTTAGGTAACTTATCTGACAGTTCCCTATATACGAAAAGGTGACCTTTTGATCGGCATATCTCAGCTAGCAGGGGTTGAGCTAGCACTCCATATACGGAAAGGCTCCCTTTAATCGCACCATATATGCTCTATGGACAGATTATATTAAAATTCAGTACGCGTTTTAAGGCGCCTGCAACTAGTTATATAATGCAATATAACTAATAACCTTTATATCTAATAATTAAAAGGTTTAGTCGCTTAATTCGCGTTATAATTAACTAATTAGCGGTTATTAAAACGATATAAATTATGTATTAATAACAATTCTTTATATCCTTTATTAATCATAATAACGACCATACCAATAACCGCCGTAGTTATTTATAATAATCCTAAAAATTAGAACAAATTTAAGAATAAATTTAAAATCAAAATTAAAGGATATTATTTATAAAAATATATTAACTTTAATTAAAACATTTTATAACCTATTAAACTTTTGCTGCCTAATATAACCTATTATTTAAAAAAATAACTTTGCTAATTAACGCGGGTAATTAATTTACCCTTTAAAAAAACTATACAAATCGAAAAGATTAATTAAACAGGCCATTTAATAAATATTTTCAAAATATTAACCGAAAGTAAATAAGTTTATAACGAAGATTTTATAACTTACACTTATTTAAGTCGAAAATATAAAACTTTCCGAAAGGTTTTTAATAAACTTATATAATAAATTCTGAATAATATTTCCCTATTACTTAAATAAATATATTTAAACCTAAAAAACGATTTTAAAAGTTAATAAATTAAAATATAACGAATCGGAAAAGTTAACGACAGTTAATTACTTATAAATACCAAATGCAAATATAAGAAACCATTAAAGTAAATGCCGGAAGTTGTTAAAAGGTTTGATAAATAAATAATAAAATAATAAAAGATTATTAATTAGAATTAATGTTATAAAGTTTCCGAAACAATTATATTAATTATTTAGATAAATTAATTAAATTTTTTGGGATTTCTTAAACTTAAAGAAATTCAAATAGAAATAATTAATTACTTGAAAATTAAGGTCCACCGTTTAAATTATTAGATTATAACGAATTTATAATAATTAATAAAAAATATTAAAATAATGTTGCTAAGTTTTTAAAAAATGGTTATGAACCCCTTGAATTAGGACGATCTTAATTAAAAATAAAGTAAGGATATGAATAATTATTTAGGTAATAAGGTTTTTGAAAAAGAATCGAAATAAGGTAATCGTAACGGTTCTTAAATAAATCGTAATAACAGCAAACAAAAACGTTAAAAGTCGGATATATAAGGTATTGTTACGGCTAGCACCATTACCGTTACACCACCGGGGCATTGACAAAAGATTGGTGGAATGATCGCAATTGTGGCAATCATTCTGGTGCGTACAGCTGCTTATATACTGGAGCCATAGCTGTCACGGAACCCCGACCGTAACAGGTATAGGTTATAAGGCTTACTTAATCTTTTATTATAAATTTCCGTAATACTTTTATAAGTTCCTTAAAAAAACATTAAAAAGTTTCCGTTTTAATTAAAAGATAGTAATATTGGTTTAAAAACGTATCGTTACCGATTAATCCCTAAAGGAAAGAATGAACCGTTTATTAAAAACTATAAAAAAAATTATTTAAACAATAAATTAATTCCTAAAAGGAATAAAATGAATTCTAATATATTTTTTAATTTTTAATTTACGTAAAACGATAAAGAACGTTATATTTTACCTTTTCAAAGAAATTATTTTAAATTTTAAGTTTACGATACATAATTTGAATTTTATTAATAGGGCTTTTAATTATAAAATGTCGATTTAAGGAGACGGAATCTACAAAAGGAAAATTTCGTTCCGAATAATAAATACGGAAAAATAAATATATTATTTTAAAGCTTTATAAGCCTAAAAGCTTTACGTTTATATAACGGAGCCTATTACGAATATATTACGTATAATATGATATCCTGTTAATAATTCCCAAAGAAAGGGTATGAATAAAATAACTGGAAAAATAATAATTTTATTTGAAAGAAATTTAATTATTTGGTTATCGAAAATATTAGCGTAATAGTATTTTATATAACCCTAATTATTTAGAAACGAAACGTTAACTTATATATAGCAAAATTACCGCAAACTGGTAACGGTACGATATAGCACTTAAAACAAAAATATTTAAGAGGCAAAATAATCGCTTAATTATAATTTTATATAAAGTGAATCCGCTTAAAAGGTTTAATAACGGTCGAATATTAAATATATAATAAAATTAAAATTAAAAAGTAAATACGCCGAAAAATAAAAAAGAACATTTTAATAAAGATAACGAATCGCTATCGATTTTATAAATTTCGATAAAATTCTGGAAGGATATAAATACGTCATATTTTTAACCGATAAATATTTAAGCTTTATTTAAAATATATATACCTTGAAAATCGAAAGTAAAATATATTAATTCCGATGTTTTAAAACTTTTTAAAAGTCTTAAAAAACTAGGATAGGGTTTTCTTATAAATATTCGAATCTTGTAACAAAATCTTAAAAAAATATTAATTTCAAAATATATTTTAATAATTTTTTTAATATCAAATTTAAACTTTTAACAGCGTATACCTGAATATAAAACGGAAATGTAAAGCGTTTAAGGGATAAAATTAAGGAAAGAATATTTATGGGACAAAATAACGTTAAATTACTTTTATTTTAAATCTTATTTATACTTAAAATAATAATATATAAATATAACGGTATCCTTAAATATATTTTTTCTTTATAAAATTTATTTAATATAGAAAAACGATATTATAATATTTTATCCGAAACTTTAATAAACTTACTTTTAAATATACGGCTTTATAATTTACGTCATAACAGTTACCGTTATAAAAAAAACGGAAATTTCAAAAATTGAATTTTAAGGTATAAATTAGTTTTTCTTTAAATATCGATTTATCAATATTTACAAATTTGAAATCCGTTAACTAACCAAATTATTCCTATTTAAAAGAGATGATATAACGAAAAAGGTACTTTTTTTAAATAATATTAGAAATTTAAAAAACCACCTTTTTTACGTTACGAAAAGTAAGTTACCTATGTTACTTAATCAGGCTTATGGCCACCTTATACAAATATAAAAAGAAAATAAACACTTAAACGGATAATATAATTTCCAGTTTGATAAAAAGGATTGTTTTAAAAAGATATAAATAAATAAATAAATTAAAACGAAATAGTAAGAAATAAATCTATTGGTATAAAATTAATTACTTTTATACAACCGTTATATTCGAACTATTTTTACTCCCTAAACCGTTACCTTTAATAATATTTATATTAATAATTATTATAATTATTACGCTGGCAGAAATTAAAAAGGTAACCTTAAATTTTTATTATATTATTTAACCTAAAATAACGATAAAAGCCGAAAAGGTTCTATAAATCGGAAACGCAAGCTTTCCCTATATTCCGTATTATAGAAAGGTTATAAAAAACGATATAAAGTTTAAAAACGTTACGTTTAGTACCGGATAATTAACATACTTTATAAATCTTTTTAATAACCGGCAGGTAAATTAGGGAAATTTAAAGAAAATAATTACTCGAAATATACGTTACCCTAACTTCAAAAATTTCGATACGAAGAGATATAATAAGACTCTTAAATTATAAAACCGAATATATAAAGGTGACTTACCGTTATTACCAAAAGAGAATAAAAGATTAAATATATATCCGTTAAAAAAAGTTATTCCGTAAAGCCGAAAAAGTTTACTTATGAAATTGTAGAAGAATATAATTTTAAAAAAACCGCCAACTAATTTTTCATTACAGAAAATAAGTTTTGAGGTAAATATAAATGTATATATATAAATATAATAAAAATAATTAGTTATAAGAATATAAAACGCGTTTCATCGTACGAAGTACTTAATAATTTAACAAGTTTTATAATACTATATACGTATTTATTTTAGCTAAAAAGCTATTTCGAACTTTGAGTATTATTACCGTTAAATTGGATTTAAAATTCAAGTAATGTAATATTACAAACGCTTTAATTAATGCGAATTTACTTTTTTTAATATTTATAAAGTTACCTTTAAGATATTTATAACGTAACAAATATTCTTTAATTAAAAGAACATTATATAAATTAAAGGAATTATTTTTATTATGATTACATTATTTTATTAGAACATTTAAAAAATTAAACCTGAATCCCATTACTTACGAACCTTATTATTTTATTTGTCAATGGATATTTCTATGTTTTTCACAAATAATATTGTTACTGTTTATTATAAAGAAAATTAAAACTTTAATAATTAACTAATTTAATAAATATGGTAACGGTATATTTTTACAAAGGTTAATAATTTATAATAGTTTTTTAATATCGAAATAATTAAAAATAAACTAAATAAAAATATTTAATAATCTTAATCTCACTTTATAAACAGATCAGGACATTTAATTCTTAAAAAGAATTTAAATAGCTTTTTAAATACGTTAAAAACTAACGTTAAATTAATACCGAATCTGAATTTAACTTAGGCGAATTCCATTAATAAATACTAAAAAGAACTTGGTTCCATTATATATATAATAATTAATACGTAATCTAATATAACTTTTACGGGATTCCGATTTACTTAATTTAATATAAAACTGAATAATATATATTATAAAGTTTATTCTTAAGGTTTATTCGTAAGATTTATTTTTAATGTTTACAGCGACCATGCGGAACCGTAAAGCAGCTGGCATAAGGATCATCAGAGTCGAAGCTTATCGGCAACCACGCATTCTGCTTCAGAGTGGGGTTCTATAGGACTAAGGTATATAATTTATCTTAACCGTAAAAACCATTAATTAATTATCGTGTTCGAAGATATTAGGTATAATATTTATCGTATTGAATATTTATATAATAATTTTCGGTATATTTAGCTTCGCCTAGAAAATAAGGTTTGAACCTAGATTAACCTTGCATATTATATAAAATTATTAATTATATTATTTCATACTTTAATGGAATTAAAATATTAATATTATAATTTATAAATAATACCTTTTACAGGAATAATAAAAGCCAGTGAAAAAACTGTTAAATCTATCTTTTAAAAATATTTAAAAAACTATGAAATAATAAGTACATAGATAAAATATAATAATTAATATTTTCATATAAATTATAAAATAAAACTTATTTTATTTTCGATTAATTAAAAATTAAAAGTTAACTTCGATATAAAAGCTTGAAATATATAATACGATATCTAAGAAATTATATAACTTGTTAATATTAACGTTACCTTTTTAAAAAAAAATTACAATCTTAAAAATATATAATTATTAATTTTAAAATATTATAATAAAAAATTAAATACAATATACGTTTACGGATAATATATTAATTAATAAATTAATAAAGGCTTTATTACGTAAATCTTTAAATATATTTTTAAAAATGTAATTAAAATTAATAAATATTATAAAAACATTAAATTAACGGTAAAAGATTATAAAAGTTATTTTGAATAAAAATTTAATTAATTAAAAATATTTAATTACCGGCAGAAAAATAAAATAAATAATTACGGTTTAAAAAGTGATAAAAAGTAACAGTTAATATTATAACTGCGTTAAGGTATTAAGGGGGTATGTTAGCCGGCAGCGGATACGTTAGCATTCTATATACGGAAAGGCTTCCTTTAATCGGACCATATATATCCCGTAAACAGATTATATTAAAGTACAGTGCGCGTTTTAAAGCGCTTGTAACTAGTTATACAATGTAATATAACTGATAACTTATATATCTGATAGCATATATATTATCAGATATAAGGGTTATCAGTTCTGTTGCATTATATAACTAGTTACAGGCGCTTTAGAACGCGTATTATACTTTAATACAACTTGTTTACGGAATATATATGGTCCGATAAAAGGGAGCCTTTCCGTATATGGGGTGCTAGCTAACCCCTGCTAGCTAATATACCCCCTTAACGCTTTAGCGTAATTATAGCGTTAATTATTACTCTTTATCGCTTTTTAAAGTCGCAATTATTTATTTTACGTTTTTTCCGGCCATTAAATCCTAGTAATTAGTTAATTCTTTGTTTAAAATAAATTTTAAAACCTTATTCCGTTAATTTATAACTTTCATATCATTTATAAGTGTAAATATTTTCGAAAATATTACAATATAATTAGATAATAAAACCTGTAATAATCTATTAATTAATATGTTATCCGTAAATATCTATTTTGCTTGAAATATACTTCTTTACGCTTTTTAAAAAATATTAATTTATATATTAAGGTATTATAATTTTACTTATAAAAAGGTAACGTCGGAGGTAATAAATCATATAATCTATTAATTATCGTAGTATATATTTAAAAGGTATAAATTTAAGCCGAATTTCTATTTTTTAATTAATTAAGAATGACATAAAAAACTTTTTATAACTTATAAAAGAAATAAGAACTTTATTCCGGTTTTAAAAATAATTACTGGATTTTATTTATTTGCTTAGGATTTTATTATTTTTTAAAATAAGTTTATAACGTAAATATAATTTTTTTTTCCATAGCTCGTATTATTTCAAAGAAATATATCGTTTCAAATATTTAACGAATTTCTATCTGCGCATTATAACGTTAACGTTTTAATTCCGATTAAGTATAAAATAATTCGATTAATAACTTTATAATATACGTTATTAAGTTTTAAATTAAATCGGACAAATCGGAATCTTGTAAAATTATATTAGGTTACGAAATAATTATTATACATAAAATAAAATGAGATTTTATTAGCGGAATTTAAAAAGGCCAAACTAAAATTCGGTACGAATTTGATATCCGTTATTAAAGTATTTAAAAATTAAGTTAATTTATTTATTTATAAATCGTATTAAAAGAATAAATCTTTTTATTAAATTTATTTTTAATTTTATCGATACCGAAAAATATTAAAAGTTTTAATTAATTATAAAAATATAGCGTTATTAAATTTATTAATTAACGAAGTTTTAGTTTTTCTTGCGGTAAATCGTCACAATATTACTTATAAAAAAGAAAACAAAAAATTAATAAATAAAATAATAAAGTTCGTAAAAGACGGTTTTAAATCTGAAATTTTTAAATATTTTCATAAAGTTTTTTAGCTATAATAAAAATAATTCCATTTAGTTATATAATACTTCCCTAAGGGAAAATACTCTTTTACGTTATAAATATTTCATAAATAAATTCTTGTTAATAAAAGCGTTTATAACCTTATATTACTTAAAGTTTAATACGAGTTTGACCGTAATAATAATTAAAATTCGAAACGATTTGTTAATTAAAATGAATATGTATAGATTAGCGCAAAAGCGTTTAAATTATTTATTATTTCGTATACCGAAATATATTTTAATTTTTTATAATTAATTATATTTATTTAACTTATATATATATATATATTTATATATATCATAAAACTTATGTTTTATTAATAAACACTTAAGTAACGGGTTTTTAAACCTATATTTGTTTTTATAATTTTATAAATAAGCCTTTTTTATTTTCTAGAATAATTCCTTTAACGCATTTAAATTTAGCTTTTTATAACTTCGTAGTAATAATGGCAAGTTATACGCATAAATTCGGTTTTACGACTTAAAGTTTTTATTATATTTTTTCGTATTAAAACCTTTCTATTAGGGATTCCAGGAGATATGAAATAAATGACGGATAAATGGTAATAAATAACGGTGTTTAACTTAAGGTTCTTTACGTATTACATGTAGCCATATATTAAATACGTCTAACTATATAAAAATGCAAATCTGATTCTTTAAGCTATTAGAAATTACTGTGCACTTACAGATATATATAATCGAAAATCTCGTTAAATAAGCCCGGACCGTTATAATCCTTAACAGGTCCCCCCTTTACGCTTAAAATTAATTATATAACGTACGAATCCATATTCCTGATATTACCAAATTAGGTTATATTAATTATATTAAAAAGATTTAACGGAAATATTTCGAATTTTATATATATAAACCTAAACGCAAACCCTATAATCCTTAATTATAAATATTAATATAAATTATTTAAATTTCATGTAAAAAGTTTTAAAGATATTATTAAAAACCTTTATTATTTAGTCTTCAGGTTATCTTTTTACTTTTTAACGTTTTTTAAGGATACCTTTAATGATATTAATTCGTTATTAAATATTAATCAAGTTCGCAGTTGCGTTAAATAATACCTTTTTAACGATTTTAAAGGTTATGTTAATTTTATTTTCGATTACTTTAATAATTTTTTCGATTTTGGTATTAATTTGGCTTTCGATAATTTAAAGGTTAACGTTTATATTAATAAGGATAACGTTATTATTATTAAAAATGTCTTTTTTATCCAGTTTTTATTTAACCTTATGCATAATTTTTTATAATATAAATATAACGGAATAAAAACGTCCTTATTATTAACTCAAACGTTATCTTTTTTTGCTTTAAAAGAGATTTGGTATAAATTAAATTATTCCATTTTTATAAGGTAATTGTTAATATTGCCGTTTAAATAACCCTTCGGAATGTAATATTTTACCGTCGTATACTTTTTTACTTTTTTAAAATATATATACGCGTTTTATATTATCCTTAACGGATTTTAAAACGGATTTATTACGAATATCTTCGCATTATATTTAAAAATAAAGTTTTTAATCTTTTTAAATACTTTAATTACTAATTTAATATCATAATTATATTCCTTACGAATTCGGATAAAATAAACCTTTAATCTAACCGGATTATCGGACTTTTTTTAATAATAAAAATTAATTCGTATTTCGTTTTTTTGAACGAAAAGTTCGATTTAGTTAATAAAAAGGCGTTTTTTACCGGCTTATTTTAATTACTTAATTATTATTAACATTTTATTAAATACGATTATTTTTCGGACCAGTAAAACTAACCGATAAATAACTAAGTTAATAAATTTTCGTTAAAAATTATCCTTAATAAAATTATTAATCAAAGTAACAGGTTTAACGTTCGTTTTTTTTTTTTATTATTGTCGTTTTTTTCGTTATTTATACCGTTACTTATGTTATTGTTTATGCCATTATAACCGGTTCCTTTATTTTTACGGGTAAATCGGCCGATACAATTAATTGGTTTAATATTTTCTTCGTTTAAAAAAGTTATTCGGTCGGCTTATTTAACGATAAGGTTTTTATTAAGGTTTTTAAATAAGTTATCGACAGTATTTTAAGAATTATAAACGTTTATATCGTTATTTTAAATAATGTTTTCGTCGGAAGTAATTATTTTTTTAATAATTAATACCTTAATAACGATTTCGTTTTAAGTTTTAATTTAATTATTTTATTTATTAAAAAACTTAATTTGTTTAATAAATTTAATAAATTCGTCGTTATTTTTTTATAAGCTTATATAGAACTTATTTTTCGTTAACATTATTATTAAATAAATTATTACCTGCTGAAAGCGTAATAAAGAAGGGTTTATTAAAATAAGTATTTTATTAATTTTTTAAACGTTAAAATATTCGGAATTAGGTACGGTTTCGTTAACGGTTTTATTGTTTATTATAACGGAATTTTTATCGGTTTATTCGTTTTAAGGCGGCCGATTAAGCGGATTTTTTGTTAAAGAAAACGGAAAAAACGAAAAGGGTTATAGATTATTAAAAATAAATAATAATAATAAAAAGAAAAAGGACGGTAAAACTTTTTTTATATAAATAGATATTTTTAAAGCCGATAATATATACCTTTTTAATAACGTAAGATTTCTTAAAGAAGGTATAAATAATTAGGAATTATATAAAACGTATAACGTAAATTTAATTAAGAAACATATAAAATTTATATAAATAAATATAAAAATATATAAATTGTATAGATAAAGTTTATTCTTAAGGTTTACTGCGTAAGCTTAACATCTCCTAAGTTATATTGTCTAACCATGCGGAACCAGCCAGCTGGCATAAGGTTCATCAAAGTCGAAGCTTATCGGCAACCACGCATTCTGCTTCAGAGTAAGGTTCTGCTTCAGAGTGAGGTTTTATGGGACTAAGGTATACAATCTATCTTAACCGTAAAAACCATTAATTAATTATCTGTTACAGTACGGGAACAGGGGTTCCTGTCGTTGGAGAAACCTGCCCTCGGAGGTCTTTAAGGAAGGCTCCGGCCGGGTAAACCTCGGGCAAGGAGAAGCTTGGCTTTCCCGCGTTAAGGTTTAAGTGATCTAATAGATTTAAATAATTTAGGTAATCTGGAACTAGATTCCGTAAATTATATAAATTAGATAGATTTATAACATACTTATTTATTAAAATTAGATATATAACGGACGGGTTTTTATATAAATAATACTTATTTAATTGCGCTTTTTAATTATTAATTTAAACTTTTAATTAAAAATAATTATACCGTTTTTTAATTAAAGGAAGAATCCGTAAATTTTTTTAACGAATAATTTAAGGCCTAATTAGGTATAAATTTTCGTAAATTTAATAAAAACGATATTATAAAACGATATTTAATAAATAAATAATATATTTAATTTCCGTTATTAATTCATAAGGAATTAATAACCGGATTAAATAATTTATTTTTTATCAAAAAGCTTCTTTAATTAATCGATAATATAATACTTATAATTACCAAAATGAAGGGTTTAAAATTTCTTTTTTATAATAACAACTTACCGCTATTTTTAAAAAATTTATTAAAATCCCGCTTAAAAAATCCGACCAAAAAAATTCAAAAAAGAAAAAGTAAGAATTAAAAAAAGAAAAAAAAGGAGCTTATAATTAATAAACGAATGGATTTTATAGCCGGGAAGGTTATAAAATTTAGGTAGGAAAATGTTAAACTTATCCGGCAAGTAAAAAAAAAAATCTTTATACCCTTTTTAAAAATTACTTTTCGTTTTAAAACCTTAATACCTTCTTTATTTGGCTATAATTAAAAGGGAACTATACCCTTTCCTGCTTATTATAAAATACCTGATATTAAAGATTATAAATTAATTATTCTTAAACCTTATAATAGATCTACGGATATAAAAAAAATTTAATTAAGGCCAAATTTACCTTAAATAATACGAAAGTTTTTTAACGGAAAAGTACCAAAAAGTAATAATTATTTTATAATTACTGGCTGGAAAAATATTTAATTAGTTTAAACTTATTTTAAAGAATTATTTAATAAATCCTTCCGATAATTATTTAAATATTATTAATTATATTTTTAACGATTACGAAAATTTTAAAAAACGGTTACAAGTTTTATTCGGAAATATAAATAAATAATAATATACGGTTAAATAAATATACAAATTTTAGTAAATTATATTAATAATTTAATATTCGATTAAATCTAATTATTTTATTATAATTTTTAAACTTTTACAAGATATATTATATTCTTTTATTACGCTGGCTTAAAGCTTTAAATTAACAACGAAATATATAAGGTACTTAAAATAAGTTCTTTTGAAGATTATACGGATAAAGTTATTATTTCCGACCGACGTATTTTTGATCTGTACCTTAAAAAAACCAGTAAACGAAATAATAACAAACGTTTTGATAAAAAAAAAATTAATTTCAGAAAAAAGCTAGTATTATTTTAACCAAATCTAAAAAATAAAAAATTTAAAATTAAATATTTTAATTATAATAAAAAAGGTTATTTTAAAAGCAAATATTACTTTTTAACGAAAAAAGGAAACCTTTAAAAAGGAAGGATTTCTTAACCCAAAAAAAATCCGTACGGCCGAATAAAATATAAATAATAAGGATAAGAATAAAAAAGAAATAAACTTTATTTCTGAAGATTAAAAATTTATTATTATTATAATTAACAAAATTAAAAATAACGACCCAGATTATAAAAATTACGCCATTTATAAAAATATTACGGCTAAAGTTTGTAAATATTATCTAAAACGAACAGTTTCCAGGGTAGCTATTACGTTAAAATGTATTTATTATCTCGATATACAGAAATATAAAATATACGATTAAAATGATTAGCTACAAAAAGATTTCGGTAATTATGGATAATTATTTTCCGAATATTATATTTTTCTAAAATATATAATATGTTTAAAACTTTCAGCAAATAATTATAAGTTCTTATATTTTATTACTTATTATAATTATAATTACCTTATCCATTTACGCGTTAAGGAAAATAACGATCTTTACCTAAAATATAACGAAAAAACGTTTATAAAATTAGACGATAAATATAAATATATAAAGTTTTTTAAATGGCCAGATTACCTTAAGTCTTATTACTTGTACCCCGAATTAAAATAAAGCCAAAAGGCTATAGCGCAAAAATATTTATATTATTTATTAATATTATATAATAAATACGAATTTCTAGTTATAAAAATGCCCATTTCGAAAATTTACCTTTTTAACGTTATAATTCGCGAAATATAAAACTTAAAAAAAAACCAAAAAAAATTATCTTTAAATGCTAGTTTGGTAACAGAAAATGGTTCAAGTGTATAAAAAACTATTACATAAAGTATGCAGCCAGAAAGGCGCGCGAATAAAGACGCCCTTTAACCCTTAAAGCATATTAATTAAAAAATTATAAAGGCCCTCGAAAGTAAAGTATTAAGGAGCCTTTACATATAAAACTTTATACGAGGTAAAAAAAAAAAAATACGGAATTAAATCGAGGTCTTTATTTATTATGGAAATAAGATATTTAATGCTATAATTAATTCCGCAACGGAAAGAAACTTTATTTTTCATAAGGTAACTAAAAGGTCCCAAATCCTTTAAAAATATAAGTAACAATTATATAAATTATAAACAATTAATAAAAACTTATCTATTTACGATAATAATCGAATTTTTTAAAACATAAAGAAATTCGTAATTTAAATATAAAAATATTTAAAGTAAATTATTTTCGATATCGCCGATATTTTAAGATAAAATATTATTTTAAAAATAGCTTAATTTCGTTACAGCAGTTTACGGATTAATTAAAAAAAACAAACGCTTTTATAAAACGATATTAAAAAGAAATTTTGTAAAATTTATTACATAATTAAAAAAGCCAAAGTTTTTAACCTAATAATAATAATACCCTTTAAATACCGAAGGTTGAAAAAGTTATTCAAAAAACGAACCCGAAAAAAATTACTTAATTATAATTAATAAGATTACAAAATTCTTATTAAAAAAGGATATTACCCAAACCTTTATTAAATTTACCATATAAACTTTTAAAAAGTTAAAATTTTTTGGAAAATTTTTAACAAAACCTTAAAAAAAGTTATATTTAAAAATCCGAATTACCTATAAAATATCCAGTTAAAATAGTACCAAAAATAAAAAATAACAAAATTAAAATCGATAAAAATAAAAACTTAATATACCGATAAATATATAATTATCGATACTTAAATAATAGTATTATTAAAAATAAATATCTTTTAACGTTAATAAATATTATAAAGGAAAATATTAATAAAGTTAAATAATTTATAACGATAAACTTATTAAACAGTTATTATTTAATTCGAATAATTAAAAAATAAAAATAAAAAACCGTTTTTAAAATTATTTATAAATATTACGAATATAAGGTTATATTATAAGGGTTAATTAATACTTTAACCAGCTTTTAATATATATTTACCATTATCTTACGGAAATTTTTAAATAAATTTGTTTTCGTTTATTTAAACGATATTTTTATGTATTTAAAAATTTTAAAGGAATATAAAAATACGTCGCTTAAATTTTAAAAACCTTCGAAAAAATTAATTTACTAATAAACGTTAAAAAAGGCGTTTGGTATACTTAAAGGTTAAACTTTTTTTAATTTTATTATTATTTTTAAATAAATTCAAAACTAAAATTTTAAGTTAAAAGCCGTTAAAAACTAGCTAATTTTAAATAAAATACCTATTATTAACATCCGTTAATTTTTAAAATTTACCGGTTATATATAATCCTTAGTTAAGAATTATAGCAAACTTGCGAACTTTTTAATTAAATTTATTATTAAAAAATACGTTAAAAAAAATTTAAGTTTCCAAATAAAGAAAAAAAAACTTTTCGAAAAATTAAGAATAAAATTATTAATATTCCGACAATTAAATTACTTAATTATAACAAAAAAACGACTTAAGATAAACGTTTTAAATACCGCCCTTAAAGTAATTTTAAAGTAATCAAAAAGTAATAAAAAAATAATACCTAATAATATGTTTTTTTAAAACTTTTAAGGACGCAAAATTTTAATATCTTATTTACGATAAAAAGTTATTAACAATTATTTTAACACTTAAGAAATGGGAATTATTTTAAATAAAACCAAAAAACCGTATAATATTTATTTAAACTAAAAGAATTTTATTGGATTTATAATAACCTAAATATTAAATAAACGCTATAAGAATTAAATAAATTTTTTATCTAAGTTTAACTTTAGAATTTACCATATTCAAGGTAAGGAAAATATTTAAACAGATATTTTAAACCGAAAACAAAATTATAACTTTAAAGTTTCTAAATAATATATATAAATATTATATCGTAAGGATAATAAAATAATATATTTATATATAATTCTAAAATAACCAATTCCGAAAAAATTAACCTAATTTAAAAACTTTTACGACCTAAAGGAATAAAAAAAATTAAATAATTAAAAAAAACCGATAAGGATTATTTATTATTTCGCAATAAAATTTATATTTTCCGTTAGCAATAAAAAAAATTAGTTAGGAAATTTTACGAAAACCACTTATATAAATATTAAAGAATATTTAAAATTATTAAACGATTTTAAAAAAATATAATTTCCTAAAACTCCGCCAAATAATTAAGCAAGTAATTAAAAATTATAACGTTTATAATAGAATTAAAACGGTTTATTATAAGTTATATAATTTATTTTAACTTATAAATATATTTAATAAAGTATAAAATATTATAACTTAAGATTTTATTATTAACTTTTTTATATCGAAAAACCCTATTATTAAAATTAAATACGATATTATATAGGTAATTATTAATAAACTTATCAAATATAAATATTTTTTACCTTTTAAAAAAACCGTAACGGCAAAATAATTAATTTACATTTTTATTCGATATTATTTTAATAAATACGGAATACCAGAAAAAATTATTTCTGATCGAAATAAATCTTTTATATTTAAATTTGGTACTAACTTTTTTAAATAAATTAATATTAAGTTCAAGTTTTTAATAACTTATTACCTCCAGATAAATAATTAAATAAAATAATTAAATTAAACCTTAAAATAATACCTTCGAAATTACGTTAATTATTAACAGGATAATTAAGTTAAGTTTTTACCATTTGCATAAATAACCTATAATACGTCCGTTAATAAAAATATAAACGTATTATTTTATATAATTATATATAAACATAACGTAACAACTTAACGACCCGAATAATTAATACGTAAGGTATTAATTATTATTACGATAATTCTATAAACAAAAATAATAATAACAAAAATTAAAATAATATAAGCCCGACTTTAAATTAAATTGGAATATTTATAATAAAAATGGCCCAATATTATAATAAGAAAAGAATTAAAAAATTAATTTTAACGAAAGGAAATAAAATCTATTTATTACGCCAAAAACAAAACGTAACGTTAAATTTTTCCCAAATTAAAACGAAAAAACTTAATCCGTTTAAAATTAAAGAAAATATTTCAAAAATTAATTATAAATTATTATTACCTAAAACCATAAAAATATACGTTATGTTCCATATTTCCTTATTACAACCACCCCCCAAAAACGTTCCGTTTAAAAAAAACTTCGAAATCAAAAAAAACGGTAATAAATACGAAACCGAAAAAATATTAAACTTTAAAATAGTTAAAAATAAAATCCAGTATTTAATTAAATAAATGGATTACTTATTTAAAGATAACATATAAAAACTATTTAAATATTTAACGAATACGATAAACCTAGTTAAAAACTTTTACCGGCAAAATCTTAACCGACCGTTTCTAGTTTAGTTAAAGTTATAGGCGATAACGGACCCTTACCTAAATCCAAGCTTTCGGTATTTTAGCGGAAAAACATAAATACCTTTACTGCCGCGTTTATTTTTACGTAACGTTATTTTTTTTCCAACCTTTTTTATTTCTTTAATTAATTTAATTCCAAACCTTTTTTTAACATTTTTAAGGCCCTTTTTTTAAAAAGATTTTATTAAAAACGTAACCGTTTTAATCTTTTATTAAACTTTTTTAATTTTTCGTTTTGTTAACGTTATAACTTAACTAACCTTTTTTCCATTACCTTTTATTCCTTTTTCGTAATATTTTGGAACGTTAGGAAATTGTTTTTAATTTATCGCTATTTCCGGAATAAGCGATTTTAAATTTCGTTTATTTTTTTAAGGAATTTATGATTAAAACGTCATAAAATAAACGTTAATAACGAATATAATAATTACAACTTTAAAGTTCCAAAATAAAAAAGTAATCAATTTTTTAAGTCGAATATAATTAAAACAAGGAAATATTTTAATACCAAATATTTTTATCGAATTAATACGAATGTTACGAAAATCGCGTTAATTCGGGCGTAATTTTCGTTTTTCCTTTTAAATACGACCTGTTATAATAAAGTTAACTAAAAAAAAGCTTAAAAAAACCATTTTAATAAAATAAAAAGGTTACTTACGGTATTTATTTTTAAGATAAAAATCCTTAAAAAGGAGAAATAATGTTATAGTATAGGAATAAAAGTTTCTGTCATTAAAGAAATTTACTTTCGGAGGTCTTTAAGGAAAATTCCGGCCGGGTAAACCTTAAGTAAGAAAAAGTTTGGTTTTCCCGCGTTAAGGTTTAAGTGATCTAATAGATTTAGGTAATCTAAGTAATCTGTGATTAAATTACGTAAATTACATAAATTAGACAGATTTACGATATACTTACTTATTAAAATTGGATATATAACGGACGGTTTTTTATGTAAATAGTACCTGTTTAATTTCGTTCCTTAGCTATTAATTTAAGTTTTTAACCAAAAATAATTATACCGTTTTTTCATTAAGGGAAAAGTCCGCAAATCTCTTTAACGAACACCCTATTTATTACGCTATTGTTACCTGCAAATTAAGAACCCCCATTTCGGATACTGCTTATACCTCCAGGTAGATATATAACAGGTTCGTTATATTATCGTATTCGAAAATACTGAATATAGTATTTATCGTATGGATATATGTATAATAATTTTCTGTATATTTGGCTCAGCCTGGAAAATAAGGCTTGAACCTATATCAACCTTATATATGAATAATATTATAAAAGATTTAATAAAGAATATAAAATAATACTTAATAAATATAACCAAATAAATATATAAATGGTAATAAATATAATTAATTACTTTTTATTAAATTTCCTTTTTTTATATAAATAAAAAAATATAACCGCATATCCGTTATTTAATACCTTAATATTATTAAAGCAAATTAAAACCCTTTTTAATACTTTATCGGCTAATTAATCGGATATTTCGTTTTATATTTATTAATTATTTTATTACTTATTATAAGTAAGTTTTTATTAAAACGTTATTTATTATCCTTAATTATATAATTTAGTTATCTAATAAAACATTTAACCGAAAGGTTTTTTCATATTAACGAATCCGGTATCTTATAATAACGACGATTTTTTTATTTTTATTCGTCGTTATTTATAACTACCGGGTTAAATTTAATAACCTTTTATCCTAATAGGTCCTTTTTTTATTTTGGTTTATATAGTTATATTACGGAAACGATAAGGTAAACTTTTTATCCGGTAAGGAAATTTAATTTATAAATTCTTTTTTTTATACGTTTAAAAACTTTAAATGGATTACTCCGGATAAGAAATTATCTGCATTTAGGTTAATTAGGTAAAAAATATCCTTAACATAGCCTAAAATATTTAGTTTCGTTTTTATTAAATTTTATCGAAATATAAAAATTACCGTATTTTTTATATAAGTATATTAATTAAATCGGCTAACTATATAATTTTTCTTACGTGATTTCCTTTTACGATATTTATCGCGTTTTCCGAAATTATCGTTTCTTTTTTTTTCGTTTAATATATTTAATATTAACCTGGATTAAAATTAAGTATTAATTCGTTCGTGGATTTTTTTATTATAATTATTAAAAAGATTATTTAAAAAATATTATAAGGTAAGTACTATATTCGTCTATAAAACATTAAGGTTTATAATTTTATAAAAACGTATAACGATTTCGACGGTTTGGTTCTTTTTTTCGGATAATTTATTAGTTTATAAATAATATATAATAAAAAGAATAACTTAATTCTTAAAATGTTAAAAAATTTATCTTATAAAGCAAAAATAAACTATAAATCCTTATTATTAATTATCGTTATTAAAAATTCTTAATTATAAAATCATAATATTTTTAACGTTATCGTCGCTTAACTTTGGGTGGTATATCGTATATTATCCGGTATTAATAACGATTTTTTGCGAACTTTATAAAAAATAATATAGAAATTATTTAAAGTACTATATCCGGTTAACGCTTAAAAAGTATTAACGAATATTATTTTTGATATATCCGTAATAAAATTTACAATTATCGTATAATATAGTAATTTAACCGTTAATAAGAATAGTAATTTTTTTAAGGATTTAATGCGATTAATTTAGTTTTTTTGATAAATTACGTAAAAATTAAAATATTTCGAAATTTTAAAGTATTTTTTGCGAAATGGATATTATGTAAATTTTTTATTAAACGGTTCCTGCTGAAATAATACTTTTTATCATAAATTAATTTTAATACGTTTTTAACGTAAATATAAGGGATATATAACCCTTTATGGCCGTCGAGGCCGACATAATATAAAAAGTTATCTTATAATTCGAAAACTTTATATTATTATTTTATACGTTTACCGGCCTTTATATCTTATAATATTTAATAAATACGTTTATATTAATTATCTGTAACGTATCATTTAATAACGCGCGCTTTAAATTTATTATTAAAAACGGGGGTAATTTGGATAATAATATCCTTTTTTGTTATGAAATATTATATGTTAATATCGGTTTATATATTATTTAATTCGTTAAATTCGTTCCGTTTAAATACCTTTTAATACGAAATTATTATAAATAAGCAAAACAATATAGTTAATATTACGTTAAACTTTTCCGGTATATAATATATTTTTAATTAAAATTACGATAAATGATTAATAATATTAATTAACCGGGAATCAATTTTGTGAAGATTTATAATAAATGCAAGGTTGATATAGGTTCAAGCCTTATTTCCCAGGCTGAGCCAAATACACAGAAAATCATTACACATATAATCCACACGATAGATACTATACCCAGTATCTTCGAACACGATAACTAATCAATGGTTTTCAGGGTTAATTTATAATAAATAAGGATATATAAGTAATGATTTCTTTATTAAAAGCGTAATTAATAAAAATATTAACCGGAAATCGGTTAAATTAAATAAATTTTCGTAATTCTTTATACTTTTATACTAAGGCGGCTATATTTCCTTTTATCGATCCGTATTTTTTTTTTCCGTATTAAAGGTTAGCTTAAATATAAAAAGGATAAGCTTAATTTCGGTTTCAAGTATATTTTTACCGGGAATAACTTAACCGTTTTATTTACCGGCTAGTAAAAAAATTATAATATTATATACCTTTTTATAAACGTATATTCTAAAAAAAAGGGTTTATTTTTTGATAATAATAGGTAACGTATTAAGCGTATAAATAATTTTAAAGTTATTTTTATGTAACTTTTTTTCCGACTGTAAATATCAATTTAACTTTAAAACTATATATTTATTTTACCTATTTTGATATTTTAATACATAAGGTTTCCGATTTCTTAAATTCTATTAATAATTCCGTTTTTTATTATTATAAAAATGTTATTTTAATACCGTATTATATAATTCTTTTACTTAATTAAGTTATTATATTTAAGTAAATTTTTAATATATCGAACGGATTAAAGAAAATAAGTTTTTTAAAAGCATTAATACGCTTATCCGTTTTAGAAATTCCGTTTCCGTTAATATTATACCCCAATAAACGGATTAAAGGGAAACCGAAAAAGGATTTTTGTACGTTAATATAAACCCGTATTTTATTAAATATATTTAATATTATACGTAAATGTTTAAAATATTTCTTAGCATTTATATTAAAAATAATAATATCGTTAATATATATATGTATAAAGTATTTATATAGGAAAAAGCTTCGAAATTTTATTCATATAACATTAAACCTTTTTAATTTTCGAAAATTAATAATTATTATATAGTTCTGGTATTTCGTACGTATTAATAACTATAAAAAAAAGTTAGATACGTTAAAAAAATTAAACTATATTTTACCAGCTATATTATCCATAATATTTTCTTAATCCGGCAATAAGTAAATATCGGAAATTATTATCTTATTTAACGGTTTAAAATTATTTATTATTCAGCCTTTTTGTTATTTAAAGTTTAGCTCTTTTTATATAACGAAAACCGGGATCGTTATAAGGGTAAATTTATGCTTAAAAAATATTTTTTCTTTAATATAAAGTTTGTCGTATTTTCTATCAAAAAACTGGCGGTTTTAACGTTTAATAAATATATTCTAATCGGTTTTAATTATTTTCATAATTCTTTAATAAAATTAATACGTATTTTGTATTTTTTATATATACAAGGTTAATATAAGTTCAACCCTTATTTTCCAGGCTTAGCCAAATATACAGAAAATTATTACATTTATAATCCATACGATAAATACTATATTTAATATTTTCGAATACGATAATTAATTAATAGTTTTTACGATTAAGATAAATTATATACCTTAATCCTATAAAACCTCACTTTGAAACAGAACCTTACTTTAAAGCAAAACCTTATTCTAAAGCAGAACCTTACTCTGAAACAAAGCCTCACTTTAAAGCAGAACCTCACTCTGAAGCAGAACCTCACTCTGAAACAGAACCTCACTCTGAAGCAGAACCTCGCTCTGAAGCAGTACCTCACTCTGAAGCAGAATGCGTGGTTGCCGATAAGCTTCGACTCTGATAAACCTTATGCCAGGGTTCCGCATGGTCGCAGTAAACCTTAAGAATAAACCTTAAGGTGTTTTTTAAGTATAAATACGATATTTTTATTTCGAAAGATATTATAATTATTAACTAAATAACGTATTTTATCGTTAATCGTAAAGTTATTATATACGATAACTATTCCGGCCTTAAATTTAATTAACGAAATATTTATTAATTTTATAATTCCGTATAAAGGGATATAAAAATTAACGTTCGAACGTTCGGTCGTTTTCGTATCTTTTTCGTTTTAGGTTATAAAAATTTAAATTTTTTTAATTATATGAACGTATTTATCCCGAATTATACCGGCCTTTTAATATTAATTAATTTCGTATTAACTAATTAATTGGCTTTTTTTATTACCTTTATAATTATATATAATATTAATATCTTCGTTTTTTATAATTACGAAAAATTAAGCCTTGAGGTTATAAAAAATAACCTTTTTTTAAGTTAAATTTATCGAAAATAAGATTAAACGTTTTCCGATAATCGGCTGTTATATAAAAAAATTAAATTATACTGTTTTATTAATTTATTAATTTAAGTAAGTTAACGTAATTTACGTTAATAAACGTTATAATTATAATTAGAATTATTATTATATAAATAATTATAACCTTTCGTCGGACAAGTTTTAAAGGTACCGTTTTAAAGGTTTTCCTTTTTATTTTTATATTAAAAATTAATCAGAAAGTATAATTTTTTAACCAAATTAATTTTAATTCCGTATTAATGTAAAAATTTAATATTTAATAATATGTTTGGTTTAAAACCATTAATGGCGTTAACCTTAATAATGAAATAGCCGTTAATTTATATATTTTTAATTTAATCCCGTATATAAAAGTTAAATTCTATTTGGATATTAATAAAAACTTTTAATTTAATATTTTTAACGTAAATTAAATCGATTTTAAAAAATTTAAGATTTTTAGTTTAAGTAATTATTACTTCCGGTTAACGAAAATTATAAAATTATTTATATTTATATAAACGTTAATTAGTTATCCGTTAACATTCACTTTAACCTTTATTTTTAAATATAACGTTTTCCGTTATTTATAATCTTTTTAAAATTAACTTTAAGTTAGATTTAATTATTTATTTATTATTAACGATAAGATATACGGTTTCGTTAACATTAAGAACTTTTTTAACAAACGTAATAAAATTTACTAATTATATAATTTTAATTATTAATTGGCCTTTAATTAGGTATTTTTTTGCGTATGGTTATTAAAAAGGGCGGTTATGCCGTACGTAATATTATATCGTATGCATAAATAATTTGCTTTTTCTTTGTCGTTTTTCGTATTAAGCGTTTCGTCCGATTTTTTAAAATATACGAAATACGTATCGTCGACGACGTCCTTTTCGATATATATTTAAATTTTTTTATAATTAAGTTTTAATATAATTTAATTTTCGTTAAAAAGAATATAACCATTAATTTACAAGTCAAATTAATAATTTTCGGTACTTTTTTCGTACTTTTATACGAATTTTTTGTTAAAAAATACGTAAGTTTTATTTTTGCGTCGGATTTTTTGGCCAAATTTCCGGTACCTTTTAAAATGCCGTTAAAATGTTCCGCGGTCCGGGTAATCCGACTGTTTTTTACGTCGAAGGTATTAAAGGAAACGTAATTTTTCGCGCTGTTATTTTTATTTTCGGTAACTTTCCGAATAATCTCGGGGGTTTAAGTTAAAACAACAAAATTCCGGTAACTTTTAATTTCGTTAAAAAAATTCTTAATATTAAAACCGTCGGTTATTACGGTTAGTATTTATTTAATAAACCTTATCGTCTTAGTTATTGATATTATTTCATACGTTATTTTATAATACGGCTATTTTTAACGTATTAGATAATTTAACTTTTTAAAATTTAATTTTGTTATTAATTTTATTTAAATATATAGTTTTAATATTTTTCTAAAAATAAGAATATAACGTTTAAAGTTCCGGATATAAATTTTATAATAAACGGGTAAATAATAAAAATTTTATCGAATTACTTTATAATTTTACATATTTAAATAACTTGTAATATAAATTTTAACCAGTTTCCTTTATTTATTATTTTTTAACGTATACCGGTTCCGGGTTAATTATTTTTAGGCCTTTTTTGGTTTAATTCCCAATTATTTTAATATAACATTTAAAAAAGTTATTAAATTTAATCGGAACCGGTATTTATTTTTTTAAAAAGAATTATTACTTTTATTAAGTTAAAGCCTTATTACGAAATAAAATTTAAGTTTTTTAAAAGATAATAAATTTTCGGTTATTTATATTAAAAAACAATTTTGGGCCTAAAAATATACTTTACGATAATATACCTACGTTTAGTTATAAAAGATAATTAAACCGTTATATTTAGCTTTTTCGGTATCCTGTTAAAATAATTTAACGTGAATTATACGGACCTTATAAAATTTTATGAATTTTTTAATTAGAATTTAATTATGCGTAACGGACGTTATGTATTAATTAATACGGAACTTTTAAGCTTTTTTAAAGAAATACATAAAAATTTATATTATACCGTCGTCCTTATTCATAAAATTGAATAAGTTTATATCGTTATTTTAAATTACGCTTTAAGCCGATAACCCGGAATTTTCTGGCAGAAAAGATAATATATTTTTCCGTTTAAAAGTCAACCTAATCGGTAGATTTTTTTGGCTTAAAAGTTTTTAAGATTTTGGTTCGTTTGTTAATATAAATATTAACTTTATTATATTATCGGAAAATTTTAATTATTCCGGTAATTTTCCTTTTTAAAAAAATTATTAAATTTTATAAATTTTATGTAAAAAAATTTAATATAATTATAAATAATTTTAAATTATTAATCGAAATATTCATTAAATATATTTTAATATTTTAATAATTATTATACCGTAAGGTTTATTAAATATAACGTTTAAATAGGTTTTTTTTAAGTACTTCCGTCTAATCACCGGATTATCAGGATTTTCAACGAAATAAACGTAAAATCCTCGTATTTTTTGAATTTATTTTTTATAAATATATTTATTATTATAAAGTTTTGTTATTAAATATTACGTTTATTTTACCTTTTTTTCCTATATTTTCTTTGATAGGCAAAAAAATAATAAGATAATAAAGTAAACTAATTTTTAATTCGGATATTAGAGATTATTTAAAAAAGACTTTAAGAGGTATAAAATAAATAACGGATAAATAATAATAAATAACGGTATTTAATTTAAGGTTTTTTACGTATTACGAATATTTATATATTAGATACGTATAATTCTATAAAGGTATAAATCTAATTTTTTAAGTTATTAAAAATGATTAGGAGCTTGCAGGTATATATAATCGAGAATCCCGTCAGGTAAGCCCGGACCACTGCAATCCTTAATACTTTCCGGTTAAAATCACGTGTATTTCGGGTAATTATTTTTCTCAAATTTCCGTAATTTACCGGCCGGTTATTAAATAAAGTGTAAAAATAAATTAATCGTTTAAGGTTAAATACGGCTTTTTAAATCTTATAATCGTTTTTAATCATATTCTTATATTACGGAATATATAAAAACCTTACGTTTTCGATCTATAAAGTATTTTCGTTTTTTACCGTTATTTTAAATTAAATAATAAAATAAAAATATAAAGTTATTTTTTAATTTCCGCCGGCATAATAATTATAATAATTATTAACATAAGTATTAATTTTAAAAAATCTAATATAACGGTCGTATAGAAATAATTAATCTTATACGCATAAGCTTACCTTTTATTATTTCATACGTTTTCTTAAACGCTTATATTACTTTACAACTATCCCTTTTATTTAACCGGAAGCTAAATTATTCCGTTTATTTTTATTTATTTATATATAAGGTAATTATAAACCTAATTAAATAATTTTATTTATTAAAATAATTTACGTAATTCGTTTTCTATAACGTAAAAAAGGTTTTTTTTAAAATATTTAATAGTACTTAAAAAAATAATTATGTCGTTAAATTATACCTTCCGAATAATAACAATTTTATAAAATAACGGATTCCAGATTTCGTGAATATTCGTAAATTAATAACCGAAGAAAAAGCTAACCTATACTGAAGGATTTAACTTTTAAATATGTTTATATTTTTTATAATAATAACCGTTATAACGTAAATTATATTACCGTATATTTATAAATAAACTTTTTAAAACTTCCGACTAAATATTCTAGTATTGTTTTTATATATCAGATAAATATAATAACATTCATATAAATTTTACCCCAAGAAAAACCATATTTAAGGGTACGGTTATATAAATATATTATTACTTTAAGGATATATACCATTAAAAACGAAAATACGCTAATATTATTTTATATCTTAATTATTTATTTTTAATTATACCCTTTATACGTTTTATACCCCCGTTCTGGACCTAGGTATTAAAATGTGGCGGGGCTCACAGTCAAAGTCGATATTGCATGCAGAATATTATCTTGAATCTTACCTCATTAAAATCAGGCCCTATTTTGAGGTTATGGCAGCGCCTGGGGCACAGCTGTGGCTAGGACTTTTCAAAAACCTGTAGCTCTAGGTACCGACCCACAAAAACACAAACCTCAAAATAGAGCCGGATGGCAAGTTGTGATTTTTTGGGCTCGTTCTGGGCAATCCCATTCAAATTTTCAAAAATCTATCTTAAAAACTGGCAAATATAACAATAATAAAAATAAATGGAAAATAATGAAAATCGCCATTATATATAGCTTTAAAAAGGCTTCCTAACCGTATATATAACTTACCAATCGGCGTTAATTTGGCGAAAATATTAAAAATCTAATTAAAATTTTCGTTTTAAGTAAATCGTTAATCCGGAACGCCCTTATAGCTGCGACGTAGCAACCATAAGCTATACGGACAAAAGAATAATTATACGGGTTTCTTCCATATTAAATTACCTTTAAAAGGCCTATAACGAAATGTTGCATACGGTAATTACGTTCTCGTAATTATAAGGACGTTCCGGTTAATTAAGTCCGGGATCTTTTTAAGGCTGCGACGTAATAATTATAATTTGTACGGTCGAAAAAATCGATATACGGGCTTTCCGTATATAAAATATACTTAGGACATCCGGTACATAATAATACGACCGGTAATTACGTTATCGCAGCCATAAGGCCGTTACGGTCGTCCATTTCCTAAATCTAAACTTGGTTATATTACCTACAGTTTTTATCCAAAAAATTGTAAAAAATTCCTATACGTATATTAGCTTATATTAACGCGTATATAAAGTATCAAATTTATCGGACGTATATAGGTTACGAAATAATTTTTTTTTTAATTTTTTTAATTTTTTAAGAAATAAAAGGAAAATTAATGATTTTGGTAAGAACGCCCAGAACGAAATCCTTATCCGTATAATAACAACTTAGGCCTCGCTGGTTCGTTACGGGAATTTGGGATTTGATTGGTTAATTTTTAGCGTAATATAACAGTACATTAGAATAAGAGCCAGCGAGGCCTGAGCTAGCTGAGGTAACTTGAATCAGCGCTTGGGAGGAAGAATGTTGGGCGTCCCTTGTTGCTATGGAAGACTACATACAAAAGCTGTCAGGTTAGCATTTTATAGACCATCGCCGACCCACTTGATATAGCCGAGTGAATTGTCGAGGTGCCCAGCGGTGAAGCAAATGGAAACAGCTAGAAATAACAGCTGCAGCAATAGCTGCAACAGGTGCAACAACAGCTAAAATAGCTGCAGCCACAGCTAAAAACAGCTAAAAACAGCTGCAGCCACAGCTGCAACAACAGCTGCAACAGCAGCTCCATACCCCACACCACTTCAGTATACGGTATTAACAGTTTAAAGTTAATATTAAAAATCGCAATTAAAATATATTTTGAAATTAATAATCTTTTAAGATTTCGTTATTATATTCGAATATTTATAAAAAACCTTTTCCTAATTTTTTAAAATTTTTACAAACTATCGGAATATTATAATTAATATATTTTACTTTCGATTCTTAAGGTAAATATTTTAAATGGAATTTAAATACTTATCCGTCGTAAATATAACGTATTTATAGCTTTTAAAATCTTTCTCGTAATTTATAAAATTAATAATAATTTGTTATTTTAATTTAAACGTTTCTTCTTTCGACTTTCGGTATATTTACCTTTTAACCTTCGTTTTCGTACATTTTTAATTTCGACTGTTATTAAAGCTTTTAAAGGCATTTTCTTTATATAAAACTGTAATTAAATAATTCTTTCCGGCCCGAAATATCCTAATTTTAAATATTATATCGGACCGTTACCAGTTAATAATAATTTCGTTACATATTAATTAACGTTTCCTTTATAAGAAACTAACACTTTATGAAATATTATTACGTTAATATTTTTAATAACAAATTAATTAAATTTATTTCGAATAAAAGTATTATTTTTCCGCTTATTTTATTACTATCCCTTCTGCCGGAATTACCGGAAAAATATTAAATTGTACGTAAAATTCCGTCATAGATTACGTTATATAAACGTAACGCTTTTGGGTTTATAAGGTTTTAAAATAATATGTTTATTTTTTTGTATTTATTAATCGGCACGAAATTTTCTATTACGTATATTTTATCGCTTTAAATCGTTATTTTATGATTTAACAACTTATTAATAATATTAAAGATCTATATTATTAAGCTTAAATTCAAAAGAATAAAATAACTTAAAAATAATATAACGCTTACTATATTGCGTTAACTAAAAATCAAAAAATACGTTAAAATATATTTTATTTCTTTTAAAATTCGTTTTTTAAATATTTAATTCTTAGAATTCTTTATAAACGGCTAATGTTTTTCTTTTAAGAATTAATCGGTAACGAGAGGTTTTAAAATTAATATTATTATTGCTTAATTAATGCGGAAATTTCCAGAACTTTCTTAAAAAATGCATAATAATCTTAAAATAATTTATAATAAAAGCTTAAGTAAACTTTATAACGTATACTTTATATATCCGACTTTTAACGTTTTCGTTTATTATTATTTCGAATCGTTTAAAAACTTTTATAGGTACCTTTTTATTTTAACTTGCGGCCTAAAATCCTTTTACGTAATTAAGAATTAGTTTCCTTAATTTCTTTTTAATTAAAATCGTCCTAATTAAAAAGATTTTTAAAAACCCTGTAAAATATCAGAAACGTTATTTTAATATTCCGTAATATCGATAAAAAATAAATCATAATTTAATAATTCAAAAAGTTAACCGTTACCTTCTAATAATTAATCATATTTTTCGTAAATTTTATTTTTTTACTATTTAAAGAGCTATTATCCAAATCCCGATAATTAAAATTAATATTATTTATAAATCGTTAACTTATACGATTACCGTTTTCATTTCTGGTACTTTATATCGTTATCTTTAAGCTATAAATTTTTATTACTTTATAATATATTCGTTTGGTTTTTTTATTAACTTTAAATTTTATTTTAAATTTTTACGGTATTTTCATTAAATATTAAGTATAAGCCTGTTATTACATATTTAACCGGACTTAGTTAAAATAAGATATTGTTCTCTGAGATGTATTCTTAAAAAAAAGTCGTTTTTTAAATTATTAAAAGTTTTAACTTTAAAACTTATTTCGTAAAGTTATTAATTTTATTTTAAAAATTTTCGTATTTCCGATTTCCGTAAATATACGTCGCGAAATCCTATGTATAAACTTATTTACTTTTTTTCGTTATTTCGATAATATTTATTAAATAACCGTTCGATCAACTTTTTTAATTTATATAATTCCTTCGGTAAATAAATTAAATGCCCGCGCCGCTTAATAAAATCGGGTTTTGAAATAAAAGTTTATACCGGGTTTTATAAATTCGATAAATTATAAATTATCTTAATTAAGGTCGATATAATGCCAAATATTAAACCCGTACGCTTTGGATTAAAATTTGCTTTTAAAGCGATTTTAATCTTTAGGTCCTTTATAAATAACAAAAGACGTTAACGATACGGTTGCTATTATAAATAATAAAAGATATAAATAATTATTCTTAATATATAACTTATATCGTTTTAATAATAATTAATTAATTAATAATAACGTAAATTAAGCGAATAAAACTTTTAGTTATTAGATATAAAGGTTATTAATTTTGTTACATTATATAACTAATTACACGCGCTTTAAAACGCGTACTGCATTTTAATATAATCTGTTTACGGAACATATATGGTCCGATCAGAGGGAGCCTTTCCGTATATGGGGTGCTAGCGTAACCCCTGCTAGCTGACATGTATCTTCCGTAGCTAAGTTACTTTAAGTTATACTGCGGCAGCATACGTAACTAGCTGAATACAACGATACAACTAATGTCCCCTATATCTGATAGGTATCACAGCTGTGGGCTTGTAACTTCTTAATTCCATGATGGGCCTTGCCAGGCCTTGATCCGTGCTCTGAGGTTTTCCCGAAGCGTGGAACGTAAACATCCCTATACGTAAAGTCGTCAGACCGCAGAACTCGTCTAGGAATCCAGGATCCGAATCCAAAGCCCTGGATTTCAACTCCGCTGAAGATTGCGACATATTCAGATGTTGGTTTTACGTTCTGCTGTGTGATATACTTCTTATGACTTGGCGAATATTGTTTTTCGTAGAAGTGACCGAGAGGTTTCGTAATTGAGATGTGATAGGTTAACAGTGGACAGATACAGCATACGTGCATGATCTGTTCGCTAATAGACGTGACACCGATAAATCTCTCTCGACGCCTAACTTGCCGCGTTCGACGCTATCTCGGAACCGCGTAGATCACCTTTTCGACCTCGTGTTACATCGAAGCTATGGTTCAGCCTACTTCAACACGTGCCACCCCCAGTGGCAGAGCGGGGGGGCTGATGGCGATGCTGTCAGGCAAAAACCAGGGTGTCTCATTTGTGGACGATACACGCCCGGTGCCCCCTTACTTTAAGGCTAAGCTACGCGGGGAAGATTCAATCAGTTGCTCTAGACTAGGCGCGGCCACCAGGTACCGCCGCGGTTAGTGAGTATTCGGCGAGCTAAATTGTGGGGCGTCTAACCAGGATTGCGCGTTTGGGGGCTTAAAATGTGGCGGTCTCTTGTCCTGGTACATAAGGATTCGAACAAGAGCTGTGGTGGTCGATCAGGTTAGTACGACGGAGAGGGAGCGGGGCGCAACCTTGTAAGTATAGGTGCGCCTCTGGGCGAAATGTGGTGACCAGATATCACACACACGCACACACACGCACACACACGCGCACACACACGCTCTTTAGAAGGATGCTACCGCTAAGCCTGATTTTGACTCCTTACTTCCTCTGCAACATGTCGGGTGAGAATAGACCCCCGTCCTGTTAATGGTTACCGACACAGAGGGGATGGCACAGTTACTAGCGGAACGAACAATAGAAAAAATGTATGGCTTTTCCTATGATCGAAACCAGCACCAACTTCCAACAAAACAGCGGACGCTTAAACATAGGAAGCAGTGCCCGGCTGAGCCTATTACATTGTTTTCTTAAAGCCTCCGCCCTGGTTGGCAGTTGATGGGTTCGTATCGGGGGGTGTACGACGAACTGTGGCTGCGGTGGGCACATGAGGATCACAGAGGACCACCTAGGCAGATGCCTACGGCCAGATTGGGGCGCAAGCATGTCATTCTTTCTCGTAGAAGCCCACCGTGCTTAGGCTGAGAGCCCGGATGCCTAGCTACGCAGTGTCTTGCTGTCTCACCGTTCACGAGGTGTGAGACACAGAGCTGGCACGAGGATCCAGCCATCCCCCCGGTCAATTCTCGAGTCAGGATTAAGGTTATACGACGAATGTTAAGATGACGCTAATGATTGCTACTATTTAATGGACATTCGGGCATTTTAACTCTATATCTGTCGTGTCTGCTGGAGCTCTTCTGGTGTTTCCTCTCCTCGTCATTAATTCTACCTTATGCTGCGAGCGCTGTACCAGTATGGCCATCGGCGTACCGCTCAAAGTCAGGTCCTTCTTCCGACCCAACTTGGGAAAGAGGAGTAGGCCTACTCGGTCGAGCAATTCGCCATTAGAAGTCGACTGGAAGAAGAGAATACAGCCGTGTGTTACTCATGACGAGCTTGTGGCATGCGATAATGCTGTGGTGGTGTCCGACCAAGATGTTGACTCTGTCGATCCGCAACTCAACAGCCCTTTTCTCCAGGAACTTCCGCTGGAGATCAGAAGGATGATTTACGAATACGTGTGGTCGAACACACAAGACCACATGTTTTACGTTCCGAACGGCCGCCATATTTACTTTCAAAAGGGGCGTTGGCACAACATCAGATGCGTCATGCACGAGATGGACGAGGACCCGGATTTCATACAGAAGCAGATGGACATGGTCTATGAATCGGGCGGTACTGATAGCGACAATGGTAACTTGCAACTCTGGCAGAGAAGACTGTCCCAGACCTGGGGACATCGTCATTGGAGATGCGAGGAACGAATACACCATCCGAGAGAGCCTCGCGTGGATAAGACGAACTTCGCGTCAATGATGGTGATCTGCAGGCGAATGTAAGTATCCTGTTCCGTCACCTGCTCATATGGATCGCCCGTCCGCGCCGACTTGTGAAGCAGTGCATGCCATGTGCTGATGCGTGAACCCCTAGCTATCCCGAAGTTATGCAGTCGATTTTCGAATCGCATCACTTCCACTTCAACGATCTCAACTCCGCGTATAGGTTCTTCGTCTCTCATCCCCCGGCCTTCGTTTCGCATATGCGACATCTAGATCTGACATTCAACATGTCATTCGCGGACTACGCACCATTCATCTTCAAGACCGAATCCCAGAGGAAGAACTACATAACTCCAATATGGAAGGCTCTGGCGGATATGGATTGCCTTCAGAATCTAAGGGTATCATTTGACATATACGATCGGGGTCCCTGGCGAACCGTACCTGAATCAAACGTCACGAAAGGGGCTCTTGACCTCCGCGTGGTGAATGACTTCGCCGTAGAGCTCCCAGCATCCATGCCCATTTACAACATGTTCTTTCAGAAGCAAGAACTCAGTGGAGACGATGGCATGCCATTCGAGATCGTGCGGCGCCCCGCGCTTCGGTACTGGGAATTCCATCCTTACGAAGTTGAGCGGTTCAGATGGGACACTCACGCCAAGGGAAGCCTGCAGGTCTGCTGGGTCGCATTGTTGAACTCGTCGAGGCGTATTCCGAATCCGTACGTAATCGACTTTCCCCCGAGATAACCGGGGTCTTGTAAGAAATCCCGTACTTTATGTTGGCCAAGCGTTGCATTGCGATCAGGCTGCAGAATGGGCCGCATCCGCTTACGGTCTCGTTTGGTCATCCAAGACGCAGTTGGCTCGCTTCAATGTAATATCGCTTGGCATCTCGTTGTCAACCCGAAGGCACCACTGCGCACTTTTCTAGTTTTCTGTGCCGTTTCCCGCGTCTGTCCCGCGATAATCTCGGTGAGATGCCGTGAGCTAGGTGACTATAGCCCAGTCTGTCCGGTCCGCGATTAGCGCGCACCGTACTCCGTGGACCTACCTTATACGCCTCATGCGCAAGGTCTGCTAGTTAACTGTTACCTCATCGAGATCAGGCCCTATTTTTGAGGTTGGGGCTGCGCCTACGGCGCGGCCGTAGCTAGCGCTTTTGATCAAGAAATAGCTGCCAGGGTTAGATATAGCGATTAAACCTTTTTAAGAAAAAGCTTTATAAAAATAACAAAGGTTCTGTTTCAGAGTGAGGTTCTATGGGACTGAGGTATATAATCTATCTTAACCGTAAAAACTATTAATCAGTTATCGTGTTCGAAGATATTGGGTATAATATTTATCGTATGGATTATATGTATAATGATTTTCTGTATATTTGGCTCAGCCTGGAAAATAAGGCTTGAACCTATATCAACCTTGCATAAAAATAATAAAACCTTAAAAATAAGGCCTGATATCAAATTATAATTTTTCGGTTACGTTTGGTACCCCTTGATATAAATTCGCGAAAATTATTATTAACAACTTTTGTAATATATATTTATTACAAAATTTCTAACGTTATAACTTAAATTATTGCGCACAAAATTAAAATCTTTATTTTTTCGTATAACTTTCATTTTAATTAAGATTATATATTAATTAATAAAAAAAATAACTTAAAATTACGAATAATACTTACTATAATATTTTATCCCCCTTCCGGACTAATACGATAATAACATAATTTTATAAACCAAAATAATAAGATATAAAACTTAAAATAATTTATAATAAATTTTAAAATATATTCTTTTTTTAATTAACCGAATACGAATAACGTATTAAAAGGTTTAAGGTAAATATCTTAAACCTTCGAATATTTAATTTTTTAAAAAGAAACGTTTATTTTTATCCCATATTTTTACCGGGTTTTTACCGATATAAACGTAATTAATATATACGTTAACGTTAAGTATACGGCCGATAACTTTAAAAAAATTTTATGCCGTTAATGTATTCGCTTTATATTAAACGTTATATTTAATAAATAAAGCCGTATTTTACGGAAAAAATAAATAAATACGGTACATAATTTAATTTTCGGAAAATTTAATATTTTTTTGGCTATTAAAATAAATTTTAGAAAATTTTTAATTATCAAGTTTTTTTTTAATAATAAACTTGATTATTATTTAAGTTACGTTTTTAATTAAATTAACGGAAGAATAACAAACGTTTATATTAATAATATTATATTTTGCTTTTATTTTAATATTTACGAAAATAAAAAAATTCGATTTAAAAATATTCGAACGTATAATTATTAAATAATATAACCATATTACTTTTAATTTTAAATAATTATTAAACGGTTAATTTTAAATAATTATATTAAATTTTATTTTCGAATTATAATATAATTTAATTATTATTAATAAAATATATTTATTATCGGAATAAAAAAACTTCCGGCTTAAATATATTAATATCCGTAACTTATATTTTATCTTTCTTATTTATATTTATTAATTTACGTATATAATAATTATTAATAACGTTATAAAAAGAATCGTAAAATATAAAGGTTTTAATAAAGCCGGAAATTTAATTAAATATAACTATAAAATGCAAGGTTAATATAGGTTCAAGCCTTATTTTCCAGGCTGAGCCAAATATACAGAAAATTATTACATATATAATCCATACGATAGATACTATACCCAATATTTTCGAATACGATAACTAATTAATGGTTTTTACGGTTAAGATAGATTGTATACCTTAGTCCTATAGAACCTCACTCTAAAGCAGAACCTCACTCTGAAGCAGAATGCGTGGTTGCCGATAAGCTTCGACTTTGATAAACCTTATGCCAGGCAGTAAACCTTAAGAATAAACCTTAAGGATAAACCTTATAACTATAAAATAAAAATCCGGTATTTTAATATTAATCGTTCCGAAATCGATATTATATTTTTTTTTATATTTAAAACTTAAGGTTTAAATTAAACGTATTGAAATTTTTTACTAATTAATACGCCTAAATTATTAAATAATTTCCTTATAATTTAACTTAATACCTTACGTATTATTATAAAAATTCTTATTTATATTAATAATAAAGCAGAAATTATAAATATTTAAAATTATTTAATTAAAACTATAATAAATAAAAAAATTTATTAAAGGTTATAAAAAATGTTATGAAATTTTAAAATTTTAAAATACCTTACGGAAATTAAATTTACGTATACGATAAATTAAAAAAGTTTAATAATTTTATCCGTTTCGTAATATTTACCGTTATTTTTGGATTAAATATAAATATTCCGGATATTAATCGAATAATATGATAAAATATACCGAAAGATTTTCGATAAAAAATTTATAATAATAATTAAATTAAACGGTTCGTAATTATAAATAATTAAATATAATAAATTATAAATAAGTTATATTATTTATACCTTATTAAATATTCGATAAATATAAAACTGAACCGTTTATTATAAAACTGGTTAAAATAATAATAAGAATTTAGGTCCGGTAAGTTAAAAACCGTATTATTTATTAAAACATAAAGGTCGTAATAAAATTCGACGTTACGGATTCGAATAAAAAAAAAGATAAGTTATTTATCGTAAATAATCCCGCTTAAAACGAAATAATTATTGAATTTTAATTTTAACTTTCGGCTAATTAAAATATTATTTACGGTATTTATAAATTTTTTAAATAAAATAATTTTAATTTACGGAATAAAACGAAAATAAGGCCTTATTAACGTACATTATTTAACGGTAAATATGTACGTAAAACGATTTTAATATATTTAAAAAAAATAAAACCGTTATATTAAAAAAAACCGTAATAATATTATTCCGGTTAAATTTTGTTATAACTTATATATGCCTAATTTTATTTATATATCCGAATTTTCGAACCCGAAAAGATTTTCTTAAAAATAACTAAAAACCGGTTCGTTAAAAACGGTTACTTGAAAAATAATCGAATTATAGTATAAATAACGAACGAACGAATTATTTTTTATACGATTATTTCCGCTCGGCGGTAAAAAAAACAAACTAAACGTTTATTTTTATTAAACTTAAACGGTTTTTATTTAATAAGTTTCCGATTAAATTAAATAAAACTAAAATATTTTATTTAATTTAAAACATAATTAAATTAATTAAAGTAATTTTCGGATTCGATAATTAATAATATTAAAACGTTTTAAAAAAAATTTTACGTTTAATTTAATTAACGAAAAAAACGTATTTTTCATATTATAAAAAACATTAAAAACTTTCCGTAAATAATAAATTAAATTTAATTTAAAATAACGGCGTCGTATTTTTATATCCCGAACCGACTTATATAAATTACGGATTATAACCATATTATAAGCCCGATAAATATCGGAAAAAATTATACCGTTACCGAAAAACACGTTCCGTTTTAATTAAGGTTTATTAATTATAACCGCTTAATTCAAATTAATAACTAAAGATTTAACGGTAATTTTAATAATTTAAATACCGACCCGGCATATAATTTATACGCTTTTACGGTTCGGAATTACGATTCCGGTTATCGTAATACTTATATCCGTCCGCGTAATCCGCGATATAATAAATAACTTTAATGAAAAATTTATTTCGTTCCTTTTATTTATCATATTAATTTAAAACCTATAATTTTTTAATATTTTTGATTTATTAAAACCGTTTTTATTATCGTATCCGTATTCTTTTAATTTGTTTGTTTTTATTTCGTTACCGGAATTGCCGGAATTATTAAAAAATAACGATACATAATTTAACGTTACGAATAAAATATTAAAAAATTAAACCGAAATAATAATCGTTATCGAAATCGGAAAGTTACGTATTAAAAATAAACGGTACTTATTTAACGATAATAATAACCATAATACCAGGTCGAAAATAAAAAAATAAAATCCGGCCGGTTTTAATTAAAGCGGGTAATAAAAAACGCGTTCGGTTTCGAAATAAGATCGCGGTTACGGTCGTTAATAAATAAAATATATTAAAGGTCGAAACGTAACGTTATAACTTTTCGTAATTTTTAACGGTATATTTTCGAATTCGTTAAAATATAAAACGTTATAAATATATTTTTCCAACTTTTTAAAGTTTTTACGGGATATTAATATTACCTTAAAATTCGAAATAATATCTTTTTTACGTTAAAATAATTTAATTACGTAAAACGGCGAAATAATGCGACCGTATTCGTTATTTTATTAATTTTACCTAATCCGGATTAATTATATATTATTATAAATATATAGTAAACCTTATAAATTAATGAATTAGCGAATTTTAATATTATACGTTGTAAATTATAATTTATTATAATTATTAACAAATAATTTTTTTTATTTTATAACTTTTTAGTTTCGACATCGAATTAAAAAAATTTGAATTTTATTTTCCGGTCCTTTTTTTCGAATTCGTTATATTAATTTTTAAAATATTTTTATCTTTTTAACCTTTAAGATACCTTAATTCGGGTCGATTAATTAATTAAGGGAATTAATTATACGGATAAATAAACGATATAAATAAGTTTTAGTTAATATCGGAAAAGTTATTTTTGTATTATATATATAATTATTTTAACGTTTACTTTTTCTTAAGTATTAATTCGAAATATTTAAAATCCCGGTTTTATAATAAATTAAGAACTTTTACGTTTTATAGTTTTATTTTTTCGTAACCATAAATATTATTTTTTAAAACTTGTTACGTACGTTATTTCCTTTTTGTTAAAGATTTTTATGGTAACGGTTTTTTTAAAATAATTGGTTTAAGGTTTTAATCAATATCTTCTGGAATTTATCGTTTAGGTTATTACGTTTTTATGGAAGATTTCGGTAATTATAAATTTTTCTGGATCTGTTATTTTATCGGAGATATAAATATATCGTTTAACGTTAAATATGCCGAATAAAGGCTTACCGGTATTTCCGGTTACGGTTTTTAAAATTTCGGTTTTTAAAATAGCCGACGTATAAGGGTATAAATTCCGGTTATTAATTTTTATTTTTACTTTTTTTCCGGCGTAACTGGAAAACCAGGTAAATTTCGGAATTTCTTATTTTGAAATTTTATATAATTATACGGTTTATCGGATATTTTAAATAACCGTTAAAATTTTTGGTATTAATACCGAATATATTACGATACTCATAAATCCAATTTTTATATATATTTATTTAACCGTTATAAATTTACATATAAAAAAGGATTTTTTTTCGTTTAATATTATAAAAAATATCGTAATTTTATTATCTTAATCGGAATTATACGATTACCATATTTTAAGTACCATTTATATTACGTAAATTATTATTTTATATAAACTTTCGAAAATATTAAACGGTCCGAATTATATAATATTTTAAATAAAATATAGTAGTTAAAATTATAATATAAACAATATTTATTTTACGATTTTAAAAATTTATTATTAAATGGTCCGTAATTTATAATTCGTTAATTCTTTCGTAATATTTTAATATAACGAAAAAAACGAATAATATTATATATTATTTCGTAATTTCGGTTTTGGATAATAAAAATAAGGATTAAAAGATATTAAAATATATAAATACGTTTTTTATTAACGTTTTAAAAGTTATATATATTTATAATTAAAACTCTTAAATATTTATTTAAATATTATTTCGATATTATTATGGGTAAAATATACGTTAACGATTATATAACGGTAAATAAATTACGTTTTTAATTATATATTAATAAATCTTATTTTATTAAAAGTTTATAATATTATAACTTTATCGAATATTTATTTGGCAGAAATTATTAATAATTTATTGGTTAGTTTAAGGTTTGAAAAGGATTTATAGGTAGCTAAAAGGGGGGTATAAAAATGGTGCCGTAATTAATATACGTCGTATCGAAAGCTAATTTAATGGTAATTAAATTTTTATATATACGTTAATTTTTCGCCAGTTCGTTATAATACGTTAAAATAAAGTTATTATATTCCGTTTAATTAAACGGCGGTAATATTATTAAAATAGTTATATTATATCAAGTATTATAAAAGAAATATTAATACATAAAAAGAATTTAAAGATAATATAAGTTTACCGATAATATTTAAAACTAATTAAAATTAAAAATTAAAAAGATATATAAGATATAATAAACGGGGTAAAATTCATAGGATTATATAATATTAGCTTTTATAAATAAAGTACTTACATATAAAAATCTAAGGATAATATAAGCTTAGCGACCGTATTTTTAGTTAATTAAAATTAAAATTTAAAAGGGAAAATATAAGATGTAAGTAACGGGATAAAAGTCGGACGATTATATAATATTAGGTATTATAAATAGAATAGATATATAAAAAGAATCTGGGGATATTATAAGTTTACCGACAGTATTTTTAGTTATTTAAAATAAAAAATAAGAATAAAAAATATAAGATATAATAAATTAAGTAAGGTTCGTATATTAAATAATATCCGAAAATGTTATAAATATTAAGAAAAATACGTAATAATTTATGATATATAAACGAAACTTATAAAAAATTAATAAGTTATAAACAAATCCGAAAATAATATATATAATTAAAATTAAAATATATACGAATTTTAAAATTATATAATTATAAGTATATAAACGCTTAAATTTATATAAATTATTAACTATTAACTTAAAATTAACGTTACTTTTTTTTATAACGAAGTAATAATATATAAGGAACAAATTAATAATTATATATAATTTATATAAAGTTTTTCCTTTAATATAAATTACTTAATATAATTTATAAGTTTTTAAAAAAATATATATATAAAGTAATATTATTATAATTAGTTAATAAATAATCGATATTATTTATTTTAATATCATTTATCATTATTTTATATATTTTTATTTATTTTATTATATTATAATACATAAAATTAACTTACTTATAATATAATTATTATTATATTACTTTTTTATTTAATACTTAAAATCCTTTTTATAATATATATCTTTATATATTTTATAATATTATAAAATATAAACGAATTTAATAATAAATTAAAAGCTTTTTTCCCTAATACTGTAAATAATATACCTTAAATATAGCTCGAAAACTTTAAACTTCCGGTTAAATATATTAAACTTAATAATAACGTTTTCGTTAATAGTTTTGCCGATAATATATTTTAAATATAACCGGAAAACTTTAAATTCCCGGTTAAATAAATTAAATTCGATAATAACGTCTTTATTAATAATTTTTCCGATAAATAATTTTAAGAACGGCTAATAAAATTTTAAACCAAAAAATAATTGAATTTATTATTAAATTTATTTACGATACCGTTTTAATTAAAATAATTTTATATTAATTAAGTATTATTCGATTATTTTAAAATTTAAAACGAATTTTACGAAAAGTGTATATTATACGTAACCGACTTTAAATATTTAATTTATGCTATAAAATGATATTAATATAAGGGAAAATTAAAAGGTTATAAATATCTTACGTTTTAACGTTAAATTAAACGTATATTAATTAAAAACAATTTACGATTAATAATAATTTTTAAATTCGGTAATATCGTTAAAGGCTTATATTATAAATAAAACTTTATAATAAAATACGGTATTTATATAAATATTAAATATGAATAATATCGTTCGAAATATTTTAAATAATAATATCCGATAAAATAAGATTTACGTTATAATAAATTATGCCGGCTTTATAAATTATTAAATTATTAAATTAATTACCGATTTTCGATTAATTACGGTTTTCGGAATTTAACGAAAAAATATATAAATTAAATACCTTATAAACGATACGAAAAAAGATTTATAAATTTATAAACCGGGTTAATTAAAAATATATATATATATTATATAGCCGTTTTATAAATATTATCATTTCCGAGATTATATAAATAATAAATATATAAATTGCGTATAAAAACGTGGTACGAAATATTTATATGCAGTTTTTAAATATTCGGTATTATTATACGGTCCGAATAAGGTTTTTTAAGGGAATATAAATCCGGATATTACGCTTAAAACGGAAATATTTTTAGGGTCCGATAATATTAAAAAAGTAATTAATATATAAGGTATAATAATACGCGAAAAAAGATAAAATTAAACGAAAGAATTTTAAAAGATACGTAAAAACTTTAGTTAATAAATTAATTTTATGCGAAATATATGGATTAATACCAAATTATATAATATATTTAGCTATAAATAATATAATATTATTAATATGTTAATTTATTTTAATACGAAAAATTTATATAATATTAATATTAATAAAATATATCAAAACGATATATTTAATTAAAATACCGTAATATTTTAATTTTTATTAATATTAAAATTATGATAAAATTTCCGTATTAATTACGATAAAATATAAAAATAATTAAAAGGTAAAAATTATATTATTATTTCGTTTTCGTCTGATAAAGGTTTATTTTATTTATTTAATAATAACGAAAAAAATAACCGACCGTTCCGATTAGAATTATTTACCGAATTATTTATAATTTATATTATAAGATTATAACTTTTATTTATTTATAAGATATTATAATCGTCCGAAATTAAATTATTTTTAATAAATTCGTTACCGAAAGTTTTTCGGATAATTATGTTAAAATTATTTATAAGTTAATTTTTATCTTATATTATATTTAATTAATTAAGTTTATTTTTATTATTAATAACGGATACGGTATTATTAAAATCGATATATTTAGTTTTTATAATTTTACGGCCTTTAAATAAAAGTTTTTTAAATTTTTAATTAATTTTTTAAATCCGAAATAAAATTTTTTTAATAAGCCAAAAATTACGAAGCAAAAAATGAACGCGTTTGAAAATTTCGTTACGAAAATTTCGAATAACGTACCGTTTATTTCGCGAAAAAATATAACGAATATAAAATTCGCTTTAAAAAAAATACGGTACTTAATTAAAAATAAATTTCGGAAAAAAATAAAATTAATATTATATATATTATTTTTCGACCGGCGGAATTCGTTAATAAGTTATAAGTTATAATATTCGCCCTTTAAATTAAATATTTTTTATATTCTTTTAGATTTTATAAAAGCCAGATTTAATGTTAAAATTAGATTAATAAATATTAGATTTAATATTACAAAACGTAATATTTAATCGAAATAAAATATTTTTTTGTTATAATTATTTTAACCGGCTTTATAAAAAAGATTAATAATATCGGTATTAGCCGTTTAAGATAATTAACATTATTATATTATATAATATACGAAAGATAAAAATAAATCTCGGCTTTTTAAAAAAATTAATAATAATTACGAAACTTTTTATCGATAAAAACGGTATCGTTTAACGGTCGGTTATTATTTATAATCGGGTTAAAAAAGCTATCGTTTTACGGAATATTATCCGTATTAAAAGTACAACCGGTTTTATAACCAGCCGACGGAAAGGTTATATTTAATATACCTTAATTAAAAACGTATAATTTAAAAAGTAATAAATATAAATTATATTTCCAGATTAAAAAATAAAATATTTATAAATTATTAATTAAATTATATATATTATTAAGTAACGTATTATTAAAAAAAAAGGGATAAAAGATTTTTATTAAATAAACCGTTATTTATTAACGTATTTTAATTAAAATTTTACGATATTTTTTTAACGTAACTAAAATATTTAAAAACTATATTATGCGCGATAATTTCGTATTCGGTAACGGTTAACCGAAAATATATATACTTTATAAATTCGGTAAGCTAAATTTTCGAAAAAGAAAATTCGATCAAGGTATTTTTAAAAATTTTATATATACCAAACGCTTTTTTTATTAATAGTTCGTATTAATTACGTAATATTTATAAAAATAACGTAACCGTGTAGATAATTGGATAAAATGATAAATTACTACCTTAATTCCCGTACTTTATTAAAACCCATCCCTTTCGCAAAGCCAGCTCCTATCTATATCGATTCTTGTTGGAATTTTGGAAATTTTTCGCAATCCTAAACAACCGGGCAAACTATCGTTCGTAATCCTTTTGCATTATTCCAAAATTTAAATTTCGAAATTTTCGAACCGGTATTTGTTTTCTTTATTTAACTTTATTAATAATATCTTTATGATTTCCATATTATTCGGTATAAGTTCCGTTAAAGATTTATTATTATAATTTTCGTAAATTAAATCGTATCCGAAAATTAAGAACCGAAATTAATCTTTTAGGGATAAATTTTCTAGTTCGGTAATAATATCGATAAATTTAACGCGTCCGGTAGCCTTATAGGGATTTTGTACCGTAAAAAAGATTTTTTTTTTAAAAATCTTACAGTTACGGATCACCGGTATTATATATACGAAATTACGCGTTATATTTAATTATTTTAATAAAGGTAATTCGAAAAGGTATTATGGGAATAATTAAAACTGGCGAAGGTTCGTATAATTTTTTATGCTTACTTAAGGTTTACATTCAAGGTTTATCGTTAAGCTTTATTTTTAAGGTTTATTTTAAGATTTATTTTTAAGGTTTATTTTTAAGGTTTATCCTTAAGGTTTACTGTAATTAGTTGGCATAAGGTTTATTAAAGTTAAAGCTTATCGGCAATTACGTATTTTGCTTTAAAGTAAGGTTCTGTTTTAAAGTAAGATTTTATGGGATTGAGGTATATAATCTATCTTAACCGTAAAGATTATTAATCAGTTATCGTGTTCGAAGATATTGGGTATAATATTTATCGTATGGATTGTGACGGCAGCCTTACGATTAAACCGTGAGACTGGCAACCGTTATATGGAGCTGACAGCTGCCATATGACTAGCCACCTGCCACACAGAGAGTGGGGATATTTGTAGATCTTTACGCACTTTGCGGCTTTATATTTCTTTCCTTCTTTTTCTTTCTTTAGTTTAGAATTTTCGTTTATAACGCCAATAAACTAGCTACTATATTATATTATTATTGACCGTAAAATTATTTTAAGCTTATTCCCTTTTTCGCTTGTTTAATGATTAATAAATAAGGTACCATATTTTTTTTACGTCGATACGCGACGACGAAAAATAACGCGTTTAAAACCAAGACCTAAACCGACTAGCATCAAAACTAAATATCTGTTAAGAAAAACTACCTATTAGCCAGTTAACGTTTAAAACGATTTAAATTAATTAAAGGTAAAATCGAAAGTATAAAAAATAACGGATATCTTAAAAAAACGGCAGAAAATAACGTATTAAAAAATTTCCCAAACCAAAACCATAATTATTCAAAAACCGATCCCGACCGATAGCTGGCCGACGAGATGGTTAATAACAACCAAAACGTTGAGGAAAAATTTTAAAAACTTTGCGACGAAGTTATTTGCCTTTAAATTATATAAAGCTATTATTTCCTTATTTTTTCCGACGACGTTAACCGTTTCCGTCGGGAAAACATAATTAATAACGTTTTTTGTAATATTAATATATTTCGCCTTACCAGTATAATAATATAACTTATTTTCCGTAAATTTGCAAAAAATAATAACGTAAATTTTAATTATAACCGAAAGAAAAAGCTTAATTTAACGATCTAGTTAAATTTCACGGTAATAAAACCAAATTTAATATTTAGGTTCGTAAAATTATAAATAAATTCGAAATAAATAAATTAACTTTTCGGAATAAAAAAATTCGTATGGTTTATTAAATAAACCTTTTTAAAAAAAAGCCGAATAGGTAATTAAAATTTGTTATCGATTAACTATACGACTTTTTTTTTACGTAATCGAAATAATCCAGATGCTGGAATTATTATATTATAACCTTCATTAAGTTTCCGTTATCCGAAAAACCTTCCGTTTTTTTACCTTTAAGCCCGGTAAAAATTAAGATATTTACGATTTTATTTTTAAATTTAACGTTTTCGTTTAAAAGGTTAAAATTGCCGAAAATAATTAAAAATAAGTTTTATAAAAACATATTTTTTTAAATCTTAATTTATGCTTTTTTAAGGATAGCTGTAATTTTAACGTTATTTACGAAAAGTTTTATAACTATATTATTATAACCGTTTATAATAACCAGCTCATTTATAAAAAAACGTTAGCAAAAACGTAAGCCCCGATTATATAACCTTAATAATAATAAACCGAAAGATAAAAATAAAAACCTTTATTCGAATAATAATCCCGGCAAATCGAAAATTTTAGGTAATATCGGTAAATTTTTATCGGAAATCGAAAAAAAAGCCTATTAAAAAACCGGTACATATTTTAATTATAACAAAACGGGATATAAAGCTAACGACTGCCTTAATAAAAAGTTTATTTAGTTCCGATAAATTAAAAAAAAAATTATCGGAAAACTTTTTAATAATTTTCCTTATGTTAATAATAACGGAAGTAAATAACTTTAAAAAATATAAAATTTTTACCAAAATTACGTAAATTTAAATAAATAGGATTAATTTACGTATTATCGCCTTATATAATACCAGAACATAAATCCGATTTTTCGTTAACCCGTTTTTCGTTAAATAAACGAAAAAACGGTTATAAGTTCGTATTATTCGCCTAAAAATTCATTTAATTATAAAATTACCGGAAATAACTTACCGGTTAAATAAAAGCCTAAATAATTATAATATTCGAAATTAACGGCCGACGTTTTTCCGATTAAGTTTTTTAAATTATAAATACCGGATAGGATATTTTCGTCTATTTTAACTAAATAAAAAAATATAATTTATTATTAAATTATAATAAAAATATTATTTAATTTAACGATTTTTTAACTTTAACCAAGTTTTTACCGGTAATTAAACTTTTAACCCGATATTTATTAAACGGGTATTTTAATTTTAAAGTTTAAGAAAACGTTAACCGTTATAATTACGTTATAAAAAAACCGATAAAAAATATTAAATTTTCCGACGTTTATAAAAAAACCCGAAAACGATTTTATTTTAATTAAATTAATTATTTCCTTTACGGAAATCGTTAAAAATAATATAATTATCGTTTCGTTAACGAATAAATTAAAAACCAACTTTCGTACGAAATAATAAATTAAATTTTCGTTACCTTAAAAAATTATTCCTTTTAAAAATAAAAAGTTAAATATTTTAATATTAACCGTTTTATAAGAATAAAAAATATATAACGGCAAAAAAAATTTTTTTCCGAAAATAAAAATTTAAAATACGTAAATCGAATCCGGAAATTTTTATTAAAGTTTTTTATTTATTTAGAATTTCTTTTTTTTTAAAAAAAGGTTAATATTTTTTTAAATTTCCGATCCGGTTATAACGTAATTTTAAAACTTAACCGGCCGATATTTACCTTAAAACCTTTAATTTACCGAATACCCGTTTAATATTTTCCGTTAAAAGAAATAATAAATAAATTATTAAAAATAAATTTTATCGAACCATATATACGAAAAAATGCCGTTTTAACTTTATTTGCTTTAAAATTTTATTCGTCAGAATACCGGTTTTATATTAATTATTATTAAAAGAATTAATATTTTAAAAATTACTTTATTTTAACCTTTTGATTTAATAATATTATATTTAATTATTAAAACGTTAAACGTTTTATTAAAATTAATATTTTTTAAACGTTTTATAAATTTCGTATTACCGTTAAATCGGAATATTTAATAATATTTAAAATCCGTTAAAAAACGTTTTAATAAAAAGTATTTTTATTTAAATTTAAAATAAACTTTATTTAATCATAATTATTTATTAATACTTAATTATATAAATTTTTTAATTATTACGTAAACGTTTATACCGATAATATTTTAATTAATTCCAGCCTTAAAAAAATAATAAAAATATTACGAAAAAACTATTTACCGATTATATAAAATTAATTTTTAAAAGAATATTAAAAAGTTTCGGTTTAACGTTAAAAAACAAATTATTTTAGTATTATTATAAAAGTTAATATAAATATTTTTATCGATTTAATTAAAATTAAAATAATTTAAAAATAAAAATTTAAAAATTTTAATAACCGTATTATAATTTATTTATTTATAAAATTTTATAATTACGTATAAATATTTTATTATTATAAAAATAATATAAGCGAATTATTAAACCGTTTATTAAAAAAATACTTTTTTTATAATAAAATTTAAATAAAAACGAATTTTTAAAAAAACAAAACGGTTTATTTATAAAATTTTAATTTTAATTTTTTTTAATTTAATCGACCGATTAAAATAAAAATAAACGTATTACGTAACGTAACCGGAAATATTATTTAATAATAATAAAACGATACCGAATAAAAATTAATAAAATATTTTTCGAAAATTATAATTTTAATAAAAAAAAAATTTTTATTTAAAATCGAAAATTTTGTTTATGGTTTAAATTTTTAAATATTATTACCTTAAATTTTAAAAATAAAAGCTTTTTATTATTATTAATTATTAAGTTTTATTATATTTTGCGAATAAATGCGTTTTTTTTACGCGTTAAATTTGATAAACCGATTTTTTTTTAATTTCGATATTATCTTTTAATATTAACTTGGTAAAAAAAATATTACCGCGGATATCCTATTATAAAAAACGGTTAATTTATTTATAATTAAAATCCGAAAAAAAAATTTAAATCTTAATTTTACCGGAACGATTAAATTTTTTAATCGTTATTATTAATAAAATACTAATTAAAATATAAATCGAAAATATTTTACGAAAAATTAATTTAATTAATTTTATTTATCGTAAAAATAAAACGCAAAATTTAAGCAAAAAAGATAATAAATTAATAATATCCAAAAAGTTAATTAACGGTTATATTTTTTTCCGCACCATATTTATTTACGAAATTTACGTATTTAAAATATTTATATCTTTTAATTACGATAAAATAATTAAAATATTAATACGGAAATATATTTAATTTTAACTTAAATAAAATATCCGATAATATATCCGGAATTATTACGATTATTGTCGGAATAAAATATTTCGAAATCAAATTCCGGAATTTTTTTATTTTTTTTTTATTCCGAATAATATTTAGAATTACGTTATCGTCGACAGAAAAAATATACCGCAAAATTATTACGATTATAATTATATATAAATATTTATCGATAAATTTAATAAAATTATAATTATTTTATTAAATAAAAAAATAAATATTATCGAAATTTTAATTAACCGATATTATTAATATTTATATCGTTTTTTAAAAATATCCGTTATTTAAATTAATAATAACGTAAATTAATTTATTTTTTAATTTTAATTAAATTAAACGAATTTACCGATATAAAATATTATTACGGAAACGTTTTTTATTTATAAATTTATAAAATTATTAAAATTATAAATTAAAAATTAAATTAATATTTACGTTTTTATATCGATAAATATTAAAACGATTAAATATATATATACCGTTATTAAATTTTATATATAATTTATTATAATATTTATTAATTAATATAATTTCGTTAAAAGTTATATTAAATAAAGATATCCGGAATTTATTATTATTAAATTTAAATATAATAAAAATAAAAACCGAATTAATTTAACGGATATTAATAATTATTAAACGAAATTAAAACGTTTAAATATTTACGAAAAAAATTACGTTAAAAATATAAAAATATTAAACGGCATAAGTTAATAAAATAACGTTATTTAACTGATTTTAAAATTAACGATAAAATTTTCTTCCGTAAAAAAAATTTTATAACGTAAATATTAATTATTTATTAAAATTTAAAATAAATAAAACTTTTTAAAATTTTAAAATAACGTAAATATTATTTCGTTTTCGATTTATTACCGAATTATAAAATAATTTATTTATTTTATACCGATCGGTTACGTAAGGCCGATAATAATTTGTTACTTTAATAAATTTAAATATTACCGTTATTTAAAAAAATTAATAATAAATTAAAATTCGAAATAAAATAAATTAAATAATTAAAATTTAACGGATATTATAAAAAGTTATAATATTAAGTTAAATAAAAAAGTTACGATTTTAACAAAATATAATATTCCGTAATTAAATTTAAAAACGTTCCGATCGTAATAAAACGGTTTTATACGAAATATTTTAAAATATCTAGATTACCGGTCCGTTTATAAAAATAAATTTACGTAATAATTGCCGGCGAAATTAACGAAAGTTATTTCGATAATAATAAAGCCGCAAAAGTAAGAACTGGATTAATAAAAAAAAACGGTACCTATAACTAACAAAAATTCATATATTTTTTTTAATCGTATATAAATTTTTAAAAAGAAGTAATATAACGGCAGCCTTATAATTAAACCGTAAAATTAGCAACCGTTATATGGAGCTAACAGCTGCCATATAATTAGCCACCTGCTATATAAAAAGTGGGGACATTTATAAATCTTCACGCACTTTGCAGCTTTGCGTTTCTTTTCTTTTTTTTCTTTCTTCAGCTTAAAATCTTCGTTTATAACGCCAATAAACTAGCTACTATGTTATATTACTGCTAGCCGTAACATGGATTATATATGTAATAATTTTCTGTATATTTGGCTCAGCCTGGAAAATAAGGCTTGAACCTATATCAACCTTGCAAAAATAACGTAAATATATAAATATTATATATATAAAAAATAAAGGGTTCGAATAAATAAAATTTCGGTAATTTTTAATATAATTACGTTATTTTATTTAAAAATTAACGATCAGTTTTTACGGTTATTTACGTTATATATGTCCCGTTAATATTATTAAATTAATAAATACGTATAAATATAAATAAGAAATTTATTTATATATAAAATAAAATAAAAACGTTTCGAAACCCGGTAAAATTAATTTTTTTTAAAACCTTATATTTTTTTTAAAAAAATTCGATAAACGTTATAAATATTATCAAACGTACTTTCGTTTTAATTAATTATATTTAATGAAATTAAACAGCGTTTATTATACGGTATACATTTTAATTTAAAAAATTTTAAAAACTTTTATTTATTTTATTTATAAAACGTATTAATAAAATTAAAAATTAAAATCCGAATAATATTAATTACGAATAAATAAAACGTATCAAGTAATATTAAATATTATTATAATATTTCGTAAAATTGTTTTACCTTATAATATTAATTCGGATAAAATATAAATTATTTTAATTTCTTTTAAAAATACGGTTATAATAACGGACGAAAACGGTAATAAAGTTCCGTATAATAAAACCGTATTAAAACGTTATATTACAAATATAGTTTTAAACATTATAATTATTATACCAAAATACGATATCGTTTTATTATATCTAGTCGTATAACGTATTTTATTTTAATTAAAACCGTATTATTAAAAAAATAACGTAATTATTTTAATTATTTTTAATATCCGGGTTATATTTTTATTTAACGTAATATAATTTTGGTAAATATTTAACTTTTTTACGATATCGATTTTATTCCGTAATATATCCGAAAATAATAAATATTTACTTAATAAATAAGGCAGATAATTACCGTTAATTTTAAAAACGACCTTAATTATAATAATTAAAATTATAAAAGAAAATATATAAAAACGTCCGGATCAGTATTATAACGAAACCGTTTCGTTTTCCGATTTATATTATACGATTATTATTTTTTTTAAATATATAATTATTTTATTTAAAAGTTTAAATTAATTAAAAATTAACGTTTTTATAAATTATTAGTTTTCGTTTAAGGTAATATAAATCGTTTTAATTTTAAATAATAAATTTTTTAACAAACGGCAAAATTTAAGCCTTTTTATAAAAGTTATAAATTTTCCGTATAATATATTATAATATTTATTTATAATAAAATCTTAATTAATAAAAATAATAAATTTTTATTAATTTTCGGATATTAAAAATTAATTACGTATACGTTTTTTTTAATACGTTAATTAATCGGGTAATATAAATAATCGAATTATAAGTTCGGTTATTATTTTTATAAAAAATTTAATTACGAAAAAACATTTTAAACGTTATATTAAATCTTTTATATTAATACCAAAAAAATTTTATACGCGTACGTATATTTTATTTTAAAAATATAACGCGGTAAAATTAAAAAAAATTCGGATTTATCGTATTCGAAAAGGGAAAAAGATAACGTAACATATTCGGATTATAACTTATAAACGCATTAATACCTAAAAATAATAAAAAAAATTTAATTAAAATTAACGTAATATTAATAATAAGTTATAATAAAACAAATCGTATAAATATATATATAATTTTAAGAAACGTTTTATTATTAAATTATTACGGATTTTCGTTTTTTTAAAGAAATAAAAGTACCAAACGAAACCCCTTTTTATATAATCTGAACTTAGGCCTTGCTGGCTCGTTACGGGGATTTGGGATTTGATTAGTTAATATTTAGCGTTATAAAGTGGTACTTAAGTGACTTTGAAAAAAACGGAAAACGAGCCAGCGGGGCCTGAGCTAGCTGAGGTAAGTTAACTGCTCAATTTGGCAGAGTGCTGTGCACCCTGCTCCAGCATAATTGCGCTATTGGCTCCATCACTCCATACTTTCGTCTAGAGCGCGGTTAAATAACCTACCCCACCGGGCCCGAGCCAATCGAGGAGTGTAGTAAAATGCGCATGGCGATAACGTCGGATATCAACATGGAGAATTACTCAGTCCAGACGTAGAGCCCCGTCGGGAGCGATTATCAACCCACTCAGCGTCGCCATGGAGTGGACCGGCCCGCATGCCGTTGCGCGGTTGAAGCGCGGATCGCGGCTCTACAGCCATATGCGGTCTTTCTACCCTTCCGAGGGCCGGGGGTCAGAGCCTCGCTATAAGTTGCGCTTGTCATCCGCGGGGCACAGGAGGCAAGTCTGAGAACTGCTCCAGCCGGGTAGATGACCATGCCGAGGATGCCGTCATCATCACCAAGCATGTCTCCTAACCATCCTGGCCTCCTGGCAACAGCGAGCCTCCAACTAAGCTCAGCTTTCTTTGGAAAGCCCCCCCTGGAGGTCAGAGAGATGATATACTCAGAGTTCTGGGTCGTCTTTGGCCTTAATCAGCATGTCTTCAGCCACGACGGTCGTCTCACACACTGCCCCTGTGTTCATGTCCCTGGCGAAGAGGACTGGAGGAACAACGAGTTCGAAGAAGCCTGGCAGAACCGCCGTCGGTCCCGTGCCGGGTCCTTAGTGATTGACGACAAGTGGTCGTCCAGGATTTCTTCCACCTGGAATAATCGCTGGAGGGGCGAGGAAGAGATGGTATCCGACCCTGCACGAAGGCGAGGCACGCTCTTCCTTCCGGCGCTACTAACCTGCAAGCGAATGTAAGTCTTTAGCGCTTTACTATAGCACCTTTAACGGATGACTTACCCCGATCCCAGGTACTTGGAAGCTCTGCAGAGTCTCTATGCTTCCGTCACCCTGGTCTTCATAGACCTCGCAACGGCACACCACTCCCTTGTTGCTTCCCCGATATCCGCAACCCCCCTCTTACACTCACTCCAATTCTCGCTCGCCATGCCCTACGATGTGCTGCATCAACATCGATACTACTCCACCTCAGCGCAGAGCCCAGGCCCCTGGGCGGAGCTCTGCAGGACGCTCTCGAACCTCGTGCGCTTCGACTCCCTGCGTGGGGTTACCCTCAGACTGGACCTCGCCGACACCGTAACTGGTGGGAGGTGCGCGAGCGCTGGGTCCTGAGCGCCGTCAGGGGCATGCTGGCTCGCGGTCTCACTGTCCAGCTGCCCGAGGTCACGGTCGGCCTCGAGTGGTTGAAGCCGTATCAATACGTGGAGGTGGACAAGACACCGTTCAAGCTGGAGAGATACCGCAGGCTACAATGGGTCGGGACGGACGAGGGGCATGTAGTATCCCGGCTCGAGTTCCTTCGCCCGATTGAACGGTGGGATGTCGTGAGGGAGTCAAGGTTGCAGAAGGCCAAAAGGGGCTTGAAAGATTTACTGTTTGGTCTGAAGGGGGTTTAGAGCTCGGGGGCGTAGCTAAACTTGAACCCTTTTACCGTAGTCATCCAAACTAGGATTTGCAATGGGTACTCGTGGTTACCAACCCATCCACCTACGGTCGTAGGTGGGTACCCGTAGGTGGTCTTGGCATTTTGGTAAAATACCTACGGGTAATTAACCATGAATACGTCCACTTACGAGTCCCTATAGCTAAAAAAAAAATTGTTTTTAAAAAGTATTAATTTAAGTATAAATTTAATTAAAGCGTTTTATAAAATCGTTAATTCTTTTTAAAAAGAATTAACTATAAAAATAAAATTAAATGAAATAATAAATTATTAGCTTAATTTTCATACTTTATATTATTCTTTTTATAAAGCTAGCTTTTATTTATATCGATTCTTATCGGAATTTTGGGAATTTTTCATAATTTAAAACAATTAAATAAATTATTATTTATAATTCTTTTCTTACTATTTTAAAATTTACACGTTAAAATTTTTAATCCTATTATTATTTTCCTTTTTTAATTTTATTTATAATATTTTCATAATATTTATATTTTTTAATATAAATATTATTAAAAATCGATTATTATTATCATCATAAATTAAGTTATATCCGAAAATTAAAAACCGAAATTAAATTTTAAGAAAAGATTTTTAGATTAACGGTAGTATCGATAATTTTAACGCGTCCGGTAATTTTATACGGATTTTGTACCGTAAATAAGACGGTTTTTTTGGAAAGTTTTATTGTTATAGATTACTGGTATAGTATAGCTGGAATTACGCGGTATGTTATCTTAATAAATGGTAATTTAAAAAGTTATTTTGATAAATGCCGGAAAAACGATCGAGACTGGCGAAGGTTCGCATAGTTTTTTATGCGCACTTAAGGTTTACCCTTAAGGTTTTTCTTTAAGGTTTATTACGACCCTGCCGAACCGTAAAGCTAGCGGGCATAAGGTTTGTTAGGGTCGAAACTTATTAGCAATTACGCATTTTATTTTAAAGTAAGGTTTTATAGGATTAAGATGTATAATTTATCTTAACCGTAAAAATTATTAATTTAGTTATCGTATTCGAAGATATTAGGTATAATATTTATCGTATAGATTATATATATAATGATTTTTATATATTTAGCTTAGCTTAGAAAATAAGGCTTAAACTTAAATAAACCTTATATAAAATCGCTTATTATCGAGTATTAAAATAATAATATATTAGGAGGTTTAAGTTGTTTTTAATGATTTTAATTTATTTAAATACATACTTAATTAATAAAACCTTATAGCTTATTTAAATCGGTAACGTAATTAACGACATGTTAACGATATTAACGACGTTTTAACGTTAATATACGATATTTCGGAATTAATAAGTATTCGTAAATAGTTACTTATTCGACGATTTAGGTACTTAGGGATGATTAGTTCGTAATTAACTTCGTCTTATTTACGGACACTTATTAACTACCTGTTAAATACAGTGCTAAAATTTTAATCAGTTAACCTAATTAATAAGTTAAATAAAAGTATTTAAGATTATTTTAAATATTAACTAGTTAAATTAAATAAGGAAGTAATTAATTAATACTTTTTAAAGGTATATAATAATAAATAAATAATAAAGTGAAATATTATTATTTAATAAGATAATTTTATTTAAAAAATAGGTATATATAATTATAATTAACCATTTAATAAAATAATAATAATAATATAATAATGATTATATTTTTATACGGCTTTTAAAATTAAAATTTAGTATTATTTTAAAAATTCGTTTAAATATTTTATTTTTTATATTATTTTTTATTAAAAGTTTATACTATATTACGGTACTAACGTTACGGCTTAGCTAAGCAGCTATAGCATTATATAACTATAAGTGTACCCCGCCTGTTAAATAATTTTTATTTTCTTTTTCGTATAATAATAAAATATTTTACCTAACCCTTAAAAACGATTAACGCCGTAATAATTTTTTACATTTTTCGAAAATAAACTTTTACCGTAACTTACCATTACCATACCTTTATCCAAACTTTACAAAATTCCAGGTCCGCCGTTAATACGTTGTAACCTTACCATAACTTTACCTAATATCTTAACCTTATAAAGCATTACGGATATTAATATTTTAACCTCCGAATAGGCGTAAAATAACGGTGTAACGCAGTTTCCGTAACTTACGAATTTTTAAAATCTTTTTATAAATTTCTCTTTTTTAATTACCATTAGGGTTTATTTTATATACGATTTTATACCGTTTAATGGATTTTTCGAAATAAATAATAATTTTAAAAAGTTTTCGGAAATACTTTTACGGTTTGTAAACATAATTATAAACGTTTAAATTACGAACAAAACGAATTTCAGAAACGTTTTATTATTTTGAAATAATCGCTTTAGTAAGCCGCGCGGTTTTTATACGAAAATTATTAATTCCGCACATAATTAATTACCGTGAAACAATTAATAAATTAAACCGTTTTCGAAAATACATAATTATGCGAATATTTTATAACCGCAAAACGTTATTTTTATTAAGGCTTATTCTTTTATAATATATTAATAGCATTTATTAAGGCCTTAATAAAATTATCGGAAATTAATTTCGCCGCGTTTATATAACGTCGTTATAATACTAAAATCTTATAACCGGACTTATAATTTTTTACGGTTCAATTTATAACGGTTCCGTAATAACTTTATCAGAATTATGCCTTATTAGCAGGTTAATTCATTCTCGGTATAATAAAAATTAACGTTCGCGTAATTCGGAGCCGCCGGTATTTTTAAAAAACGTTAAAAATCCGATAATCTATTAAGAAAAATATATTTATTAACGTTCCTTAGTACGCTTAAAATTTATTATTAATCGGAACGTTTATTTGTTATTTGGAAACTGTATTATATATATTATCTAATGCCTTTAAGGTAATACTTATTTACGCGTAGGTAATAAAATTAATAAAATGGTAATATAATCTTTAAATTCTTAAAAGTAATTATATAAATAATATACCGTAAATATTATATGTTTATATTTAAATTAGGTTTATATTATTATCGATATATTAATATAAATTTCTAGAAATTCTTTAAACTTATGATAATATTTTATAACGTTTATAAATTTTAATAATAATTTTATACGCTTAATTAATTAAAATTAATAAACACCGGCTTTACGTATTATTACGTTATAATAAAAAGTTAACGGAATGTTTTAAAACGTTTTTGTTTTATAAATATAACGTTCCGGTTTCGAAAACGATACAGAATAAATTTGCCTTTTTAAAAAATTTTCGAATAATATAACACACCGAACTTTTTATAAACATATAGTCAAATATAATAATGATAGTATTACGGCCCCGTACCGATTTAGTAACGCCTTTATTACGCCAGAGTTAAACTTTATGTAATTAAACGCCGTTACCGTTAAAGGTAACAGCTCCCGGAAACTTTTAAGCAAGAAAAAAAATAACGCCGGCATAAAACACACCTTTACATATATTATAAAAAGGAAAAATATAATTCCTTTATTTGCCCAAACCGGCAGTTACGACTTGTTAACGCGGGCATATCGAAAATAACGCCGTTACGTAACGCTAGTAATATATAACAAAAAAAGAAATTCCAGAATAAGTCGCAATTAAAAGTTCCTATGAAGATATTAGAATAATAATAAATCCGACTTATATATATATTTTATAAGTCCTAATATATATATTTTAATGTCATTTTAAATATAACTTTTTGATAACGTTATAATACTAGCGCGGTCGATAATTAATTCCGGTTTACAGATAATGTTATAACCGGTTTCATTAATTTTATTTATACGTTATAACTCTGTATAAGTTCCGTTATAAAAAATATTACCTTATATTAATAACTTTTAAACCACCCCGATATTAATTTTAAGTTACCCTGGTCCCGTAAGTATAACCCGGCAATGAATTAAAGCGCGGGTATTATACGCATCGATCGCGAAACGGTATCGGAAATATTATATTTGGTAACCTTAGTAGGCATATTCTTTAACCTTACCGTTTCTGCTCCCTTTTTTTTTAACTATTAACGTTTTAATTAAAAAATATTTTTTTCGCATTATTAATCTTTTAATGTTTTGCCGTATAAAAAAAGTTATAATGGATATTATATTTTTAACTAACTTTATCGCCCTTAGGAATATTTTACGTAACGTTATTACTTTTTTATTATAACCGCTTTTTCCTAATAAAACGGTATATTAATATTTAACGCAATTTTTTATAATACCCTTATTTAATATAATAACTTCAATCCGGATATTATATCCCCCAGGTTACGGACCTTCTATAGCTGGATTACCGAAACGCCCTAATTAGGTGGCGTAACCGAAAAAGATATACAAAAACATTTCGATAACAAGTTACTGGCAATAATAACCGACATTTTAAAAAAGCTTTTTTTTAAATACTATAACTTAACGAAACCGTTTATATTTAACAACGTTAACGGTTTATTGCCGTATTGCTTTTTCGATTATATAATTAAATTGCTTCCGGATTAAACGTTTTTATATAACCGAACTCAGGTCATATCTCTGGACGAACTGCTAGCGGTACGGAAATATATCGACGACCACCTGGAAAAAAGCTTTATCCGCCTTAATAATTTTTTTATAATAACTCTTCTTTTGTTCGCTAAAAAGCTAAAAAAAAATTACGTACGTATTTACGTAAATTATTAAAACGTTAATAAAGTTATAATAAAAACCCGTTACTTAATTCTTTTAATCTATAAAATACTAGATACTTTTTATTCGTCGTATATATATATGAAATTCGATATCGTTACGACCTTTAACCGCTTACGGATTGCCTTTAAAAACGAATAAAAAATAACTTTTATAATCCGGTTCGGTTTATTCGAATACTTTATAGTAAATTTCGGCATAACCGGTGCTTTAAGCTTCTTTTATTCTTAAATTAATAATAACTTATTTAACCTTCCATATAAATTTATTATAATTTATTTTAATGATATCCTAATTTATAATCAAAATAAATATAAATATAAAGGCTATAAACGGAAAATGCTACGTTACCTTATTAATATGAAACTAATAATAAATATTTATAAATACGAATTTAACGTTACAAAAATACGTTATTAAATTTAACTATTCTTATTAACGGTATTATTATGGATTTTAATAAAATTAAAGGTATTTAATAATGAAAATAACCCGGATTATTACGAAAATTATAACGTTTTTTAAACTTTATAAAGTTTTACCGTCGATTTATAAAAGGTTTTTTATAAATCGCAAAACCTTTTATTATTCTAATAAATAAGGTTAAGTAAATTAATTTATTTTTAAACGATATAAAAGTAACGTTTTAAGAATTAACGAAACCTTTGTTTATAGCTGTAATATTATCTTATTACGACCTGCGACACCGTATAATTTTAAACCCCGATATTTTTAATTAAGCGTTAGAAAAAGTTTTTTGGCAATACGATATATAAGGTATATTACGTCGGGCCGTTTTTTTTCTATTAAATATAATCTTACAAAATATAATTACGAAATCTACGATAAAAGATTATTAATAATTATTAAGGTATTCGAAAAATAACGTCCGGAATTTTAAGGAACCGAAAGACTTATAAAAATTATTATTAACTATAAAAACCTTTAATATTTCGTTATTATAAAGCTTTTAAATTAATGTTAAATCGGTTAATTTAAATCTTTTAATAATTTCCGATTTTAAATAATCTACAAATTAAATATAAAAGTTACAGTTTTTAACGTTTTATTTTACTAACCCGGCATATAATTTACGGATCGTAATAATACCGACGATAATAAGGCAGCGCATTAATATAGAACGATATTTTTATTTTATTAATAAAAGCCCCTGTTAAAAGTATATATTATAAATATTAACCAGCTAATAAACGAAGTTATTAATACCGCTTATAAATCATTTACGTTCGTTAGCCATATTTTAACCGTATTAACGGATCCGATTTATAAACGTTTTAAACAAAATATTCATAAAACGTTTAAGACCGTAAGAGTTAATTATAAAACTATATAAAAACGTATTTACATTCGGAATAAGTTATTTATTTTAAATTACGATACAGTTAAGTTTTAAATATTATATCATACTTATAACTTAACGTTTATAGGTTATTTTAAGTACTTTAAAATTTATAACTTATTACGACGGAATTATTATTAATTACGTTATTTCGGAATATAATTACGTTTGTATAAAGTTCTTATTTTTACCGTCGTATAAAACGTTTAAAATGTTATTTATTTATTTCCTTAATCCTTTACCGATACCGTTCCAACCGTAAAACGATATATCGGTAAATTAGGTCGGGCTTTTTTAAAAAACAAAAAAGTTCGGACGTATTTACGAATATAATTTTATAATAATCGATTATCTTACGAAAATATATTATTTTACTTCCGTAACGGATATAGTTATAAAGATTTTTGTTAACGTTTTTATTTTTGATATCTATTTAATCGAAACTAAAAAGTAATTATACCCCTTCCTACTTACCATAAAATACCTAACATTAAAAGCTATAAGCTAATCCCCCCTAAACCCTATAATAGATCTATTAATATAAAAAGATTTTTAATCGAGGCCAAACTTCGCCTTAAATAGTATAAAATTTTTCTAACGGAAAATTACCAGAAGGTAATAATTATTTCGTAATTATTTACTGGAAAAGTACTTAATTAGTTTAAATCTGTCCTTAACGATTATTTAACAAATTACTTTAACGATTTTATAAATATTACTAATTATATTTTTAATAATTACAGGTATTTCGAAAAATAAATATAAATTTTATTCGGAAATATAAATAAATAATAATATGTAATTAAATAAATATATGCAAGGTTGATATAGGTTCAAGCCTTATTTTCCAGGCTGAGCCAAATATACAAAAAATTATTATACATATAATCCATACGATAGATACTATACCCAGTATCTTCGAACACGATAACTGATTAATGGTTTTTACGGTTAAGATACATTGTATACCTCAGTCCCATAGAACCTCACTCTGAAGCAGACTGATGCGTAGTTGCCGATAAGCTTCGACTCTGATGAACCTTATGCCAGCTGGCTCCACGGTTCCGCATGGTCGCAGTAAACCTTAAGAATAAACCTTAAGGATACAAGGTTGATATAGGTTCAAGCCTTGTTTTCCAGGCTGAGCCAAATACACAGAAAATCATTACACATATAATCCACACGATAGATACTATACCCAGTATCTTCGAATACGATAACTGATCAATAGTTTTTACGGTTAAGATAGATTGTATACCTCAGTCCCATAGAACCTCACTCTGAAACAGAATGCGTGGTTGCCGATAAGCTTCGACTCTGATGAACCTTATGCCAGGCAGTAAACCTTAAGAATAAACCTTAAGAATAAACCTTAAGAATAAACCTTAAGGATAAACCTTAAGAATAAACCTTAAGAATGAACCTTATTAAATAAATATATAAACTTTAATAAATTACGTTAATAATTAAATTCATAACGGAATTTAACCGTTTAATAATTATTTTTAAACTTTTATAAAATGCTTTATTTTTGCTTTATTATAACAGCTTAAAGCCTTAAGTTAAGGATGAAATATTTAAGGTACTTAAAACGGGTCCTTTCGAGAATTATATTAATAAAATTATTATTACCAACCGGCGTACTTTTAATCGATACCTTAAAAAGAAAAATACCGGCAGATAAAGTGGTAATAAACGCTTTAATAATACTACGAAAATAAAGGATAAATTTTAAAAGGAAGCTAGTATTATTTTAACGGAATTTAAAAAATATTTTAAACTTAAATATTTTAACTATGGTAAAAAGGGCCATTTTAAGAACGAATGTTACTTTTTACCGAAAGGAAATCCTAAGAAGGAAAAATTCCTTAATTTAAAAAAAAAAGGTTCGCGCGGCCGAACGAAACATAAATAGCGAAAAAAAGGATAAAAAGGAAATAAGCTTTATTTCTGCCGATCAGGAATTTATTATTATTACGATTAACAAGGTTAAAAATAACGGTCCAGATTATAAAAATCATATTATTTGTAAATATATTACGGCTAAAATTTACAAATACCATTTAAAACGAATAGTTTTTAAAATAATTATTACGTTAAAAAAATACTTATTACCTTAATACATAAAAATATAAAATATACGACCAAAACGGTTAATTACGAAAAGATTTCGGTAACTATAAGTAATTATCTCCAAAATATTATATTTTTCCGGAGTACATAATATACTTGAATTTCCAGCAAATAATTATAAACTTTTATATTTTATTGTTTATTATAATTATAATTATTATATTTATTAACGAACTAAAAAGAAATTACGATTTTTAATTAAAATATAATAAAAAACGTTTATAAAGCCAGATAATAAATACAAATATATAAAAACCCCTAAATAGCTAAATTATCCTTAGTTTTATTACTTATACCCTAAATTAAAATAAAGCTAGAATGCTATAACGTAAGGATATTTATATTATTTACCAATATTATGTAATAAATACGAATTTTTAGCTATAAAAATAGTTCCTTCGAAAATGTACCTTTTTAACCCGATAATTCGTAAAATATAAAATCCAAAAAAAAGCTAAAGGAAAATAACCGTTTTTAAGTACCAGTTTGGTAACAAAAGATGGTTTAAATATGTAAAAAATTATTTTACCAAACATACGGCTAGGAAAATATATAAATAAAAACGCTTTTTAACCCTTAAAGTATACCAGTTAAAAAACTATAAAAGCTTTTAAAAATAAGGTACCGAAAAACTTTTATAGATAAAACTTTATATAAAGCAAAAAAGAAAAATACGGAATTAAATCGAAAGCCTTATTTATTATAAAAATAAAATATTTAATACCATAATTAATTCCGGAGCAAAAAGAAACTTTATTTTTCTTAAGGTAACCGAAAAATATTAAATCCCTTAAAAATATAAATAATAATTATATAAATTACGGATAATCGATAAAAGCTTATTTATTTATAATAACGATTAAATTTTTTAAAAAATTAAAAAACTTATAATCCAAAAATAAGGATATTTAAAAAAAAATTACTTTTAATATTACCGATATTTTAAAATACGATATTATTTTAAAAATACCGTAATTTTGTTTTAGTAACTTTCGAATTAACTGGAAAAATTAAATATTTTTATAGAATAATTTTAAGGAAAAATTTTATAAAATTTATTACGTAATTAAAAAAGCTAAAATTTTTAACCTAATAGTAATAATGTTCTTTAAATATCGACGATTTAAAAACTATTTAAAGAATAAACCCGTAAAAAATTACTTAATTATAATTAATAAAATTATAAAATTTTTATTTAAAAAAATATTACTTAAAACTTTCTTAAATTTATTATATAAACCTTAAAGAAATTAAGATTTTTTTTAAAAGAAATTTCGAAACTTTAAAAAAAGTTATATTTAAAAATTTAAATTATTTACAAAATATTTAATTATAATAATACCAAAAATAAAAAACGGTAATTTTAAAATCGATAAAAGTAAAAATTTAATATATCGACGAATTTATAACTATCGTTAATTTAACGATATTATTATTAAAAATAAAAAGTTTTTAACGTTAATAAATATTATAAAGGAAAATATTCACAAAATTAAATAATTTATAACCTTAAACTTATTAAACGGTTATTATTTAATCCAAATACTTAAAAACGAAAAATAAAAACTTATTTTTAAAATTATTCATAAATATTACGAATATAAAATTATGCTATAAGGGTTAATTAATGCTCCAGCAAGCTTTTAACAAATACTTACCATTATTTTACGGAAATTTTTAAATAAATTTATCTTTATTTATTTAAAGGATATTTATTTAAAAATTTTAAAAAAATATAAGAAATACGTTATCTAAGTTTTAAAAGTACTTAAAAACCAACTTATTAATAAACGTTAAAAAAACCGGTTAGTATACTTAAAAATTAAACTTTTTAAATTTTATTATTATTTTTAAATACATTTAAATCTAAAATTACAAATTAAAAGCCGTTAAGAATTAACCGATCTTAAATAAAGCTACCGTTATTAATATTAATTAATTTTTAAAATTTACTAGCTATATACGACCCTTAATTAAAAATTACGGCAAACTTATTAATCCCTTAATTAAATTTATTACCAAAAAGTATGTTAAAAAAAATTCGAATTTTTTAAAAAAGCAAAAAAAGTTTTTTAAAACATTAAGGATAAAATTATTAACGCCCCGGTAATTAAGCTACCAAACCATAATAAAAAAATTAACTTAAAATAAATATTTCGGATTACGCCTTTAAAATAATTTTAAAACAGCTGGAAAATAAAGGAAAATAATATCCAATAACGTAATTTTCCAAAGTTTTTAAGGACGCAGAATTTTAGTATCTTATTTACGATAAAAAGTTATTAACGATCGTTTTAATATTTAAAAAATGAAAAGGATTTTTTTATAAAATTAAAGAACTATTTAATATTTATTTAAACCATAAAAATCTTATTTGATTTATAATTACTTAGGAATTAAATAAACGTTATAAAATTTAAATAATTTTTTTTTTAAATTTAACTTTAAAATTTACCATATTAAAGGAAAAAAAAATATTTAAACGGATATTTTAAGCCGAAAAAAAGATTATAACTTAAGAATTTCCAAATAACAAATATAAATATTATATTATAAAAATAATAAGATAATATAATTATATATAACCTTAAATTAATTTATTTTAAAAAATTAACTTAATTTAAAAATTTTTATAACTTAAAAAAATAAAAAAAAATTAAATAGTCGAAAAAAATAACAAAAACCAATTATTATTTTACGGTAAAATTTATATCCCCTATTAATAATAAAAGGAATTTATTAAAAAAATTTCGAAAACGTTTTATATAAATATTAAGGAATATTTAAAATTATTAACCGATTTTAAGAAAAATATAACTTTTTAAAACTTTGCTAAATAATTAAATAAGTAATTAAAAATTATAACGTTTATAATAAGGTTAAAATAACTTATTATAAACCGTATGGTTTATTATAACTTATAAATATATTTAATAAAATATAAATTATCATAATTTAAAATTTTATTATTAATTTTTTTTTTCGAAAAACTTAATTACTGGAATTAAATACGATACGGTATAAGTAATTATTAATATATTTATTAAATATAGGTATTTTTTTCTTTTTAAAAGAATTATAACGGTAAAATAATTAACTTACGCCTTTATTCGATATTATTTTAATAAATACGGAATATCAGAAAAAATTATTTTTAATCGAAATAAACTTTTTATATTTAAATTCGGTATTAATTTTTTTTAAGTAAATTAATATTAAATTTAAATTTTCGATAACTTATTATCTTTAAATAAATAATTAAATAAAATAATTAAACTAAAACTTAAAATAATATTTTTAAAATTACGTTAATTATTAATAAGATAATTAGGTTAAGCTTTTATTACTTATATAAATAACTTATAATATATCCGTTAACGAAAATATAAATATATTACGTTATACAGCTGTATATAAATATAACGTAATAACCTAACGACCCAAATAATTAATACGTAAGGTACCGGTTATTTTTATAATAATTTTTCGAACGGAAATAATAATAACGGAAATTAAAACGGTATAGGTCCAACTTTAGATTAAATTATAGTTTTTGTAATAAAGGATAATATAATATTATTATAAAAAAAGAATTAACGGATTAATTTTAACGAAAGGAAATAAAATTTACTTATTACGTTAAAAATAAAATACGACGTTAAACCTTTTCTGAATTAAAATAAAAAGATTTAACGATAAGCTTAATTTTAAAAAATTTGGTCCGTTTAAGATTAAAAAAATTATTTCGAAAATTAATTATAAATTATTATAACTTAAAACTATAAAAATATTTTTTAAATTCCATATTTCTTTTGTTAAAATTAACCCTAAAAAACGTTCCGTTTAAAAAGAATTTTAAAATTGAAAAAACCGATAATAAGTACGAAATTAAAAAGATATTAAATTTTAACATAGTTAAAGATAAAATTTAATACCTAATTAAATGGATAAATTACTTATCTGAAAATAGCATATGGAAATTACTTAAGTATCTAATAAATACGATAAGCCTAATTAAGGACTTTTACCGGCAAAATCCTAACCGACCGTCTTTAAAACGGCCAAGGTTGCGGGCGATAACGGTCCCCCGCCTAAATCCAGGTTGGAGGCGTTCCAGCCGAAGGAAGTAGATGCCTTTATTATAACGTTTATCTTAAAAGTAAGCTGCGCTTGTTTTACCTTTATGCGACGTAATTTTTTTTTCTACCTTTTTTTAATTTTTCTGTTAGTTCCGTTTGGATTTTTCCTTTAAAATGGTAACGGCTTTTTTTTATAAAACGTTTTGTTAAAGACGTAACCGTTTTAAACGATTAAATAAAGTGGTTAAGGTATCTTTTACTTCGCGTTATTTTTTTTGTAAACGATTATATTTCTTTTTAATTTTCGTTAAAAAGTTTATTTCCAGTACGTTATATATTAAGCGTTAGTAACGAATATAACAGTTACAATTCGGAATATCCATTACGTAAAAATATTCGGTTTCTTTAAAGTAAATATAATTCGAGCAAAGGATAATTTTGGAACCAAATTTTTTAATAGATTTTATGCGATTAATACGGGATTCGTATTAGTTTAAACGCGGCATTTTTTTTTCTTTTTAATTTAACCTGTTATGATAAAGTTAACTAAAGAACTTCGGAACACCTATTTAATAAAAATAAAGAGGATACTTACGGTCCTTATCTTTAGGACAAAAATCCTTAAAAAGGGGAAATGGTATTATAGTGCAGAAATAGGGGTTCCTGTTTTTAGAGAAACCTGTTTTTGAAGGCTGGCGCAGGTTTTAGGCGGTTAAATTTCGGAGGGGGAAAGCTTGGCTTTTCAACCCAAGATTCAGGTAATCTAGGTGATTTAAGTAATTTGCTAGATTATATAAATTATATAAATCCCAGATATATTTATTTAGTTCGAGATGGATATCTAACAATCGGTTTCTTTTATAGATAATACTTATTTAGTTTCGTTTTTTAGTTATTAATTTAAGTTTTTAATTAAAGGTATCGTTTTCCGATTAAGGGAAAAGTCCGTAAATCTTTTTAACAAATACCCCATTTATTGTGCTATTATTACCTGCAAATCAAGATACCCATTTCGGAAACTGCTTATACCGCCAGGTGGATGTATAGCAGGTTCGTTATACGATTCTGATGAAACTTTCGGTTTATAAGTAAAATAAACGTTTCGTTTTTTTTTTCTGGCTTATAAAAAATCTTTCCGTTAAATTTAACGGTACGTAAAATAATAACCTTATGAAATTTAAGTACTTATAGTCGGTAAATATTAGAAATTTGGTAACTTATTAAATAATTAATATAAACTTTTAACTTTATTTTTTTTATTTACCTTTTATTTTTATTTTTTGCTTTTTTATTAACGGATATATTTATTTGCCGTATATAAGAAGTTTAATTTAGTTAAATTTAAAGTTTATAATAATCTTATTAATTACCGTAAAATTATATTAACGAAAATATTATTAATATTAACGAAAAAATATTATATTAAGTAAAAGTAAAATATAAACGTATATCGGACTTATATTTTAAAATTTGGTAATTATTTTATTACATTTAATTAAAGGCTTTTTAAAACAAATTAACCAGATTTAAAACAAAATTTATTTATTAATTTTTAACCTATTTATTCGTTTTTTAAACTTTTTTTAATATATTATAAATAATAAGTTATAAATCAGTTTATTACGACCATTTTAATATTATTATTTTATTTAATTTTTTAAAATAAAGATTTATATTACTTACGTATTTACCAAAGTCGAAGCTTATCGGCAACCACGCATGTGAGCCTTTTAAGCCGATATCAGTCGAGAAATTGCGTGCTTACGAGGGCTTAGCAGTCTGCTTTAGAGTGAGGTTCTGCTTTAGAGTGAGGTTTTATGGGACTGAGGTATATAATCTATCTTAACCATAAAAACCATTAATCAGTTATCGTATTCGAAGATATTGGGTATAGTATTTATCGTATGGATTATATGTATAATGATTTTCTGTGTAATTAGCTCAGCCTGGAAAATAAGGCTTGAACCTAGATTAACCTTGCATTACTTACGTATTTAATATTCGAAATTCTTAATAATATAAAACGTAAGTTTTTTAAAAATAACTAACCGTTAAAAAAGTAAAAAGCTTTTTATTATATCCTTTTTTAATTACTAAAAATTACTTAACGTTATTATAAGTTATAAAATAATAGATATAATTTTAAATAATACGTTAAAAAATGTATAAATTTAACTTTTAAATTAACGTTTTAAAAGTACTTAAAAAACGTAGGTATAAATATAATTTATATGTTTTAAGCGCGTTATTCCAGTAATAATAATATTTTTAACGTTTTTAACGAACGATCTTAATATGTTAAGTTTTAAATACCTAAATTTAAGATATTAAAAGTTTTAATTTTTATATAAAAAGGTAAAAAATTTATTAATTACCTTTATAACCTTTTAACTAAATTAATTAATATAAATATAAATATCTTTATTAGATTTTATTAAATTATTAATAAAAAGTTCGAATAAAAAGATATAAATTTATATTAAAAAAGGCTACGTAAAAATCATTAATCAGTTATCGTATTCGAAGATACTGGGTATAGTATCTATCGTGTAGATTATATGTGTAATAATTTTCTGTGTATTTAGCTCAGCCTGAAAAATAAGACTTGAACCTACATCAACCTTGCATTAAAAAGGTTAAATTATATACGCAAACGAATTTCGTAATAGTATTGTTTTTATTAATTGCTTTTTACCGGAAGATACAGGTTAAATTATATTATTAAACTTCGATTAATTTTAATACATTTCCCGCAATAATATCAACGTAAAGACCTTGTTTTATTATTATATTATTAAAACTAAAATTATATTTTAATTTTTCCGAAGTTTAAAATAATAACTTTTTAATTATTTTTTACTTTATGTTACTAATCAGTAGTAAAATATATTTATTTTTATAGTTTTTCTTATAATATTAAAAACGAGAAGAATTAAAAAAGACTAAGTTTTTAATCTTTATTAAATACCTGGCTTTATAATTATCGATTAGGATAAATTCTGATAAAGAATTATCTAGCGAAATAAATAATAATATAAGTTTTTAAAATAAAATTAACGGTATTAAAGCGGTATAAACTATTTAACGTAAGAATAATATTTCCTAATTACTTATTAATATCAGTATTAAACGTTAATTGCTTTATAATTTTCCGGATTGATCTTTTTTATTTAAAAAATTTTCAAACCTTATTTCGAAGTCCTTTTTATTTATTATATTTATAACGATTTTAGATTTTATTTAAAAAAGTTTAATGAAATAAATACATTTTACGGACGGATATTTCCGCAATAGTAAAACGTAAGATATTATAATTAATAAGTTTCTAATAATAAGTTTTATTAAACGTAATTAAATAAAAATAATCTTTTTTAATTATTTTTAGTAAAGAAAATTTACGTTAAGTTACGGAATTACTTCCGCTTTGGAAAATAATTTTTATAGTATCGTAATAGAAATTCCGAAATTTTTAATTTTGGCCTTTAAGTTATTTTCGTAATATAGAAATAAAAATTAAACCTAATAATTTTAATCTTATAATAAAGTTTTTTAAAAATTTCTTCCGAATAAAGTTAAAAAAAGAATTTTTAATATAAAATAGATATTTTATAACATTTTTAAAAAGAATTTACCGCAAGTAAACTTTTAATTTCTTAAAAATTATACGTTTTCGATTAAATAGAGGCCGAAAATTAAATCTAGTACTATTAATTGATTTTTATATATTTTAATTCGGTTAAACGTAAATTTTACGATATTTTCTACGTATTATCGTAATAATATTTAATTTTAACAGTACGAATTATTTTTTTTAATGTTTTAAATATATTTTAAACGGTAATTCTTCTTTATATAATTTAAATAATTTAAATATTAATATATTTTACGTTAATTTTATAAGCTTTTAAAAAAACTTTCTAGTTAATTTGTATAAAGAATATAAAACTAAGTTTAAAATATTTTAAAGAATTTTATAACTTTTTCTCCGTAAATTTCTTCGTAATAAAGTTATATTAAACGGGATGTACGTAAAAGCTTTAATAAAAATTTAAACCTTTTATTAAAGATTTTTTTATTTAAACGTTTATTTTTATAATAAATTTTTCGAACGAAAAAGTTTTTCGAAAGCTTATAAAACGATATATATTAAATATCTCATTTTTAATAAAATACCAGATTTTACGTAAAATATTTAAAACATATAAAAAAGAACTTTTAAAAATTATAATTTTTTAAAAAATTATCCGATATATTAAATAATAAAATTTTAAATAAAGTTTTTAATTAATAAATAAAAGGTTACGGTTAGTTTAACCGTAGTTATTTTACGTAATTATAATATCGGATTTATAATTATTATAATTAAATTAATTTTAAAAAAGGTTATATAAAGTTTAAAAAATCTAAATTATTAAAAATAATTTAAATTTTAAAAGATAATAGTTAAAAAACTTTATATATATTTTGAGAGCCCCGTAATAACGTTCTTATGGGGCGTTTACAGTTCCCTGGGGCTTGATGACTAAGCAAGTGACCCCTATTCTGCGACAACTAACGACAGCTCTGTGAGGACTAACACCTTATTAAGAGCTTGTATACGCACCCCTAGGTAATAGCAGGATACTGGTATGTCCTTCCCTATATGCCTTTCTTGGATATAAGTATGCATGTCCTCTCTATATTTAACTTTTAGGTACTCGCATCGATTCGAATTCATCCCGAATCAACCAGCTGAGGAGTGTTTAGCTTGTCTGTCGGGCTTGAAACCTGAAATCCATGCAGGGATGAGGAAACTAAGGAGTTCGTCTGCAACTTCCTTCTATATCACAATGAGAAAGACCGAACAACAACTCAGGGGCTCGTAGGTTGCATTCCTGCCTTAAGGGGAGGGATGCACGGCTGTAACGGTTGGACACCGAAGAAGATTGACAGCCACCTGGAAGATGTGGAGCACGAGGGCATTCTCGCCTTGGGTAAACAGAACACGATTTTCAGGTAACATTATCTTACGGTTAACAGCATGTTGATATACTTACGCCTCGCAGACATACTTTTACCTCGACTCGCCTCTAGGCTAGCCGGCGTAACTGCGACATTAGGCATGGGCAGACGTTATGCAGTCAGTCAGTCGATGAGATTTCATCTCGATCTTGCACTTCTCATGTATTAAACGTAACTATTATTTCTCGACCTCGCGATATTATAGCCCAGTACACGTCTTTCTTCGCCGCACAGTCCAGCTAGTCAGTCTTCGACCCCGGCTCCCTCTCGAAAGATATCCTCCGCATCTTCTCCTCGCCGAGCGCCTCGGCAAACGGATCGATCTTGGTCTTGGCGAACTTGCGAGCCGGGACGCCCCGCTCGAAGAGCACGTCGAGCTCTGCATACGTGCGGTCCTTGGGCTCGGGGAGCCGGAAGAAGACCCAGACGGCGGACAGTAGGCAGGTGCCGGCCCAGAAGTAGGCGGTGCGGGCGCCCCAGTTCCAGGCGCCCGTGTTGAGCTGGTAGTTAGTCATGACGTTGACGAAGATGTTGCTGGCGTTGTAGGCTGCGCGCGCGAGCACGATGGTCTTGGCCTTGAGCCGCGTCGAGCTGAGCTCCGACACCAGCGAGTACGTCACGGGCCCCACGGTGAAGTCGTAGACGAACGTGAAGGCGATCAGGAGCCCGCCGATGGCCCACACCGACGGATTGGTTCCTGCAAACGACAACGAGCCTACGATTACCAGCAGCACGAGCTGCGAGCACAGCCCGCCGAAGTGAATCCTCCGCCGGCCCACGCGTGACATCAGGAGCCAGGACCCGGCCGTGCCGACCATGCCGAGGGCGTATTGGCCCATGGACAGGGAGAAGGCGTTTGACTGGTCCATGCCGGCTTGTCTCCTACTCATGTCACGAGTCAGCCCACTAATTCTTTCCTTTCCTTTCCTTTCGCCTTTCCTCGGCAGGGGGTGTGGACGACAACGCGGGGGGGCCCTTACATGAAGTAGGCGAAATAGCCCATGAGATTCTGCCCACCAAGCGTCTGCACGAGCCAGATACCGACGACGATCTCCGTCCGCCTCAGATCGATACCGCGGAAGCAATCGCGGTATGTGACACCTTCCTTCATCTTCTTCTCGAGTTCGTTGGTGTGCTCGATCATGGCGATGGTCTCGTCGACGTTGAATGTCGGATCGTTGCGCGATGTCAGACGCAAGAGAGATGCTTTAGCCGCTTCCCTGTTATTATGGCGGACATGCCACCATGGTGACCTAAGCGGTGGTGGCCAGTCAGCTTCATGCCGCAGGAGACTAAAGAGTAACTGCGAGCTAGATCGAGGCGATGAAACTTACTCTGGGGCAAATAGTAGGCCAATGAGGATCGGGACGGGCCACACCCACTGAACACCGAACGGAATCTTATACGCCCACTCATCCAGCCGACTAATTGAGCCCCTGTTCACGGCCGCGGCAAAGAACTGCCCGATGACCCAGCACATATTGATGTAAGTCGTAAGATAAGGGCGCAGAACCACGGGCGCGACCTCGGAGGCGTAAGCCGGGGTGACACTCTGAAAAGCTCCCCATGGGATTCCTTGGCTCCGTACGTCAGTCAAGAATTCACACCGCGTGAATCAAACGGGGATGTCAAGCGGATCAGAATGTGATGCCAAAAGAGCAGAAGCAGCCCAACCCAACTCACCACACAGCACCTCCCCCATGACGAGGACCTGCACGTTGGGCGCGAAGAACAGCACGAAGATGAAGGCGATCATGAGCACGAGGTTGCCGATAGTAGTAACGCGGTAGCCGTAGCGGTCGCTGGTCCATCCGGCGAGGATGAGGCCGAGGATCTCGCCGGCGCGCGCCCCGTTAGACATGGCGGACTGCCAGCCGGCCGAGACGAGGAACCGGCCGTCCTCTTCACTGTAGTGGCCGAACTTCTCGTTGAAGACGTCCGACGCGTACAAGCTGCTGAGCAGTGCCAGGTCGTAGCCCTCCATGATAAGTGTCGACGACACCAGCATCGACCACCCGATCGCGTGCGGGTACAGCTTGATGGCGCGCCAGAGTGTCATGTGCCGCTCCGCGTCGGTCGCGTGCTTCGCCTCGGCGGCGAGCGCCGAGTCCTCGATTACGGTGACCCCCGGCTTGGGGCCCTGCTCGGCGTCGCCGTCGTGGTGGACGCCGGCGGCCTTATTGTCTGTTGCTGCCATGGCGGTATAAAGTGTCTGTGTTTGGTTCTTGTGTGTGTATATGTGTATACGTGTATATATACCTGGAATAAAGTGGAAACAACAAGACTCGTACGAGCCGAATCCGGAGCGCGAGCAAATGGCCCCCTGAAAGTTATGTTGCTGGATGAAGGAATAGGGAAAAGATCATATGCAATCGCTAACTAGCACCCGGCAGCTATTTATGTTCCAACATACATCTTCCCGTGCTCAAACTGAAAAAGCACCGACTGCATGCACGACTCTACTGATCCTGCTGGCTCATCTTGGACCCTTCCTCCAATCGCGCGGCGATCGCTTGGTCGAGCCCGCGTAGCGCAAAGGCGAAAGTTCCCGACGTGTGGGGAGCAGTGATTATCTAATTTTCTTTTCTTGGGGAATGATCGGTGGGCCCTGGGGGATCTCGGGTACCCCACATTAGAGGGCGGAGCCCGTTCACCTACCGGTCGGAGTTGACGATCTCTGATTTGTTCGACGGCTAAACAGCGCCGGGGCCGACTAACATAGTAAGAACAAACAAGATGTGGGACAGCATGTCGGAGTTTTCTTTAATGTGATTTGCAGAAGGCCGTCACTTGATAGACAATATGAAGACTTTATAATTCGAAGCGGAGTTTGGCATGCGTGTCGGAGTTGATCCCCATCGCCTGATTCTTCAAGAGTTCCCCGCCGATATATACCAGAATTTCGTGTCATATTTCAAGATGACTCGCTTTTGCATGAGACCAATACAAGAGGCCTGCGAGTTAGATTCGATAATCTGGACCCGAGAACCAAGAACGGCGTAGGCACAAAGAGAGACTATCAAACATTGGCGGATCGCCATCGCGGCTGGGTCCCTACTTGTCTGTCTCCCCTTTTCCCCTTTTCATCCCGTTAGACCAGCGCGAAAAAGTCAGGGGGAGAAGAATTCATCCCCCACTTCAACTTTCAGAGTACTGTGCCGACTTAGACTCCCAAGAAGCGCTATAGACGGAGTCGCAAGGACAATGAACGGACACTACCACCAGAACGGCACTAACGGCTGCCGGTTCGGCAAGGAGCCGTGGTGGAAGACGGCCACGTTCTACCAGGTCTACCCGGCAAGCTTCAAGGACTCGAACGGGGACGGCTGGGGCGACATCCCCGGCCTTATATCGGAGATGGACTACCTGCGCGACCTGGGCGTGGACTGCGTGTGGCTGTCGCCGGTGTTCGAGAGCCCGCAGGCCGACATGGGCTACGACGTGTCGGACTACCAGAAGATCTACGCGCCGTACGGCACGGTGGACGACGTGGACGCGCTGGTGGCGGCATGCCACGAGCGCGGCATGAAGCTGATTCTCGACCTCGTCGTGAACCACACGTCGGTGGAGCACGCGTGGTTCAAGGAGTCGCGGTCTTCGCGCGACAACCCCAAGCGCGACTGGTACATCTGGCGGCCGGCGCGATACGATGCCGAGGGGAAGCGTGTATCCCCGACGAACTGGCGCGGCTATTTCGCGGGGCCTACGTGGACCTGGGACGAGCACACGCAGGAGTACTACCTACACCTGTACGCGTCAGACCAGCCAGACCTGAACTGGGAGTCGGAGGCCTGCCGCGAGGCCATCTACGAGGACACGATGCGGTTCTGGCTGGAGCGGGGTGTCGACGGGTTCCGCATCGACACGGTCAACAAGTACTCTAAGCGCACCGAGTACGCCGACGCGCCCGTCACAGACCCAGGCTCCCCGCACCAACCGGCACCCGAGATGTGGTGCAACGGCCCACGCATCCACGAGTTCATTCGCGAGATGAGGCAAAAAGCGCTAGAGCCGTACGGCGCCGTGTCGGTGGGCGAGCTGTCGAACACGCCGCTGCCGAGCCAAGTGCTACCGTACGTGTCGGCGGCGGCCAAGGAGCTCGACATGGTGTTCGAGTTCTCGATGATCCGGCTCGGGACGGGAGGCATGTTCGGCCACAAGTACGTATACGTGCCGTTCACGCTGCCACAGATGAAGGCCATCGTGGCCAGGTGGCAGACGTTCATCGAGGGCACGGACGGGTGGACGACGGTGTTCTGCGAGAACCACGACAACGGGCGCGCGGTGAGTCGGTTTGGGGACTGCTCGACGCGCGAGCTGTGGGCCGCGAGCGCGAGGGCCCTCGCGCTTTGGCAGGCCACGCTTACCGGAACGCTGTTCCTCTACCAGGGCCAGGAGATCGGCATGACCAACATGCCGGCCTCGTGGGGCATCGAGGAGTACAGTGACGTGGAGAGCCGGAGCTTCTACGCCGAGTCCAAGGCGACGGGGGACCCCAAGAGGATCGCCGACACGCTGCGTGGGCTCGCCATACTCGCGCGCGACCACTCCCGGATCCCCTTCCAGTGGAATGACCAGCCGAACGCCGGGTTCACCGCGGAGGGCGCCACGAGCTGGATGAGGGTTCACGACGACTATCGGGAGATCAACGCTGAGAAGCAGAAGGGCGATCCCAACTCCGTGCTCAGTTTCTACAAGAGGGTTCTGCGGCTGCGCAAGGAGTACCAGGACCTGTTCGTATTTGGGTCTTTCAAGTTACTTGCGGCCGAGGACGAAGCTCTTTTCACTTACGTGAAAGAGAGCCCTGTGACAGAAGGGACTGCTGGGAGGAAAGCTTTGGTTTTATTAAACTTTTCGAGCGAGCCCCGTCCATGCCTCGACGTTCGAACCATATTGGGATATACTGCGGACGAAGCACCAAGACTACTTGTCAGTACGGTTGAAGAAGGCCACGTCAACAGGAAAACGGAGGCCGAACAGTTCCCGGCATTAAAGCCATGGGAAGGAAGGGTATATATCTACTCGGGTCCAGATGTCCAGATTAGCCGGACTCGAAGCTAGTATTGGCAATGACTTGTTGGGATTGTACTTGCATATTGTTAGGTGAAGGTGTTGTTTCATGACACTAGAAGACTGATCAGAGTCTCTGTTAGAACCGCAGAGTCTATATGGAGAGGGATAAGTAGCTCACCGTGTTATATACCTACGTAGTGGCCCTTGAAGTAGGTATAAGCGAGATTCCCAAATTCGAGCTTCTAATAACTGCTTCGTGTCGTTGGAGTGGTGAATACGACACGTGAGTCGTTTCTATTCGTATCTAACCGTCCATCGATGTCATCAAAGTGGATGGTATCTGTTTTCGCACATCCCGTCGTCTAAGTTATACATATTATACAGCTTATATATACACTTATAATGAGGCTCTACGCTGGGCCCATGTCCAACGACAGGTGGCCATCTATCTTGTGCGGCTTCTTCTACGACAGGGTCTGTCGGCCACCAAATGGCAATCCAAAACCAGTCAGCGTCCTGCTAATAGATTGTTTCCGAATTCCGTCGTCTGGACTATGTTCATTCTGGGGAAGCGGTATCCTTCACTTCGTCTGGAAGTTCGTTACCGGTCGAAATCTTGCTCTTTGCGACCTCTGAAGGTTTACTGCCCTCGGAAGGCTTGCTGCTCCCTGCCGTAGTGCTCTTCTCAGCAGCATTTGACGCAATAGGCTTCGCCGCCTCTGTTGGTGTGGCACGTGATGCTGATGCTTCTGGTGCGTCCTCCGCGGGGGCTTGGGCTTCGTCGTCATCCGCCAACTCGTCACCGTAGACCTCGGGGTGTAGACGAAAGCAATCCTGCATATGCCTGATTTCCATGTCAGTCCCACCTTCATCCGAACCAAGCTCAGGTCATGTCGGCGATAAAACATACTGGAACTTGTCGATGCAGTCCATGCCCTTGGGCTCCTCCTTCGAATACACGAAGCAGCTAAACGCAGCCTTAAACTCCTCCCCACAGGGGCCGTGTGCCATACCACCCAGGCAAGGACAGTCCCAATTGATCTCGCCAGTCTCGGGGTTGAAGGCGCCCTGCTGGTCTGCCTCCTCTTCTAAGGCCTCCGGGCTGCCGTCGGGGGCAGCTGGTCTCTGAGCGGGCGTCGCGACATCTTGCGCCGGTGCCGCCAGGGCGGTTGCTTCGGGTGTGGCGGCCTCGGGAGTCGCGGGGGTCGTCGGGGACGCGGCTTTCTGTAGGCGGGCCTCGGCCTCTCGTCGCTTTTGCGCGACTACGGCTTCCACGGTCGGGAGGTCTTCATCGGAGAACTGAGCGGGGGGTTCTATCGTTTTGGCTGTTGACGCGCAGATGTCTATGTTAGTTCTCTAAGTCGGCAATTACCCGCACGTAGGTGTCTAAGAGTACATGCGACTGGGAACGGGGCGGGGCGTCGCGTACATTCTGGCTCCTCAGCAAACGCATTGCTCGTGTTGTAGTAGTAAAGAGCGCCTATCGCTAGACCCCATCTCACAGCTGAGCTCTTCCAACTCCGGGGCTTATCTGCCGGCGATGTGGAGGCAAATCGTCGTCCACCAACTTTTAGGGCCGCACTCTGTCGGATGGAATTTGCGATGCGCGGAGACCGCAACGCCGACCGATACATTGTGTCTGTAACTGTGTCTGCGTGGAGGAATGCCGACTGTAGTAATAACAAAAAGGAATGGTCCTGGTAGGGGAATTAGTGGTGAGAGAAATTGCAAGCAAACTTGGTTTGTAAGCGATCGGATTCTGGAATCGTCGTCACTCGTACTTTGTCTGTCCCAAAATTTTGGACTGCGGGACATGGGTTTAAGTTATCGGGATTGAATTACTTATCGGGTTGGCGTCAGAGTGAAAAAGAAAAGAACGCGCCATGGCTTATCGCCAACTCCGATACCACGATAATTCCATTAAGGTCATACAGTCCGCTTAAGTGCTTAATGTGACAGTGGTCGGTTCCTTGAGGCTTTACTAAAGCCCCAAGGTTAAGTCTCCCCATCATCGATCTTCGTCCCTTTGAAGCAGCTTGTAAATTCAAGTCTCCCGTAATTAATGGGTATACAAACACTAATACGTAGTCAACTGAGTTAAGACCAGGCTGAAGTCGACTTACTTCATACACGGTTGTTGTGATATATCAAATCTCTCATCAGACTACACTTGGTACAGTAATGCTAGTGGACCAAACTCAAATTCCAGGGCAATGATATGCCACCATATCACACAAGGTCTCCCGACTACAGCTCAGGTAGCCAGTTTCATTCAGTCCACCTTCCCAGCCAGAAAAGGAGATACACCCTTTCACTACCACAGGCCCCGTTCATCCTCATGTGAGCCGCACACCGTCATAGTCTCACGTGTCATCCCCACTGCTCAGCATAACAGCAACACCGAGTTTCTACAATGCGCTCTTACACCTTCGCCGAGTTCAGAGGCACCCCTGGTGTTTTTACACCGGCTATGGAGTCTAGTTCGCCGGCGAATGCCTCGGCAGGCCATCGCTCTGTCCTGCCACAAGGGGTATGACGAGGTATTAACAGTAGGTAATATACCGCGCCCTCGCTACGAGGCTGGAAATGGACACCTACGCAGCTCCGTCATACAAGGCTATAAGGGGGATCCCGAACGGGCCATCGGCATCCTTGGTTCCCTCCTGGAAGAAGCCAGCAGAGCGATGCTGAAGACGTATATGGAAGTCGAGTTCCGCTCTTTTGAAGGTACATTCAGCTTTGAAGATGAAACCAGTGATTCCGTCAGGGACGAACGCATTCCACCCTGCCGAAGTCGACAGGGTGGTGGCACAATTTCTCGAGCTGGGCCTTGTGCCGTCCGCGTGCAGATGTGGCCCAGGTTCTGTATCCCCCGTGTGCCCTCCGGGAACTCGGGCTCCAAGCGGCCCTCCAGAAGGAAATGGCGGTTGCATGTGTAGGGTATCGAATCTGTGAGGAACTGGGTGTCCGGGACCTGGCAAGCACGCTGAGGGAGTTATGACCGTCCGTTCCAGCTGATGAGATCCTGGAGGACGAGAATACCGGTGGCGAAATCTAGCTGTGTCGAAGCAGAACGGGATGGAAAACCATTCCACCTGGATGGTCACGGATAGCCAGAGACAATTTCGGTTACTCCCACGAGCATAATAGCACGACTCCTATCAACTCCTTACTAAACCGAACAGCCGCGTGGTTACCACATGTACTTGGAGTTTCTTCCTGCTAAATAGGTCGTAAGTCATAAGTTTAAAGCTGCTGCCATCCGTCTTTTTGCCTGGGGTCCGCAGAGACTCCAGCCGAGAAACCCTTCTTTGCAGTTGCTGAACTTGGATTCCATAATTATGTAGTACATCGGATGAATAAATTTCATATTCATCAGACGAGACAACGCAACCGTTGCGTGTCATCAGTTTAAGACTTCTTAGTCGAGATAATGTATATATTTAAACTCAACATACACACATCTACTTATGCCGCTGATACGGGGGTGCGTGGTAGCCCCGCTTTTTCATCGAGCATACTATAATATTAAGTTGTGTCAAAAGTACCGCTCGATAAAGAACGCACTCCTTCTTAAACAGAAGTAAAAATGCAGACGCATGTTGAAACGCCGAGCATGTGCTATTATGGGAACATAACCAGGATCCTGCTGTTATAGTATATGTTCATCTCGGGCAGGTTGTAGTTGTCAATACCGTTTATAAGCTCCTCGTCCAATCAACCCCCTCTAATCTGACAAGAAAGGCACTATCACGACTACCATTTCCACCGTCCCGATTTGACACTGGAAGCCTCTATATATGAGTAGCGTAAATTGAATTCTATAATTTCACAGTTCACGTGGTTGCTGATCCTATTTACTACCGTCGGGATCCTCCGACAAGTTCTATTCTTCCGTCAAGGCCAGTATCGCCGACGTGTGCTGCTCTCCCCTGAATCCTGACGTCCGACATGTCTGGCGCCGACCCACCAACAACGCAGTGGAATCCCACGTCGATCCTCGACGAGCGATCGCTCCGGGGAGAGCGATATCGGTTTTCACTGGTCATCCTGAACCAACCGATCCACAACATCCCGCTGTTCCTGGACCTATGGAGACGAGGTATGCTAACCACCCATCCGTCCATCCACTTACACTGAGACCCGCGCATCCCCTTTCCCTGCTTCTCTCGTCACTCTCGATCTCGCTAACTCTCCACGCAGCAACAGTCCGCATCGCGGCCGACGGCGGCGCGAACCGGGTCCACGTCATCCGGGCGGACCTGCCGCCGACCGGCCCCGCGCTGGACTTCATAGTCGGGGACCTTGACTCCCTGCGGTCCGAGACGCGGGCGTGGTTCCTCCAGCAGCCTGGCCTTGGTTCCGCCGGTCGACAGCAGCAAATCGTCGAGATCCAGGACCAGGACAGCACGGACTTCGCGAAGGCCGTGAAGCACGCGCGGGAGCTGTCACTGAAGCGGGCGCGGGATCGTCCTTCTGCGGGGAGTTCTAATGACCGAGCCGAGGACATCATCTGCTACAGCGGGCTCGGCGGCCGTGTAGACCAGGCTATGAGCCAGCTGCACCACCTATACATGTTCCAGCGGCAGCGGCTCCGGCGGCCGTCTGACGCAGCAGGTTACGAATCCGCCGAGGCTGAAACACCCGAGGATAGCGACGGCTACGCCAGCGGGCGGATGTACCTCACGAACGGCGAGAGCCTGACATTCGTGCTTCTGGCGGGGCGGCACGCGATCCGGATCCGCGACAAGCTTGACGTTTACGAAGATGTGCCTATTCCCACAAATATTAAAGTGGAAGAAGCATCCGGGTTCGAGGACAAACCCAAGGTCTTCGGAAAGCACGTGGGCATCATCCCGCTGGCAGGGCCGAGCTTGCTGACGACGCGGGGGCTCGAGTGGGACGTGCGGGACTGGCGGACCGAGTTCGGCGGGCGCATGAGCACGAGCAATCACACGATGCCCGGGAGCGACGTCGTCGAGGTGCAGACGAGCCGGGATGTGCTGTTCACGATCGATATTCCCGTCTTTGTGTGATTTGGATAGATGGTGTATGTGAGGAGGGGAATTAGAGGGAAAGGGGAAAGAAAACGGAGAGGGAAAACGGCAGGGGCGGAGAAAGGGGTGTTGGCGAATGTCTAGGGGGTTAGTAGGCGGAATCTATGGTGCGGAAGGAAGCAGATGGACAGGATTTTCTTCAACCGTTGGAAATATACAATTATTAGAGGAATAAGATGAGAAAGGGATAAAAGGAACAAAATTTGGACAATCATGTAAAACCATGTATACTTATCTGGTCGTCCAATCCCATCTAACTACATTTCCGCTAGAGGAACTCTTAACCTTATACCATATCCCGAATCACCCACCGCATCTCTCGACATGCATTGGAACCTCCTGTTAACCCCTACTCTATGCGCCTCTATGCACTCATATTCTTTTATACCAACACCTCATACATATACTACCTATCCATCTAGGGAGATAGGAATATAAATATCCGCATATAGAATAGCTCGTATAGGTAATTACCCAGCTAAATAAGCAGGTGGTATTAATTACATAGGTAGGCAACAGCTAGACTAGGTAACATAGGCCTCCTGAAAGGGTAAAACAAATTACCTATAGCTTATATCATCATCAATCGTGACATGCCAGGATAACTCCAACTCCCGACGGGGCCCTGATAGATAGGTGAGGGCCCTTCCCTTTCATTACGACCCAAATCGTAGCCCAACCCAACCCCTTTTTTGTGTCTCTGTTCACAAATGTCTTCCTCCTTTTTAACCCGATCCATAATCCTAGTCCTCTTATACATACACACACAGAAAAATAAGCAGGCCCGTTTCTACCGTTTCTACTGGCGAGCGGGCAAGGCCTGATCGATGCATGAAGAGACCTGTCCGTTTCCGTTAGCAATCACATACATCGCTATCATCTCGAAAACCCGGAATGTGAGGAAATAGCAAGGCAACTCACCTCGGGACCCCAGGTCCCCTGGTTCTCGAGGAACTTGGTCATGCCCTTGACGAGCTCGATCTGCTCCTCCGGGCTGAGCCCCCGGATGGCGAGGCTCATGACGTCACCGAGGCCGACCTTGTGCTGCGCGATGAAGTTGTGGTAGTACATGAAGGCGAAGCAGCCCATGATGAACTGGCAGTCCATGCGGTCCGTCATGCCACCATGTCCCGGAATTGAGTCGCCGAAGTCCTTGATCTTGAAGGTGCGCTTGAGACCGGAGGCGAAGAAGCCCCCGAACGGCGCGATCAGCGAGGCGAACGTCGCCAGAATCATGGCGTGGATCTGCATGGGCTCCGTCGTGAACTGGATGTCGCGCAGGAAAGGCATGTAGTTGCCGCTGTTCAGGCTCGACAGCTGTATGGTGTATGTGTGCGGCTTGAAGACCGGATTCGGATCGCACTCGAGGCCGGTGAAGACGTTGGCGCCTAGGTCGTTGACGGGGCAGATGAAGTACTTGTACCGCATGAGGACGTTAGTGAGCAAGAAAGCCCAGATGATGGTGCAGATCCAGGCGCCGACGAAACCCTCGACCGTCTTCTTGGGAGACAGCTTGATGAGCTGGGTGCGGCCGAAGGTGATGCCGCAGACGTAGGCGAAGATGTCGTTGGTGATGACGAGGGACGCAGGTAGGAAGAACCAGATCATGCCCTCGAGGACGTTGTTCATGGTAAAGTGGGCCTGGACGACAATCAGGTAGAGGGCCATGTGCGTCCAGGCGAAGTTGGTGAACTGGAACTTGAGATGGCCGGCCCTGAGATTGGCGACGAAGAAGACGAAGCCGATGACGTACAAGACAAAGCTGATGAAGCGGTGATGCGTGGCGAACGGAAGCAATACGCGGTCGACCAGCACGATGTGCTTGAAGTAGTAGATGACGCTCTCGCCATACAGGAAGTACATGGTGGTGGCCAGCCAGTACCAATTGAGACTCTTGATAGCCTTGAGGTCCCGCGCCTTGCTGGGCACGCTAGCGATGGCGATGACCTCCTTGAAGCAGACGATCTGGACGACGGTTATACAAACGATGATGTAGATGTGGCCAGAGAAGAGAGCGCCGAAGAAGCCACCGATCATGACGAAGGTCCAGAAAGTGCGGACCAAAAAGTTGGCCTTCTTCTTCTCGTAGTCGGACTGCGGCGGATCCTGCGCTTTCTGTCATAAGGGCCACGTTAGCTTTGTTTGCTCTCACTATTCAAGATGCGCCGAGCAGTCCTGATTCGTAAAGAATTCAAGAATTCCCGGAGACGCAAGTATAGACGACGGACAGACGTACTTCTTGAATGTTGTCTAATTGCGACGAGCCCCTCGTCTTCATTGGTGACCCTGTACCATCCTCGCTGACCTCGCTCATACTGGACCTCCTAGCTTCCAAGGTGGCATGTCCATTTGCGCTTCGGTTGGGAAACCGGACGCCACGACGCGGTTTGGTCATGGTGCCTGTGACTGTTGTGACCGTAATCTGCGACGGATTGGGGCGAAGCGGGGAGTTACAGATATATCAACTTCGTCTCGTCCAAGGCGGAATTGTCGGTTTGCTGGAGTGTCAATTTGTTTCCGCTGCGGTCAAACTTCTGCTATTTTGTCGCCGTCGCTGGTGGAAGGTCTCTATGTTTGGTTGGTTGATGTCAGTTGGCAGAGCTGCGGCAACGCAGAGTGGGTGTTAATGTTGAGACCCTGCAATAATCCTGGGGTTTTCGGGAAGAGACCCCGATCCGAGACGCCTTATATCCGCCCACTAGGTTGGTATATTCAAATCTGAATCTGTGAGGCTGAGGCCGTGCTATCCGGGTGCTCCTTTTTGAATCCTTAAGCGTCTCTTCTATGACTGATGAAATAATCTCTTCTCCTTAGGCAAAGTCGGGTATCAATCGTAGTTGTCTGAGGAATGTCGAATGGTCCTAACCATACGTATTGGTTTCTTGCCTGTTACAATGTCGTCAGAAAATCCAAGGGACTTTTACTCGACCCTGTGAATGACGGAGGTGGACAAGTGGAGAATTTCAAAGGTGGATTTTTCCGAAAGTTGGGTCTGCTGCCCGCAGAAATTACATGTATGTAGTATGTACGTATGTATGTATGTATATATGTATGTAATCATGATGCCTATAAGGTACCCGATCGTGCTGCTGTACGGTAACGGCTACACACGCTAGGCCTGCGCTACAAGACAGCATTCACAGCGCTTGCATGCACCTATTTTGGTATGGTAGCAGGGACGTCACGACTGTGGCTTAGCAGTCCGCCCAGGAATTTGGCAACGACTGGTGGGATGGAACGTCTCAAATTAACTCCCATCATAATTCCGTCTGCGACTTTCACATGTCAGTCCTGGATTAATGGCAAAACTTCCATAGCCATAGCCACAGCCACAGCCACAGAACTTAATCCTTCCTACTGCAATTAACTACCTTAGTGCAATCACGTACTGTAGCATCCAAAATAACGGGGGCCAATTGACCCTAGACGCCTTTGACAAGACTTCCCATCCGATGAGCGCTGATCCGGCGTTATATCCAAAACACCGCATGGTACCGTCAAAAAGCCCAATTGTATCCGGCCCATGGCAGGAAGACAGCAATCGCAACAGCTTTTTGGTGGTCCTTGTTATTCGTCCCTCAGAAAAGCAACCGGGCTGGATTTGTTACCTGCTGACTGGCCTACTTATGATTTATAATGGTCAGTGACCAATACTCGGAACATTGTTAGACTGTTGTCACTTCGCCCTGATCGGATAACTACCCGTTTCCGAATTATGAATCAACTCAGCGGTTATACGCCAATGTTACTAGTAAGCGAGCTTGGGGTATATGCCAGAGTCCCCGTTAAGGGGTATCGCATTAAGGAGCTGAGTTGGCCCGAGCAAGTTGACTTTGGATCTCCATATCATCAGCGGAGGACCGGTGCTGCCTCGTTCATTCTGCGAGTATGGATGACGGCTTCATCTCCCGTTACGTCGCAGCCTGTGGTGACTACGGAGGCCGGCGCTCTTATACAGGTAATGCGATATATTGAGTGGCGGGAGAGCGTTCTTTCCGTGGACACCGACGTGTTCCGGTCAAAGCATGCGTGTAGACATGAGGCGGCATTTCGGGTATTGGTAGAGATGTCAGCACCATTTCAAAGAACGCCCTGCTTCAGCGAAAGCTTGAAGATTCGAGGGTTCACGGGTTAGCCATTCTGCATACCTAGCGTACGACAGCATACCCTCGCTCTTATATAGACTGACAGAGGCATAGTCTTATTGGATGTTCTCTTGCATACAATCTATTAATAGTTCGTATATTCGAAGTCTGAACTCCCTGCCAAGCAACTCAGATGCTGACTTAAACTAATAATGTTATAGACTGCTTTCCGAAGGGTACAATGCTTGTTAACAGTCGAATAGGAGTGAGTCTACGCGGATAAATATATCTCTGCCCGCTTTCAAGTAGCATCTATGTATCCTAGTCACCACTCAACCAATGGAGGTGTTTGCGCGCTCAGCGAAATTTTCAGTTCATCCACGCAATCACAGATGAAGACCCAGTACCCTTGACGCCCAGCCTGACCAAGAGCGTACTACCTAGTATCGGGCAGGGGCAGCTACCGTGACCCTTTCTTGGTAGTCAAATATAGCAATCGGCCGGAGCCATACTGTACCACGGTCTCGGTCCGCTTCGATCCGCTATTTCTAGCTACAAAAAGCTTGTCACCTTCCTTTCGCACCAGATTGGGCACCGTCTAAATCTCGGCTAATATGTAATCCGACGACCCCTGCGCTGTTGGTGACATCAACAACTGCCTACAGCCTCGTGTCCTCGATTACCAAAAGGGCAACCGGACAATAGACCAAGCAGTCTTTGGTCTACCGCCTTCTCAATCAGGTCATAGTCTAACAATCAAAGGGACCATATGGCAACTAGGGATAGGGCCTAGACCAGTCAACTCGGGAAAGTTAGACTGGAATGGGTTCATGACAGAAAAACAACGAATATAAAAGGCTCTCGTGGCGCGGGCTATCTAGAAGTTGAACGTTTTGTCAAATATACTGGGAAATAACCGGATAATCGTTATGGGCTCATTCTTGAACCACTTCGCGGGTTTCTCAGCTCTCTTCGCCGCTGCCGTCTACGCGCAAGACTTCAACATTTCGACGCAATACCACGAGGGTGGACAACTATTCAACTCGCGGGTCTGGTACGGCGACGGCAACTTGTACGTCGGCGCCAAAGTCCCTGCTAGCGTTCAGACTGCCTTCAACATAACAAGTACGTATAGAGCAATTAGACTGCTTTTGCGCTTTCCTCGCCTTGCTCTCCTCAACGAAGTATGCCCTCATAATGGGCGCGAAAACAACTAACGAGTCCCGCTGCCGCATAGTTCCCAATGTGCTGGCAAATCCCCTTTACATAGCGCCCGTCGAGTCCGGTGTCCAGGTTCCCGAGGGAACGTTCCTCACCGTCAACAACGCGACCGACGCGAAGGATCCTGTTCTCGCGACGCACGACGCATCCGCGCTTGGTCCGGAGTATACGCTCAACTGGGTGCGGTGGGGCACTTTGCTGCTCCCCCACGATGGGACGTTCAAGTTGGACTTTAACTTCTACCTCGGAGAGACTGACGAACCTGGCACTTCTGTTGTTCGGTGGTCTAACGCAGGCACGGCCGAAGGACGGCGAGTCAACTTGACTGCCACTGTCTCTAGGTAGCTTAAGGATTCCAGTCCATAGAGGCTGGTTCTTGTCTTGAAGACGGGTGTATGCTTTACGTCGATATCGATGTTGGAATTCAACCTCTCAGTTATATAGGAATTCCCTGATTATTCTACGCTCTATGATGTCTAACTGTTCATGATTCGCCTTAGGGATGATCTCCTACCTTGAAAATATGCGAACCGTGTTATTACTAACTAGTAGAATGCAGAAATACTTTAATGTATGGGGAGCCATGATCATCGGGGCGTGTAGAATGAGCTCGGCTTAAAGGAGTTACGAATACCAAAGACATTTACGGTTATTCTCACAAACCATTGGATTTTTATGCACGTAATTAGAGAAGGATTACGCTAAGGCTGGCTAACTGAAGATCTCAGTTTTAGTTTGTGTAGGTGGAGTTGAGTTACTAGTACTCTCTTTCTACTGTTTGGAAAAATTTCAAAGTGAGAAGACGTTGCACTGTCTTATCCCCTAGAGCTCACGGATTATCGCGGAGATATCTTGCTTGAGGTGTAATTAACATTGTTTCTAACGACATCATTACAGCGTTGCATGCGACGAATAAGGCTAGATCTAAAGTTCGGGCCGTTGTATACGGAACCCCCTTAAGACCCCTAGCGAGAGCTACTGTGAGGCGGCGAATAAACATTCTAGAATCCGACGCCTCAGTAACTTAAGGTTCCGGAACATAGGAGGAGTGTCAGATTGTCATAACCGACTAAAGACGGCTGACCACCGAATCTAAGGCATAGTCCGCAAGACTGCTCTCGTCGTTAAGCCTCTACGAGTACGTGTTATTGCACTACATCACCTCGGCTCTTCCGCCAGTCGTTAACAGCTTGCTGTCGTCAGTATGAGGTATGTTAGCGCGAAAACACCAATGAGACGATTCGCGAAGATGCCGTGCTGCAAGATTACTGACCTGGGCATGCGCAAGAACTTCTCCTTTCACAGCTCCCACGTCCCTGTCCGCGTCAACTCTAATAAGGCTCACACCAGACTCCGCGAGCGCTTTGAGGAGCGCCTCGCTCTCCGCCATATTGCGCTCTACCCTCTCGCGGACCAGCTCGGGGACCGCATCGTCCGGGCGGCCGGACGAGCGGGCGAGGACGCGCCGTACTAGCGTTTCAGGCGGGCAGGTGAGGTGGAGGGCGCACCGCGCGGGCGGCATTCGGGCCGCGCTCCACGCTGCGACGTGCTCTTCGGTCCGCGGGAACCCGTCGACAAGCCAAGCCAGCTGGCTACGCCCCACGCCGGCCTCGATGGTCTCGCCTAGGAGCTGCACCGCTGCATCAGCCGGCAGCAGGGGGGTGCTGCTCCCGTTGCCGCGGCGTGGGAAGCTGCTTACCCACGACCCGGGGATGCTGTCCTGGTACCGGACGAGGTCGCCGTATGATAGGTGCGCAAGCCCCGGAAAGGCGGCCCTGAGAGATGCGGACTGCGTCCCCTTGCCGGCCCCTGGGGGTCCGAGAATGAAGATAATCAAAGGCTCAGGGACTTCTGCCGTAGAATATGATTGTGCATCATCCTCTGTGCCCTTTAATCTCGCCTGGGGTTCTGCGTAGGTCAGTGAACAGTTAGCAGATACAGTGATGCTCGAGTGTGCATTACGTATACGGGTTGCCCATTCACCCGCGTGGCTCAGCAAAGTTTTGAAAATGCTTGCAATCGTGTGGACTGGATCCTCGCCAAGTATCGTAGCAAAAAGCAGTTGGAGGGAACTCATGGCTTCTGTCGTGTTTTTGGCGTACTGCTTTCAGGCTGTTGACGTTGAATCACTGTCTTGACTCTCTTGAAACAGTCCCCCCTGGATCACGCAGGGCATTTTATACGATTTGAGGCAATGCAGGCGTTGAGTGTCCGGCCTCCTTCGGCGCTTGTAGATATGTCTCGAGCCTACGTGTGTGATTCTCCCATGCCGGATCCGCTTCCAATCAGGTCTCGAAGCCCGATGGCCTTGTCTTGCTTAGACCATATTTTCAAAAGATTCCATGGAAAGACCTAGACTGCAAGTTATACACTTCCCCATTCCGAGACGTTCAATTTTCTGGCTGAGTTCGCCGGAGGTTTCTAGTAACTGCAAAATACCAGACTGCTGGAAGCGCGTAGGGAGAGCATATATGCTACTCCCTTTCGAGAGCCGGGTCACCCCGCTAACTAGATAGTCCTTGTACAGCAATTTGTGCTGGGTCTCACCAATGCCCGTCAAGGCCAGTGAAAAGATCTGACACTGGGTTTGACTTGCGGAGCCACTCTGAATTCTTGTGTTCTGTGAGTGAGAGTCCGCGCAGGTTATAGGCTTCACATATTTCTAGTAGCTTCTTAACGAAATGAGAGCCTCTTCGCAGATCATAATTCTGATCTGGAAGAACATCAACGAGCAGTCATTCTCAACCCAGATCTCTTTAAGCAGCAGCTCCCGTCGACTCCTGCTTCAGTGTCGCCAAGCTTCAAGAGCCAATATACGTACCCCTACGCGGGGTCTCGGCAAACGGCCAAGAATCAAGCGAACCCTTTGGCCTGTGCTCGTCAGACGCCGCTCGTTATCGTATATAAATATAGCATGGCTGGAACTATAATCCTTCTGAAAGGCTTCATAGATGTATCGTCCGGGGAGGAGCTCTGGCTTGCTGCGTATGAGCAATCCCACGCCAAGGCTGTCAGTCAATCCTGTCAGCCACGTGTAGGTTGGATCTAGCCGGACGGTAGGGATTGCGTGCAGATCTCAACCGCAGTGTAGTGCTAGAGCGTAGATTCCAAGGGATCTGCAGAATGGTGTTATCGATGGCTACTGACAGACCGCTACAGAAGCATCTGCAGGAAGCGTGGACGCAGAAACCTCGCTTCGCATAACCTACAGTATGCCGGCTGTTCACGAAGTAAAGGGCCGGCCATATCGGATAGTACATAGCCGATAGTAGTGTTATTTCCGACCAATGCCCCTAACTTCATGCCTACCAGAACCTGAAGCATCATATAAACAAGTGTCGATAATACGCATGGTCTATCGACCCTCCGCCCGATAAGGAAATGTCAAAACCCCTCGCTATGAATAGGGCAAAGCTATGGGCCCGCGGTTTTCAAACGGAAGGGAGGGCGTAAAAGGGGGGGGGGGTGCGACAAGAGTTCCGGCTTCAAGTTACCGATATAAGTAACGCAGTCAAGCCCATCTGTCTAAACGTCACAACTCAACTGTTCTAGCGCATTTTGTTACTGCTGCTGACAGTACCGCATGATAGACCGATCATCTAATATCTACCGACCTGTTTTTTGCGGGTTAATCAGTGGACTTCCCAATTCAGTCTGCCATCTATGTAGCTTGTACGGCGGCGGGTACAGGCATTGAGAAAATGCCAGCGCCTAATTAAGTGGCCTGCTGCGGCTGGTGAAGCACATAGAGCGGAGCTTTTCACACGCATGTGCTAAACCATAACTTCATCTGGCGGGCTATAATAAGCTAGCCATATTCAACCATAGCCAGTTTGTCAGAGTTCCAGACAACCCGTATTTGTCATGTCAAGGCCCTTAATACGAGAATTGCCATGACTCGGCACAAACTAACTTCTCGCTTCGGGACACGATGACCACCATTGTGAATGCCACGATCCCCTCTGTTGTCACTATTGACCTCCCTGCCTCAGACGTATTACGACCTAGGGCCGACGAGCATAAACCAACTCTGCATGTATCCGGGAGGGAGGGAGCAGTAGATGTACCTAGTTGGCGCAACTAGCGACGGCTAAAAATGTTCTGCGATCCAGCGAGCCGTCAGAGAGCAGTCATCCCCCATTCAACAATCCCTACGTATGCGCCTCGTCGCACCCAACAGCAATTGATTGCTAGGGCGCAATCAATCACGCCGGCATATGTACCTTAGTTGGTTGACAGGCGCCGACCGTTTCTGTGTAATCGTCTGTCGCTGCGCTGGTCTAGAGGTTCTTTGTTTGTACCGTTCTGTGACGTGCAGTGTAGATGCCCCGACACTTGTTTTGCGCCGGGCGAAGGTACCTCGATATCGGTTCGTCGATGAACCCTTTGCTTCACATACATTCTCCACTATCCGCATAGATGTCCAGGTCCTTTGAGGCGTCCTGTGAGGAAATGCGTTGCAATTCGGGATATCGCTGTTTTTCTCATTGATGTTGTTGTGGGGAAGGTGTGTGAGTAGCTAGGTCTGGGCTATATACATACAGGTGGTGGGGCTGTCACGTCCACCCCTCCGTTGCCCTAGGCACCCCTTACACCTAATTCCTTTAGCCACCACTCATATGCTAACACGTCCATATCTATGCAGATAGACAGACAGATCGTAACGAAGGCTTCTAGCCCACTTGCTCCACAGTGTACCGAGTTCCGTATACGATGATGCTGGGGGCTGGCCTGCGCTATGCTAGCCATCCCGGAGATTAGAACCCCCCCTGAAGGCACCCCACCTTTGTATGTAGCTTGTTTTCGGAGCGAAGCGAGGTGGATTACTTCTGATATAGATAGTACCATACTTGCGGCTGATAGTGACTGCCTGGGGAGAGATGTTGCGGAGCCATACCTGCATGGTCTTACTGATAAAATGGCCGTTGGCCGTACGAATTCTCGATGACCTTAGGCTATTTGCCTTCTTTTCTGATGTTTGTTTACTCACTTTGCCGCTCACTCGCGCGCTCCTTTACATGAGACCTAAGCCATTCGTTGGTTTAAAGTCGCCACACTCCAATCGTTTACCCTTCATCTGCTGTTGTAATTGCTCTTGTTCGCTTCGAATAATACCCTTCAGGATTCATGTATTAGTCGTCTACTAAAAGCCTAGGACGCAGAAATAGAAAGGGAGAAAGAGGGTGAGGAAATCCGAAATCGATCTTGGAAAAGGCAAATGCATATGGCGCTGCGCACGCAGGAGAGGCCCCTGGCCTTCTCTTACCGTCGCGTACACTGGCTGCTGCCGGCAATCCTGCTTTTCGTCATAACGGCCACGATATGGCGCCATGAGTTCACCTACCCCCTTTTATCGGCAACACCGAAGGTCCAGCAGACAGGAAGAGCGGGGACACAGGTGAAGGAAGCCGGCGAGCATCATGCGCCAGCTCCTGCGCCCCACACCAAGCCGGCCGAGACATGGAACTTCGATCTGCAGAGGGACGAGCTGAACTTCGGCTTGTCGGATGAGCAGTGCCAGGTACGTCCCACTCCGAGTCGGGCCTAGGAGCCGAGTCGGTGTCCGCATGCATGTACTTCTATCGGAGACAAACCTCCTAACACGGTGAGCTAGGTTGCGTTTCCCGATCTCTACTACGAGCTGGACCGCGCGCGCGACCATCTGCTGAAGCAGAACCGGAAGTTGACGGAAGGGGACGTTCAGGTGGACAAGGAGGGGGCGACGAACTCGTGGCGGCACGGCGAGTTCCACTGCATGATCTATGATGGGGAGCTGTACGTGATCAAGGAGGTCAAGGGGGATCCCGACCGATCGCGGGGCCTCGCCGCCCTCGCCAACATGTACCGCGCGCTGACGGCGATCCCGAACCCGCGCTCGATCCCGAACATCGAGTTCGTCATCGACATCGAGGACAGGGCCGACCTCGGGGAGCCGCAGCCAGACCGCGTCCGCTGGGCGTGGGCCCGTCCCAAGGACAACCCCTGGCTCTGGGTCATGCCTGACTTCGACGGGTGGGCGTATCCCGACGACGGCGTCGGGGGCTACGTCAACTTCCGCGACGACGTGCGGGACGTCGAGGCCGAGTTCAAGAAGGGGTGGCACGACAAGGAGGCGAAGTTGAGCTGGCGCGGCAGTCTGGCCGTCAACACCGGCTTGAGACGGGGGCTGGTGGCGGCGGCCGAGAACAAGTCCTGGAGCGACGTCGAGGCTATTGACTGGCATAATCGCAGCAATATCATGGCCATGACGGACTTCTGCCGCTACCAGTATGTCGCGCATACGGAAGGGAACTCGTGGAGCGGGCGCCTCCGTTATTTGCAAAATTGCGATAACGTCCCCGTCATTCACAAGCTGGAATATGTCGCGCATTACTATCCGCTTCTGAAAGATAGCGGGCCTCATCAGGTTCGTCATCACCCCTCCTTGATCCTCGCTTATCGATCTATGTCTGGCATATTGACACCGTAAGCTAACTAAGTCGGCGTCCGATAGAACTACGTGAAAGTAGAGCGCGACTGGTCCGACCTCGATGAGACCATGGAGGCGCTTCTCAAGGACCCACAGAAGTCGCACCGCATCGCCGCCGAGTCGACGCGTGTATTCCGGGACAGGTACCTGACGCCGGCGGCTGAGGCCTGCTACTGGCGGAAGATGTTCCGCAACTGGAGGCAGGTCATGGCGCTCGAGCCCAGGAAGTACGACACGTTTGAGAACGGGACCAAGGTGCGGCGCGGTGTCAGCTGGGAGCGCTTCGCCTTTCGCCAGAAGCACAGTTTCGAGCATGGATTCCTCGAGCCTGACCTACAGGAGGAGAACGAGTGAGTTTTGAACGCCAACCCATTGACGAACAAGAAGTTGGGGAATCTGGAAGCGAAAAACATGTCGAAGAACGTCGCTCCCCTATTCCACGACTATGACTTCGCCTCGGGTACGGGCAGTTACCACTAGAGCATGTCTCACACTGTGTACCGTGGCACCCGCGGTCGTAGGAGCCCCGCCAATATTCAAGTCCTACTCGTGGCTGCGGTGTCCCTCCGCCAGGTGAGCAGATGATGAGGAGCTGGTTTACCTGCGGACTGAATCAACTGTACCGAGGCATTAAGTCTCACACGAACCGCTGGGAACGGAGATCAACGAGTGATCAGGACTGGAGAATACGAATCTGGCTTATAATTTTAGAGAGGGGATACATCCTGGACGATGATACAAAGGCTTTTGGTTCCCCCCCGGGGTTGAGCTTCGCAATCTCAGGTTACCCGACAGAGCTCCGTCGAAGATTCCAGCGGCGCCCCCAAGGGTATGTCACACTATATATCATAAGAGATGACCCCATATGAGATAGCACTTGCGGTAAGCCGTCTAGAGAAGGCTGTACCGACCCCACTAATGGAAAATTCTACTTCTCCCATTGTTTCTCTTTCGCTTTCCCGTTCGGCTATGTGCGCATAGTGTTGAAGGCTGAATTAGCTCATATCCTTGGTTAGGTTATAGATCTTCTGGATGCTATGGAGCATCTCCTCATGGTCGATCTTGAGATCCTTGAGGAGTCCGTCCTTGAAGTTGAAGACCCAGCCGTGCACGATGGGGAAGTGGTTCTTTTCGTAGCTCTGCTGGACGGCGGCGGTCTTGATGACGTTGCGGCACTGCTCGACGACGCTCAGTTCGACGAGGCGGTCGTAGCGCGCCTCTTCGCCCACGATGGAGTCGAGCTCCGCCTCGTGCAACCTATACACATCGCGGATGTTACGCAGCCAGGGGTTCAGCAGCCCCAGGTCCTTAGGCGTCATGGCCGCCTTCACGCCGCCGCACCCGTAGTGACCGCATACCACGATGTGCTTCACCTGCAGGTGGCGAACGGCGTAGTTGATCACAGACATAACATTCAGGTCTGTATTCACGACCAGGTTCGCGATGTTCCGGTGAATGAAAGCCTCACCCGGCTGCAGACCCGTGATCTGCTCGGCGGGGATTCGGGAGTCCGAGCATCCGATCCATAGGTAGTCGGGTGTCTGGCCTGCCGCGAGCTTGTCGAAGAAGGAGGGGTCACGTGCCCGCTGTGCCGTGGCCCATTCCTTATTATGCTCGAAGACTTTGTCGTGTGTCTGTTTCAGGTATCGGGATATATCTTCCTCCGACATATTGGCGTTGTAGACAGTAGCTGGAAATGATGGTGTTTTGTTAGAGTGAGCGCCGGAGTTGGAGCTCGAACTGGCGCAGTTGCGCGAGATGAGTAAACCTTGAGTTGTGGGAGCTGGGGAGTGAAAGTGAGGATGAGAAGTGGTGGTGAGTCTGCTGATGAGCGACGAACGTCGTTGTCTCGTGGACGAGAGCAGCGAGTTGTAGCAGGCAATGCGCGGTTTAAGCATCACACAGCAAAAGTGGGAAATGTTAGGATAATCTGACGTGGTCCGCGGAAGTGCTTATGTATTTCAAATTTGGTCAGCTCGCTGTACGACACGACTTCGGCCTCGGCCTCGCCGTCTTATCTGGTTGGTGAATTTGTTGAGATGTCAAATGCCTCAGCTGGGGAGTCCAATGCCCTGGTACATACGTGCGTCACGCCGAGTTTGGTTTGTTAGTGGACGCGGGCTGGTTGGCGCCGGATCTTCAAAGTGTACCTAAAGAGAGGGGAGGAGATAAGTAATCTTTAGCGGACAGAGAACACAGTATCATCGCCTCAAGTTTAACGGTAGGGGCACTGGGTGCACTTTACAGTAACACACAATACACAGAAGTCCCGGCCTCCCCGGCAGAACTAATAGAGGCTCTCTTGAGAACTTCTACTGTATCTACCCACATATACTGGGTTTCCAATAGAAGTGAGCTCTGTCTTCCTGCCATCCTGATGAATGAGAGATTTATTAACCGATCTGAACGGAACCTAATATGATGATGCAATTATCTAAAGTAGACGGGCACATACTACTAACGCAAGCCGATGGTCGATCTACATATGCAGTGGCGATGTCAATGCTAATGACGAAGTGGGGGGCTTGTTGATTTGGTGGGGGGGGGGGGGG
>QJNX01000587.1:0-10146 GCA_004155925.1 Monosporascus sp. MG133 | reverse complement strand
AATGGCGCCCCCCTCAGCATGTCGATCTACACCATAGACATTGAATATCAAGACCTCTCCTAGTCACTTTGGGTACTAAGACACCGACGTGGCCGCCGTCTTGAGGCATCCCACCGTTGTTACACAACGTAAACGAATGCTTGGATGGCGGTTTCAGCAACCACGTCATTCAGCTAGCTGTATCCGCGTCGGTTGAATAACTACATATCTGCATGATCTTTCTGCCATCTCAGCAGCTCAAGCGCACTTCCTAATTCCAAGGCTGGCAATGGCATGGCCCAGGGCCTAGTCGAATTTGGTTCCCCATTCCACTGCAGCTATGTATTGTAAGGAGAAGGCCACACACACACGGCGGGAAAAGACTGAGAAATGCAACAGCATCCGGAAAGCATATACAGTTACTTGAACAAAATCAGCGCCGGCTGACGTGTTACCTACCAATTCGATTCCGTACAGGCACCAGAATATGTGGTGCAACCCGGTTACCAGTTATGGAAGCCTGATTCAGCGCCGTGCCGCCGGCGATCGGCAGGCATAAGTTGACTATGGTTAGGGCCGTTAGCAGGATGTTCCACTATTGCCACTCGGGCATGAACGCGTTCGCTGGATCGGGTTATCTCGCATCCAAGTGGCGTGTTGGACAGCTGCGGGATCTTGAGGGGATCCCGAAGCGTTGGGGAGGTACATTGCTGTAGAACATCGCACACGCATAAACACCGTCGAGGACATATGCATCTTGCCGGGTGGATTGCCAGCGCGAACTCGCAGGCGGCGGCATCGCGTCGCGGCGCTGATATGCTCCCCTCGGTGGCGACGAGGGCTCGTCGATCGAAATGCCCGGTACCGTTCCGGAGTAAATCTTGGGAAGCCGACGATCACGGAGCCTTTCTGCTGTTAAAAACCTGGAAACGAATGGCAGTTCTTTCTCCTGACGTCCGCCTGCCAGCTCACCCAACCGCTTAGTAGGCCATGACCTGTCAATTTCAATCGGGGGTTCTCGTCAGCCTCATCAACTTCGAGCTGCTGTCGAATTGCACACCCGTTGCTGTGGAAACCCCACAGCGGCAAAAAATGTGCAGCTGCAGCCTTTCCGGAAATCGCCAAGATTGGCGGCTTGTTCGCCCCAGTACGTTCATGCAGCATGGGGTCATTCCTGCAACCGAAGGGCGAGGGGCTAAGATCCATGCTGCGACAGCGTTTTCTCGGTTTTCTATTCGTGAGCCTGCAGACTACGTCATGTGGGAGACTGTCTTCGAACGTCATCAGAAGGTCCCTTATTTGAGACTCTTAGCCCACGTCAAACCCTCCATCGTTCCACAAACTGTCAGCCTGCAGTAGCATGCGGGCAGCAACGCGAGGGCTGCCGATGGGCGATCCCTAGCTCTCTCCCCCTCCCCCCCCCATTCTTCTCAAGCCACACGGACCCTATCCTGCAGTGATGGTTGCCTCTTGGGGCCTTGGCCCCCTATCCGGAGACGGAAGTCAAGGACAGGCAGATTGGTGTTGTGGCGACTGTCTCAGAATGCCCAAATGGTCATGATGCTGCTGCGCAATGCAACTTGATGTTGTTCTCTTCGGAGAACGATAGGAATCTTAATATTTAAATCATCTCTCCTTCCCGACCGATTAAGCCCCTCTCTTAGCAGGAAGGTTTGGGCCATAATTCTAATCTTTAGCAGCAGTCGTGTGGGAACTCCGACGTGTGAACATTTTGCTCCCCTTCAGTTGAACGGTGTCTTTGTCACTCTAGACCTACGTTAATAAGAGTGTGGGTGCACGTGAGCCTTCAGGGTTTTTATACGATCGGTCGCTTGATACCCTGGCATACACCATCAGCCATCTATCACTTATCAACCGGCCATCCCCGATCCGAACAGAGCCGGCTCAAGACTAGACCGCCTCAGCTCGGACTATCCGTGACGTAAGGTGCCATCATCAATTCCATTTCTTGGCACACGGGGTCTAGACACGGAAGCCTCTTTCTATTTCAAGATCGCCCGCTCAATCGTGCCCATGTATTTCTACACTACAGGTTAGTTCTTTATAACTCTCCGCGAAATCCTGTCGAGGCCAATCGAGTCCACCATCGGAGACCGACCCTCTTGAAGTCTTTTTATCATCGCCACCACCAAATTGCTACCTCAAACAATATTCTTCCTCCATCATCCGGCCGCGAGCCGAGGCTCTGGTCCCATCAGTAATCTGACATAATGTACGCCCCCGCAGCGCCCCGCGAAAAGCGGTACTATACCCAGCACGACTACGACAAGAAGGTTCTGTACCTTGAACCACCTATCAACGGCAGCAAGATAGTCCGCAGGCGTATCACCACCATCGTGCCGGCCCCTTGCTCGCCGCCTCCGCCTCCAGCAGCGCCCATCAGGGCCCTGCCGGTACCAGAGCCCACACCCGTGCCTGCGCCCATGCCAGAGCCGCCCGTCATGGTGCACCCTTGCCCGCCGCCCCCGCCGCCACAAGTACACTGCCCGTCGCCCGAGCCCGACGAGACCATCGACGTGATCGCCGTGGACGTCGATCCGCCGTCGGCCCGGTCATCGAAGTCGTCGTTGACCAGCTCCCGCTCATCCCGGTCGTCGCGGAGCTCCAAGTCCTCGCGTACCAGCAGGAGCCGCAGCCGCGGCCGCGGCCACAGCCACAGCCACAGCCGCGAGCGTGAGGTATACGTCGAGCGCGAGAAGCTCGTCCCCTACCCCGTCCGCGTACCGTACCCCGTCCCCGTGTCCGTGCCCGTGCGCGACGAGCAGCACGACAACGACCGCGACACCTTCCGGTACGTCGAGGCGCCCCGCCGGTTCGAGCCGAGGCGTCGCGGCAGCGTCGAGTCCGATAGGGAGATTGTCATCGAGGACCACCGGCACCGCCGGTACATCAGGGATTGATTGACTTGTCCGCATGTGGATGCCCGCTTGATGTTTCGGGCTTTTTATGCATTAATTTTTGTTCACATAATAATCTGTGCACGGCACGTGGGGGGCCTGGTAGGGCGTTACTTGTCATCCTGGTTATTGTCAGGGTATTTCTTTTCAGCGGACATGATGATGGAGACATATGTGATGACTTAGCCGATGTTTGGGCTTTTGATTGGATATCTATTCGCAGGTTATGGGGTCGGGCTACCTCTTGTTCCTTTTCTGGTGTACATCTTCTCATGCCTCGCATATAATATCATATGATACCCATTCTCAGCTTGGACAGGACTAGTGCAATTACTGAACCGTACGATGAGAGAAGCAATGAAGTCCTGCCTACCTCATCAGCCAACGAATGGATGAGGGTTTCCATCCTGGTCGACCCTGGGAAGATGTCGCGGTCGATTTCAGGCTAGAGGGCTCACTGCTAGGTGGCTTACGATGAGTACATCATTGTACCAAGAAACGACATCGTTTAGGGTTGATATCGCCATTAAGGAGTTGTATTTCATTGACACCGAAGATGATGTACGGTAATCCGAGAATACCAAATGCCACTTCTACTGCTATCAGAAATGTTCAAACGCCAGTATCAATGGGTATCAACCAGCAACTAATAGCTACGCTGCAACGTTTAGATCGTAAATACAGCGCCCAGCAAGATTTGATCCTCCGCCGACAGAGACGAAAGGTTAAAAGCACTTAGCAGATGCTCCGTTGCATTCAGGTTAATGCAGCTAATATCCGTAAGCAACCATAAGCCCCAAGAGTCAAACAACGTTATTCTTTGGTTGTTGTCCTAGCTCCAGTGTCGGTAAGCATTCGCCCGTCGCGGCCCTCCATATCTTTATCAAGTCATCGTATGATCCCGAGGTGATATAGCCGCCCTCCGCCGAGAAAGCCACCAAGTTAACCTCGTCGTAGACACTGTAGCAGCTTGACGACAGGACAACGACGTCCCGGCCGTCCTTGTCCGTAGAGTCGGGTCCGCCTTTCCCGTACGAATAGCAGCCTATACCCTGCCCGCATCGAGTAACAGCTTAATATCCTCTCCGCTCCTTCCCGACTTTTCCGCCCATAACAGTGACGTCCGGCCGCTTTTATCTTTAACGTCGGGATCCACCTGGCGCGTATCGAGCAACAACTTAATAACCGCTACCCGTTCCAGTTCTGCCGCCCACGATAACGGCGTCCGGCCGTTTATATGCTGAGCAAGGTCTACTTTTACCGTATCGAGCAGCAATTTTACGACCGCCTCGTGGCCGTTCTCTGCTGCCCACCACAACGGCGTCCGGCTACCCCCATCTTTAAAGTCAGGGAAAACAGGTGGATCTCTTAGTAATATATTAGCAACAAAGCTGCGTCCCGTTTCTGACGTGTGAAACAGCGGTATCCGGCGTTTGGCATCCTCCGTGTTCGCGGAGGCACCCAAATCCATCAATTCCTTCACAGCATCGACGTACCCGCTTTACACGGCGTAGGATAGTGCTATTCTTAAAGTCTTGCCCTTAAAGTCCGGTTTGGTACCCAATTCGAACAAGGTAAGCATTACCTTGGGCCGGCCTTACTTTTGCCGCCAAGCAAAGGGCTTTCCCTTTTTCTTTACTTGTCATCAAGGCTGACTGAATAAGGCAGAGTAAGGTTATAGTTAAGCCGATTTCAACCACGAAACGAAGTCCGTCGCTACTGACTATATCGCTGTTGAACAACCCTGTCCGCGATGGCATTGTAATAATCGGCAGAAATGCGGTTTCGGAAGTTCGAAACGAAGAACAGGGGGTTCCATTCAGCGTTTCTGTCCAACGTACGCGGAATCGTAACGGGAAGTCTAAATACCGGGTGAGTTGGCAAAGCCGCCCGCGAACCGTGGATAGTTGGGTGCTCCGAACCTCAATACTATTGGACTAAACTAGACGGTGTATAATTAGATGGAGGAGAGGGTATCCTTCGTGAAAATGCCAACCGCCCGAGCTACTGCCTTGGTAACGTTGTTACGGCATTCTGTTAACATCGAATAGAAAGATTGCAGTTATTTACGCCAGTAGATACCTATCCAGCGGTGCCTCTATATTAACCTAGTATGCAACCATTCTCGCTTTTGGGGTTCTTAGTATGCGGTATCCCTTTCTCACCCTCAGAATCGGTAACAACTCCACCTAAAGGCTTCAGCATATAACATCTACAGCTCCTCTTCCGTAAGCTCCCCTAGCCCTTTAAAGGTAGAACAACGCTCTCCCCTTGCCTTAATCCAGGTCCAACACATGTACTGACGGAAGTGTCCTTGCTCCATGTAATTTTGCAGCTCTGGTTCGTTGTCAGTCTTTGCCATGGGGCTGAATGCCAGGCGAACAGGATCATATGGCCATCCCCTAGGCGTATGTTCAGGCGGTGTTGAAAAACGTCAGCTCTCGACACATGCGTACTCTGCGGCGGAACGCGAAGACTGTAGAAAGCTGATTTATGGCTTTAGCTTCAATCGTTAGTCTAAGCACGCTTAAAACCGAGCCCAGCCAGGGACTGACGAGATTGCAGTCAATGACGTCTCTAAATATATCTAACACCAACTAAGATCTATTTCGAGACTTTACTACTCTGGAGACTTGTAGTTAGTTTAGACACTATAGAAGCTCCTTAAAGATTTGGTACGGGCAACAATACTAGTGGCCCAGTGAATCCGTCTACTTAAGTTAACCCTCATCAATTCTCTGTCAGGACTTATACCGTCTCGGGCTAAGACTCCCGCATTCAGTTGTGTTAGCCATCGGCTAGGGGCGTAGAACTTAGTCAAATGCCTAACGTCGAATATCGACCTAAAAGTAAGGTTCACGTGAGAGAAAATATCGTTAGGACAAAGCAGGATGTAATAAACAAGCTGGGCCAGAAGCCAGAACTTTATTGTTCTTTTAAGATTCCTCTAAAACAAAACGCTTTAATCAAGTTGTGTCCTTTCTTATAACTGAGAGACTCCATATTCTTTCCATCCGTGGTTAAACAAACGCAAATAAAAACCAAACACCAAAGAAGAAGAAAAAAAAAAAAAAAAAAAAAAAAGACCACTATGTAGAACCACCGAAGCCATCTATTTCCCAATCTTCTTGAATTATACCGGGTAATTACGACGATGGGTTGCAGTAGAAGCAAAACAATTGGTCGTTCATGTCAGGGTTGAGGGTTCCACCAGGGAAGCTGAAGGCCTGCGTGCTACCGTCGCCATCGGAGCAGTCGTGGTCGTAAGTGTAACATTGGAAGCCTCTGTCGGGGCCGAATGACGAGATGCGAGCGGCCCATTCACCGGGATAGGTGGGCTTGCCGGTTGGGTAGCAGCCATAGTAGCAGTCGCCCAGGAAGTCGGCGTCGGAACAGTAGTAGACGCCTGCACAGATGCCATCGCGCTTGTAGAGCAAACCGTCTGCCTTCATCTTCTTGACCTGGGACTGCAGTTCTTCGTATGATAGTGGTCCGGCCACAATTCTTCCGTCGAGCGAGCTGGTGGACGGCGCCGAGGTTGGTGCCTTGCTTGGGGCGGCCGAGACAAAAGGAGTGGCGGCGGCCAGGATGGGCAGAAGGGTAGTGAGATGCATGTTGAGTCGATTGATGGACGAAGATGAGTCTCGTTGCAAAATCGACAAGAACGTGTGTAGAGAGTTTGTCAGAAGACTATTTAGGAAATTGCGTGTAGAAAATTGCCAGAAGACAATTGATTGGTTGAGTAAATGATAGTAAAGCTGGTTGATCGTTGACTGTCTATTTTCCATTCTCTTGAAGCTGCTCGCAACCCTTTATATGTGAATTCCTCCCCAACTTTTCTCACTAATTACTAGTCCTGGAGATTCTGTATAGCGTGGAGACAAGGCCTTTGGAGCTCCGCCCGACATCGTGGCTTCAAGGACCTAACAAGCTTGAACGGAGCAATGCTCCCTAGCTCGGACAACTTTGGGGGCGGTGCAAACCGCTTTGCTCCTTTTTCCCTTTCTTTTTTTAGACTTCTAACGGGGCTTTCCACAATTACAAGTGAGGTTTACCCCGTTCAATGTAAGCGTTTATGGGGCTCTTGAAAGGCATAATTGCCGATATAGGCAGTTTGGGCTGTGGTGACTGGGCTGTGGTGGCTGGAGCCTTATACTCTCAGTACATGGCCTGTGGATAATGCCATGTCAACTTACGAGCTGACAAGTACGAGCGATAACCAGTGTATAATGTGGCCCGTGCTATCCCAAGGCTGACAATGTGGAAAGATGTGGTCCGACCAGTTCACCGCGACTTTGTACTAAACAACCTCTAATCTGTTCTTTTTACAGGAGTTTGTTCATTTCTTTTGAGTTCTTAGGTAATCACTGGTCAGACTGACCTACGGCCTAGTCTCACAAGATCTCTGCAACTCTTGGTCTTCGTGAGTACGTTCTCTTAAGTTTTATAATTATATTAACTTGCTTATGATTTTTAACCTTACCCTGTTGTGAAACCTAATCTAGATTTCGACCCTTAGCCCTAAACTTATCGTGGGCTTTTGTTTCCAATTAGGACGAAGGTAAATTGCTAGACCGGTTAGTGCTGTTGGAATATCGACAGCATGTTACGGCCCTTGCTGACTTGACCTTGTTAGTGGCCCACCGGCTGCAGCAACTGTGAGGCTGGCTGATAATACTATTTGCTGACATGTGTGGATATTCGCCCACCATTTTCTTGGGTAATACGCCCAAGGATCTATAATGCGGCATTTCAGACGAGGTTGGCGTCCGGAATGCAACAAGGTTGGTGGTTGATATTCGCAACACCTCTATCGCCACTTTCCGAGATATAGCACAGCACATGTTGCTAAGGCGAGGGAATGGGTACCTATGGGTCACCTACCATTACCCATCATCAATCGTGGGCGACCCATGGGCCACCTGTAGGTATTCGAAGCTACCGATGGGCCCCCAGGGGTTCACGGGTCAAAATGGATGGGAGAGCATTCCCTTGCCCTACATGTTGCCTAAGCCGACTGCTGACATATATTCTGGCGTGCCTATAAATGGTGAAAGGCTCATGTGTATCTCTGCTCCCATTTATGACGCCTAGCGCTCGCATCTACTTATCGCCAATAATATTAGCACTAGAGCAATGCCGCCTCAAAAGCCATTCAAGGTGCTCATTGTTGGTGCTGGCGTCACAGGACTGACACTAGCCCACTGTCTCACTAAGGCCAACATTGCCTTCGTTCTACTAGACAAAGGCGTCATCGCCCCTGCATTTGGCAACACCATCACCGTCTTTCCCCACGGAATCAGGATCATGCATCAACTGGACTGCCTGAATGCCGTTATTAACCAATGTGCACCTATGGGCGCCAGCAATTGTCGGTGGCGCGATGGAAATGTCTTCGCGGCATGTGAGAAATATTTTGGGGTTATGAAGGCCTTGTAAGTGACAAAGAGCTCAATCTTTTGAGGTGATGTCAGTGAACACCGTACGACTTACTAGAGGACACAGGACTGGCTACGATGCGAGGACCATTGGTCGACAGGAGTTTCTTCGGCTATGTATGGCCGGCTTCCGGATAAATCAAAGGCCCATGAAGGAGCTCGTGTGGAAAAGATCTTATTCGAAGGCTCAACCGTCCGTCTGATCCTAGCGGATGGAAGGGAATTCACTGGCGTTTTAGTCGTCGGAGCGGATGGTGTACATTCAAAGCTGTGAGAACTTATGTGGGACTTGGCTAACAAAGCCATTCCCTGGATAGTACCACTCGAGGAAAAGCAATGTGAGCATCTATAAAGCAAAACTCTTTAGGGACAATACTGACATGTGTTTCTAGCTATCAGGACGGCATTCAGCGCAATGATAGGTCTCAGCACGCCAGTGCCAGTCTTGGAGAGATGCGAAGCAGTAATAAACGCTTCGCACAACAAAATATCCTTCCTTATCATTTGCCAGCCAAAATGGGTGTCGTGGCAAGTATTCATCAGGTTGCCGAAGCACCAAGAGTGTTCCTTGCCGGATGGAAAGAAGTCCACAGAGGAGGATATGCAGGCGCTTGTGGACAAGATTGCGGACTATCCCATCACTGCAGCGGCGAACTTCCGACAGCTGTGGAAGGGGAGACTGAGGGCGCAAATGATTTCACTTGAAGAGGGTGTGCTTGAGCATTGGTTATTTGGCCGTGCTGTAATGGCTGGCGATGCTCTTCACAAGGTGAATTTGGCATCTCTCCTAATTCTAAACAGAGCAAACCTAAGACTCATCACTACAGGTAACGCTCAATTCCGGACTAGGGGCCAGTACGGCCATGGAAGACGCCGTCAGCATCGCCAACGCCATTCACCAGCTCACAGCAACTCGTCCCAACAGGAAGCCTACGGATGACGAAATTCACGACGTACTGCAACAGTACCAGGACACACACATCGGACGAGTGAAGAAGATCCCCATGGTAGGGAGGGAGATGACACGCAAGCAGGCGTATGACGGCTGGTGGAACTACTTCAGATACAGGTGGCTACTTCCCGTAATTGGAATGAGATATATAGCCCAAGTGACCGCTAAGCTTTGTGTTTGTGCTCCGAAGCTTACATATGTCGAATTTGATGAGCAGAACGGCTTGTTGAGTTGGAGAGACATGCGCTTGGGGGGGAGAGGATCTAAGAACTCTGAGGTGGGCAAGTCAAGGTCTATGTGGCATTCGACGCATTACATCAAGTTGTTGGGCTGGGTTATCACTATCTTCATTGCTTGGTATCTTGCTGTTATAGCTAAGAAGTAGCTGTGATCAACTTGGCACAAAGAAATAATAGGTGTCGCAGAATAGGTGTAGTTTGCTTAGTCATCAAGCCGCTGTATCCTATAGGCAGCCGCAATAACGTTGTTCCGAGGCTCCCACACTATATAGAAAGCTGTCTAGCCACTGCTCCCTAAAGCCCTGAATCAAGCATAACAATTCACACTTTCCACACATTATGCAACCTTCCTTCGCGATCAGCCTAGCTGTGACAATTTTTCGGTTTCGTCCGTATAAATTGTGTAGAACCTGATAAGTAGGACAGCATGTTTAAAGTCACATCTAGACGGCTTAAATTTCTGGAGTTGTTCTTAAGCAAAACGTCGTCTGGTATATTCTTTTTAAACGTTAGCTTGGCATGGGTAGGGGGCTGGAAACTTGATCCAACTGTCCACAGGTCTTTAGACTTTTCGTGGACATCCCAGACTGTGTGAGCTCACTTATATGTGGCTTTAGGGG
>QJNX01000586.1:0-10271 GCA_004155925.1 Monosporascus sp. MG133 | reverse complement strand
CCCTAACCCTAACCCTAACCCTAACCCTAACCCTAAAAGGGTTGATAACGGTAATAAAAGCTGGTAGCGCCGAAAGTAAACCTTTAAAAATATTAATAATAACTTAAACATAACCGAAAAGTTTTAAAGAAATTCCTAAGTTATATTTTTATAACCGGAAATATAAAAAGGTAATATTAATAGTAAAAAAGGTTAATAATAATAAAAGAAGCTAGCAGTATTAAAAGCGGGCTTTTAAAAATATTAATAACGGCTTAAACATTAATTAAAAGGTTTTAAAAAAGTTATTAAGTTATATTTTTATAACCGGATATATAAATAAGTAACGCTATATAACGGCTAACTGGCTTAACTAACTATTAAACCCTAATCGTACGGTTTATGTTAACAATAATATTATAAGAATTTAAATAATTAATAAGAAACGTAATTACGTTTAATAATAACAGATATTAAAGGTAATTTAAGTAATTAAGTTATATTATAAGCTGGTATTATTTAAATTATAAGAAAGTAACAAACGTATATATGTTACTTTTAGCTTAACTAGTTCGACCTAACTTTATTTCTTTTTTAATAATTAATCCTTTTAAGCCCATTAAGTTACCTCGAACCATCGTCCGGCTCGACTGGCTCGACGTGCCAAATCCCTTTAGGTCTAATCGGGTCCTTCGAACCTATCGAACTTATTACGTAATCCTGGCCCCATACCGGAAGTTCTGTTCCATAACTTCCGACCGTTTGTTATTATACCAAAAGCTCTAGTTATAATACGATTTCCCCCCTTTAGGATCTTTGCCCTTAAAGATTAATTTGTTTATCGTATTTATTTAATAAGTAACTTCCCCTTTTACATATTTTTATTTTTGGTTCGTTTTTGGTCGTTATACTTAACCGTATTAAAAAACAAAAATCCCGTAAACGTAATAACGCTTTAATTCTTTCGAAAAAAATCGATACGCTTAATTTTAATATATCCGCATTTTTTTGCTCGCGTTGCAAACGTAAAAAAAAGGTTTGCAAGGTTTACCCTAGTTCTAAAAAATATATTCGTTATTCCGAACATAACCGCTTAGTTACGGAAAAAAATTATTTCGAACTTTAGGAACGTCTTATTAAGGAAAAGTTACTTTTTATTTAACAACGTTTCAATAAACTGCAACAACACCTTAGCGAATTATTTAATCGTCTAGCTCGATTACGCAACCAAAAGAAACTTTTACGTAAGCGGGGAATCGAAATGTTACGTAAAAGTATTAAAAGCGTAAAGACGATAAAAAAATTCGAACGTTTAGAAAAAAAGTAACGTAAGCTGGAAGCCGAAATAGCCTCGTTTTTTCGTACTGCGAACGCGGTTGGCTGGTCCGACCTGGATAACGTAAATTGGAACTTTCTTAACCTTAACGCTTCCGACGTTGCTGGTAAAAATTTTTTAATAGGCGCTAGGCTTCCGTAAGGTTTTCCGCAAGTTCCCATATATTTTCTAACTCTAAGCAGTCCTTCCATTTAACCAAATACTATCTTTTGCCGTCTTTTCTCCTAATATCAAAAATTCTCTCGACCTTCCACACTAGTACGTCTTCTATTATCTCTTTTTTTTATCCCGTACTAACTTGGATTATATCCGCTGTTAACTTTAACAGGGAAACATGGAAAACGGGATATAGTTTAACTTTAAAGGGTAATTTTAATTAATAATTATTTTTCGAAATTTTCTTTGCGACCTTATATGGTCCGATATACTTAAAATCGAACTTTTTGTTAGGTCGTTTGGTCTGGATGTTTTTGGTAACTAAGTAAACCATTTCCCCTTTTTAAAAGGTTAATTCCTTTAACCTTTTCTGGTTATAATACTTCTGCATCTGGGTACGTACGAATTTAAGTTTTATTTTCATTTCTGTATATAACTGTTTAAATTATTTTAAAATAAATATTACTTTAACATTAATTAATCCTTTTTTTTATAAATCTCGGTAAACTTTTGGCATAAAACCGAAGTTGGCGTTAGTTAATATTATTTTAATACTTTCGTAATAATTTATATTATACGTTAATTTGGCTATTAATAATTTTTCGACCTAGTTATTCTGCTCGTAATTAATATAATACCGTAAGTAAGTTTTAAGTATCTAGTTAATTCTTTCTGTCTGGCTATTTATCTATAATCTAAAGGCGCTAAAAAGCTTATAATTCAGGCTTAACTATACCATAAGGCTTTGCCAAAATTTTAAAGCGAATATAATACCTTTATCTAATACGATTTCCATTAAAAGCCCGTATATGCTAACAAGGTATCTGAAAAAAACGTACGCCAGTTGCTCTACGTCTATATCTTCGTTAGATAGTAAAAAATAAGAAAATTTTATGAATCGATTTATAATTACAAAAATGCTGTCGTAATATATACCTGTTACTAAATCCTTTAATAATAATAGTTTGGTAATAAAATCGAAAATAACTAAGTCCCATAGTTACTTTATAACTGGTAATAATTATAATTCTCCGTATGGTTTATAGCGTCGTACCTTAGTTTTATTATATAAGTCGCATCCTTACAAAATCTTTTTTACCACTAACTTTATTTTAGGGAAATAATATGTACGCTATAATCGTTCCAAGGTTTTATGGATTCTAAGGTATCCGTACAACTGGTATTCGTATATTTCGCGTATTAATTCCTCTTAATATTCTTCTGGTACTTAGGTTTTATCGGTTTTTTCTTTTTCTAATAGCTAATCGTTATATTATTAAATTTTCTGATATAAGTTAAATGTTATCTTTCTGATTGTTACAATCTGCCGTATTTTTATATATCCTTCTTTTATTAGGTCGAACATTTGGTATGGAATTTTAAGAACTTTCTTTTCCAGGTCCGGTCGTTTGCTAAAAACTTCTATTCTGCCATTTTCTAACCTTTTTTTATAAATAATAATAAAATCAAATTCTGAAAGGTATTCCGCATAACGGAATTATCGTCCTATTAATTTTCGGGTAATAATAAATCGAATAAGGTTTTTGTAATTTATGTATATCTTAATTTGATATAAATTTCCTTTAAGGTAATACCTAAATTCCTTAAAAGCGTTAATAATGGTTAGAAATTCCTTATCTAAAATGGCGTAATTTAATTCAGCTCCTTTCAATTTATAGGAATAAAACGTAATAGGATATAAGTTACCTTAATTATTTTTATATCCGGCTACTGCGCTTAACGCATAATCCGAAATATCGGTTTCTAATTCTACAGGACGTCCTGGATCGTACATAATTAATACTGGCTCGCTAGTAATTACTTTTTTGATCCTTTAAAAAGCTTTTTTTGTTTCGGCCGTCTATTAAAACCTTACCTTTTTTTTAATAAGGTTTAATAAAAATATTACGATTTTGCTAAAGTTACGAACGAACTTCCGGTAATAATTAACAAATCCGAAAAAGGTTTAAACTTCGGTAACTATAATAAGTACTTTTTATTTTTAAACTGCTACTATTTTCTTAAGGTCCCTTTTAATATATCCTAAAATAATAATGCATCCTAAGTATAGTACTTTTTACTTATGGAACTCGCTTTTTTCGGCATTAACTAAGAAATTAACGTTTAATAAGGCCTAAAGGATCTTATAAACGGATTTTTCGTATTCTTCCTTTAAACTCGAATAAATAAGAATATCGTCGAGGTAGTAGATAACAAAAATATTAAAATATTCGCATAATACGTAATTAACCATCCTTTAAAACGTTACGGATACGTTAATAAGCCTAAATAATATTACCAGGTACTCGTATAATCCGTACTTGGTTCTAAAGGTTATCTTTTATTCGTTTCCTGGCTTAATACGAATTAAATTATACCCATTTCGTAAATCTAAAGTAATAAATTATCTGGCTTTATAAAAACGATTTTTTATTTTAATAATTAAGGGTAAAAGTATATAATCCTTAATTATGATATCGTTTAATTATCGGTAATCGATTATTAGCCGTAATTTTTTATTCTTTTTAGGTACGAAAAATATAAGGTACCTTGCCGGTAATTTAAAGCGTTTAATATGTTCCTTACATAACTTATCCTCGAAGTATTTTCGTAATACGTATAATTTTTGTTAATTTAGGTTATATATGGGATAAAAGATAATCGTTTTGTTATTTTTTAGGATTATTTTGTAATCTTATTTATTATATTCTGGTAGTTTTATTTCGACTTGATCCTTAAAAAATCGCTTATATTTATAATATTACGGTAATACTTTAATTATTTTTTCTAGCTTTTGGGGTTAATGCTGCAGATCGTCGTTTACTTCGTATAGCCGTATTTTAATTATAATAACGACGCGTCGTATATATTTATCTTGCCCTTTTTTTTATATATATCGTATTCCTTTAAGTAATAAGGTTTTTATCGTATCCTTATATTTACATTTACTATCGTTATTATTAATTAAGTAATAAAATCTTTTTTCCGAATCGTTTTCGTCGATAAAAAATAAAACGAATTTTACCTGGCCAGTTCTTTAATTAATTAAGGGGTTATATTAGTATAACCATTTTCTGCCAAGGATTATGTCGTAACTTCGTATTAAGATAATATCGAAATTAATGGTTTATTTTCGTCCTTAAATACAGGTTTCGAAATAATTAATCTTACGGTTAACTTATCCGTTATTATAAATAAATTTAATACCTTCGGTATTTTCGACTTTATAAAATTCGGCTTTATTTTTCTATAATAAACGTAATTCGTTAATTACCTCCGGTTTGATATAATTCGGGTCGGTTCCGTAATTTACTATAACGGTATACCATTTTTTTTAATTCGTATTCTGATTATAATAAGAGGAATTTTTATCCTTTTTACTATCGTATACAAAGTTTTTTTAAAGGGTATATATTAACTTCCTCCGTTTTTGCCAGCCCGTAACTCCCTTATAAGTAACGTTTTTTTTTAGGGGGCTGTACTTATAATTACCTTAATTATTTTTCTTATCGGCATAATTAGGCCTCCAGTTCGAAGATTTTTTTTTCATATCGTTTTATTTAATTCGTTAAGCTAGTAACTTACTTTTTAAATATTTCGACTTTTTTTAACCAATCTGTCGTTATGGCCCATTTTTCGTTTATTATCGTTATTAATTGGTTCTAATGCCCTTATCGCTCCTGATACTGGGCATAATATTAGGCCATCTCGGCTAATCGTTCGTTAATTTCCTTTTGTACCTTTTTTCTTTCCTTTAAGTTTTTAGCATAACTTTTGCGGAAATAAAGGTTATTTAATATCTCGTTTTAGGCCTTTATTACCGTCTGGTAAACCTATTTTTCCTGTATTTTATGGTTACATTATTCGTAATAGTATATGGGGTTTTGTTCGGAGTAATCTTTTCCTTTTGGCTAATTTTTTTTGGCCGTAAATAAGTTAATAATATCCTAGGTGGTTTGGGTGCGCAAATATCTGTATTACCTTTAATTCCTAAAATCGTTTCTTATTTACGTATGGAAATTAAATCCTTATTTGTATATACGTATAAGTCGTTATTGGATATACTTTTATCGTTTTTTATATCGTAAGCAGTAAGTTCTTTTATAATAAATAGCATACAATTTCCCATATCGATCGGGCTTTCCTAAGCATAAGGTTTCGTCCTAATTTTAATATTTTTTAATCCATTTACTTAACTTTTATTATTTTTGTTATTGTTATTTTTTTTATTACGTTCGAAATATTCGTATCTTTAGTATTAATTTTTTCCATCCTTTATGTTTCTGTAACTATTAAGTAACCACTGGGTTAGTTATGGTAGCGCGTTATCGGGTAATTATGGCTTGGGAAAGTACTTTGGCCTTTTATAATCTTTTTCGCATTTCCGGGAATAAGTTAAGGTTTTCCTTTTTCCTAACCATGCCGAAAGTAACGGCCTTTTTGTCCCTTGGTTGTCCCTTAGGTACTAGGGTCCAATTATTGTATTATTATTTCCTAAGGGCCCTGCATTAATTTTTTATGTAACCCATTTTGTTGCAATTATAGCACTTAACTTGGCTTTAGTCCCTTTTTTATGCTATCCCTAACTTTATAGGTCCTAGGGCCGTCCTATAAGCAGTGGAAAATATATTACGTTTCCTAGTTTGGTTGGCTTCCGTAAACCTGGGTCTGGGGACAAACTATCCCTTTCGTTCTTATCGTTACTTATATTATCGGTTGTCGATTTTTACGGTTTTTACGATATATTTGTTTAAGGTAATAAGGTGCGCCATTTTGATAATTTCGTCCTTAACGTCGTTTTTTAGGCCTTTATAAAAAATATCGATTAGGTTATCGTTTTTTTCGTCCATTTATTTTACCTTAATTATAAGGTTTTTAAACGTTATTACGTACTTAAACGTTAGTCCTTTTTACTTTAAATCGAGGATTTTTTATGTTATAATTTTTTTTTCGTTTAAGTTTCCGAAATTGGCCTTTAATTTTTTTTCGAAATTAATGTAATATTAAAAAAAAGTTTTGGTAGCTTATTGCTGGTTTAATTTTTTATTTTCTAGGTAATTTCGTAAAATAGGCTTAAATTAATTTAGAACGTTTCCTTTAAGGAACGTTACGACTATAAGGATTTTGTCGGCTTTATTAATAATTCCTTCGAAACGGAGGTAAACGCGTACTTGGGTAAGGAAGTTTTATACGTTACCTTTTCCGTCGTAAGGTTCGGGCTTTTTAGGCTTAATTTTAATTTCGTTAATCCTGGTAATATTAATCTGGGCCTTAAGACGTTAAACGGCTTTTTCGAACTTTTTAATCGTATCTTTATATTATTAAATAATAAGTTTTTAAGTATTATCCGATATATTAATAATATAACGTATTACTTAAAGTTTAATTATATTACTAAATAAAAGCTTGTAACGTATAACGGTTAATTAACTTAACCAATTATTAAACCTTAATCGTACGGTTTATGTTAATAATAATGTTATAAAAATTTGAATAATTAATAAGAAACGTAATTACGTTTAATAATAATAAATATTAAAGGTAATTTAAGTAACCAAGTTATATTATAAACTGGTATTATTTAAATTATAGGAAAGTAACGAACGTATATATGTTACTTTTGACTCGACTAGCTTGACCTGACTTTATTTCTTTTTTGGTAGTTAGTCCCTTTAAGCCCATCGAGCCACCTCGAGCCGTCGCCCGGCTCGACTGGCTCGACGTGCCAAATCCCTTTAGGTCCAATCGGGTCCCTCGAACCCATCGAGCTCATCACGTAATCCTGGCCCCATACCGGAGGTTCTGTTCCACAACTTCCGACCGTCTGTCACTGTGCCAAGGGCTCTGGTCATAACACGCTGGCAGCGGAAAAGGTTAATAACGGCGAAAAAGGCTAGCGGCATTAAAGAAAACTGGCGGTACCGGGAAAAGCCGGCGGCATTAAAAAAAAATCCGGCAGCGCCCGAAAGCGAACTTTCGAAAATATTAATAACAACTTAAACGGATATAAAAATTCGAACTAATTTCTTATAACGCCTCGTTAATTTGAGAATATTATTAACTGGAATTAAAAAGAATTTTAAAAAAGGTTATTTTATTTATATTTTTATAACCGGAAATATAAGTAATTAATACTGGTGCCAAAAAAGGTTAATAACGGCAGGAAAGTTAAGGGCCGGCAAAAAAGGCCGATAATACCGAAAGCGAACCTTTAAAAAATATTAGTAGCAAATGGCGGCGAAAAAGGCTAGCGTATACCGAAAACGAACCTTTAAAAAACATTAATAACGGCTTAAATATAATTAAAAAATTCCAAAAAGCCTGTAAGGTTACGTTTTTATAACCGGGAATATAAGCGGACGGTATTAATAATAAGGAAGGCTAACGGCGGCAAAAAAAGTTACCGGCTTTATTAACTAATTAATAATGCCGGAAAAGGTTAACGGTACCGAAAATAAGCTTTTAAGAATATTAATAATAGAAAAGGCTAACGGTACCGAAAAAAGATTACCGATTTTATTAACCGGTTAATAACGGCCGAAAAAAGTTAACGGTACCGAAAATAAATTTTTAAAAATATTAATAATAATTTAAACGTAACCGGAAAGTTTTAAAGGGGGTTATTAGATTATATTTTTTGTAACCGGAAATACGGACCGGCCGGTATTAGCAAATTTTTCAAATAAATTAAAAAGGTTACCAATAAGCTATCGCCGCGTCCGGAGGTTAATAATGCCGAAAGAAACGGATAACGGCCGGAAAGGTTGGTAATTACGGCCGCAAAATATGCCTAATTTCGATACGGTATTTTTTATAAACGACGTACGTAAATTTAATTAAATACGGTACCGGTAATAAGGTACTTAATACGGAAACGGTATTTTTTATAAGGTATATCTTATATTTGATTAAATACGGTTTTTAATAAAAAATAACGGTAATCGAATCCGACCGGAAATTATATTTTTAATACGATAAAAAAGTTCGAAAAAAGTTAATAATAACGAAGAAAGTTTTTTAAAAAGTATTAATAATATCCGGAATATAATAAAAAAGGTTCCTTAAAAGGGTTATTACCTTATATTCCGGTATCCCGGGATAATAAATAAATAATATTAACGGCTTTTTTAAATACGAAAAAAAAGTTCCGGAAAAAATTAACGTTAATAATAGGTTCGTAACGCCGGTAAGGAACAATGGTAGTAAAGGGGATTAATAATAACAAAAGACGTTTCTGACGGCGCCGGCAACTTGCCGGATACGATAAAGAAATTTTAAAAAAAATTACCGGGCCAGCTTATATTATTATATCCGGGGGACATAAGTAAACGGTATTGGTAACTTTTTAAGTACGGTATTAATTTCGGGCGAAAAAAGGTTATTAATATTTAAAAAGGCCGGCAGCGCCGAAAGGAGGTTAACGGCGCCGAAAAAATGGCCCTATTTTAAAAGGTATTAATAGCGCTTTAAATACAGCAGTAAAATTCCCAGGCAGGTTACTAGCACGTAAGAGCAGGAACGCGAAAATATTAGTAAGCTTTCGGATATAGCTAGCATAAGGATATAAAAAAGGCTATCGGCACGCCCGGAAGCTAATAACGTCCGAAAAAAGTAAATAATAACTGGAAAAAGCCGGTAACGATAATATTATATTTTATAATTATAATTTTATATATAGATATATATATATATATATTTTATATTATATATATATATTTTAAATATAAATATATATATTATTATTAAAAAAAAATTACGATATATATATATATAAAAGGAAAAAAAAAAGAAAAAAAAAGGGTTTTTATTTGCTATCCTGGCCAGGGTAGCAAATAAGGAGTTAATACTTTAAGTCGGATTCGAACCGGTGCCTTCCGGGGACGAAATCCGGATATTTTATTACTGGACCATTTAAACTACTTTTTTTGTTTTTTTGTTTTTTTCCCTTATAAACGGGTTAATATTATCGGCATATTTATTACCGTTACTATGTCAGCAACCGAGGGCAAATTTTTAAATTAGTTCGCCGGCTATCGGCAATAGCGCTTCTTAAAATTTTAACGATAATTTTATTTAAAATTAAGTTATCGGAAACCGGGGCTTATTTATTAACGGAGGTTAATAATCGATAATTACGGTTTTTTTACCGGCAGCAAAAGGCAGTAATAATCTGCCGATTACGGACGTTAATATTAAAAATATTTCGTTTTTAATAAATATATCTATAAAATTAAAGATATTAAAAGTAATAATAAAAATAAAAAGTAAAGATGAAAAAAAAAGCTTCCTATGTACTTTTCCGGCCTAGACGGTAAATAAGAAGCAAACGCTTTAAGTTGGATTCGAACCGGCGCCTTTCGGAAAAAATTCCGGATATTTTATTACTAAACTATTAAAATTTGTTCGGTTTTTTTTGGTGAAAAAATAAATATTATCGGTATATTTATTACCGCTATTATATTAACAGCTTAAGGTAAAGTTATAAATAACCTTGCCGGCGTAGGTAATAACGCTTTTTATACTTTAAACGATAACGTTTTCAAAACTTAATTTATCGACGGCCTTAACCTATTAATCGACGGAAGCTAATAATCGACGGTAGTAATCTTTTTTACCGGTAACAAAAGGTAACGGTAATAAACCGATTAAATACGTTTATATTAAAAATATTTCGTTTTTTAAAAAAGGAATTATAAAAACGAAAGCGTTAAAAAAAGGTAATAAAAATAAAGAATAAAAAATAATTAAAAAGGGAAAAAAGAAAAAAAAAGTCAGTCAGCAATGTGCACATACTACCACC
>QJNX01000585.1:0-10399 GCA_004155925.1 Monosporascus sp. MG133 | reverse complement strand
TTTACCTTTATTAAGGCGTTTATTACCACTTTATTTACCGGTACCTTTTTTTTTAAAATATCGATTAAAAGTACGTCGGTTTGTAATAATAACTTTATTTATATAATTTTCGAAAGACTTTATTTCCGGTACCTTAAATATTTGATTTTTAATTTATTTTTTTAAGCCGTCGTAATAAAGGAAAAATAACGTATTTTATAAAAGTTTAAAAATAGTTATAAGTTGGTTAAATTCGGTTATATATTTACCTGATAAAATGGTTTATTTAAGTTTATATATCTATTTAACCGTATGTTAGTATTTATTTATATTTCCGTATAAGGTTTATATTTATTTTTTAAAATATCGTAATTATTAAAGATATAATTAGTAATATTTAGCCAGTCGTCGTGGAAATTTATTAAATAATTTTTAAAAATAGGTTTAAATTAATCGAATACCTTTTTAATAAATAACTGGAAAATAATTATTACTTTTTAGTAATTTTCGGTTAAAGAATTTTCGTACTATGTAAGGTATAATTTGGTTTTAATTAAAAATTTTTTATATTAATAAATCTATTATAAGATTTGGAAATATTTGGTTAATATCCTTTAATATTAAGTATTTTATAATAGGTAAAAGGGGGTATAATTCCTTCGTAATCGTAACCAAATAAAAGAAAAATAAAGGTTTTAGGATAAAAAATAATTTTTTAAAAAAATAAAAGATTTTTTTTAAGTTATCGGGCAAATTTAAGGGTTTTTTTTATAAGTTTTATAACCTTTTCGGCCATAAGGTCCAATCGTTTCTTTATTATAAGTTTCTTTTTTTTTCTTTTCTTAATTTTTACCCTTAATTCTTTTTTTTTCTTTTGGTCGGATTTTTTAAGCTGGATTTCGATAGTTTTTTCGGGAATAAGGGCAGATTACTATTAGGAAAAGAAAATTTTAAGCTTTTAATTTTAATAATTATAAGTATTATATTATCGATTAATTAAAAAACCTTTTTAATAAAGGATAAAATATTTAATCCGGTTATTAATCCTTTATTAGTTAATAACGGAAATTAAGTATATTATTTATTTATTAAACGTTATTTTATAATATCGTTTTTATTAACTTTAAAAAAATTTATATTTAATTAAGCCTTAAATTATTCGTTAATAATTAATTAAAAAATTATTAAAATATAACGAATTTATTATATATTTATTTAAAAGTATAAATAATATCCGAAATAAAGGTTTTTAATTTATAAGTAATAATAATATAATAAATAAAATATTCGTTAAAAGAAAATTACGGACTTTTTTCTTAATTTAAAAAAAAAGTATAATTATTTCGGATTAAAAGTTTAAATTAATAATTAAAGAACGAAATTAAATAGGTATTATTTACCGAAAAAACCAATTATTATATATCCATTTTAAATTTTAATAAGTATACCTGGGATTTATGTAATTTATATAATCTGGCAGATTACCTAAATTACCTAGATTACCTAGTTCTTGGCAGGAAAAGCCAAGTTTTTCCTAGTCCGAAGTTTAGCCGCCTGAAGCCTGCGCCAGGCTCCAAAGGTTGGTCTCTCCAAAACAGGAACCCCTGTTCCTGTACTGTAACAGTTTCCTGCAGCCAGCTGGCATAAGGTTCATCAGAGTCGAAGCTTATCGGCAACCACGCATTCTGCTTCAGAGTGAGGTTCTGTGGGACTAAGGTATACAATCTATCTTAACCGTATAAACCATTAATTAATCATTGTATTCGAAGATATTAGGTGTAATATTTATCGTATTCGAATATAACAGAATTTTATAAAATAACCTTAATAAACTTAAACCATTTAACTAATTTAAAACCCTATAAGGAAAAAAAACCGCAACCGTAATCAAAATATAAAATATATATAAAGGAAATAAGGCGGAATAAGGGATAAAAAGATAAAAAGATTAAATTAAACGGACGCCGCGGTAATATTCCGATAATACCCAGCTTATACTAAATTAAAAAAAGTTTATAAATATAAACTTTATTAATATCCGGAAATTACGGTTACTAAAACCATAAAATAGGCGGTAAAATAACGGCGCACTAATATAATAATAACGGAACAATAATAATACTTAACTTCTAAAAAGAAACGGCAGGCTGATAACTTAATGACGATTAAAAATTATTAAAACGTACGAAAATGACGCCATATTAACCGCCGCCTAGACGGAATTAAAAACGGAAATAATTATGGCAATTATTTTACCCCGGAATATACGTTTAATTAGCGCTTATAATTAATAACTTCGTCGCCGGAAACCAGGTAATATTTAATTACCTTTTTTAAGCACTGATTTAGACGCCGGTTTGATAACGATACGTTAACGATACGACAATATAACGCGTATTAAACGATATACTTACGCCGTTTCTAACGAAACGGAGGTAATATATTTATATAAAAACATAACAAACGGTTATCTAGGTAAATTCATTATTACAGGTTTTCTGAATATAACGTTAATAACGTAACCGAAATTATAGAATAAATTTAACCTTTTTTTAATATCCGTCGTTCCGAAACCGGAACGGTATACTTTTATAATCGCCTTAAAAGCAATATATAAGTATAAAATTATTTAATAAACCTTAATTAGCAGGCTGATATTTTATTCGTAAACCGCGTCGCCGTCGGTATCAAAAATAAGATTGCCGTTAGCATCCCGGGTAATGTCGAAATAAAAGGTTACCTAATTAAATAAAGCCTTTAGGTCCAAAAAATCGCCTTATATATTTTCCGCCGTTTAAGTCACGTATAATTAACAAAATATATACGCAAAAATAATAACAAGGTAACATAACGATACGTTTAATTTATAAGCAAACAGATTTTTCAGTATTTAACGTAAAATATATACTTATTTATTACGGAAAAAATAAACGGTAATAAAATATAAATGGGTTACTAATAGTGAAATCGTAAGTAAGGATGACGTTTTGGAAAGATTATATAAAAACGTTTGGTACATACGAACGTTACGTAAGTAATATACGGTTACAAAAATATCGTAACGAAAACGATAAAAACAATATAAAACGAGTTTTAAAAAACGGCAAAAAGATAACAAAAAGAAAACGGGGAAAAAACGTAACGTTATAGTAATAATAATATAGTATATTAAAAAAAGAAATTAGTTAAAATATAAGGGGGGCTTTGGTATTATTTTTCGAAAGCGGTAAAAAATAGCGGCAGAATTTCCGTATAAATTAATAACGCTAATATTATAACGATATTACCACCTTCGTTCCGGAAGGGATATTATAACCCAGTATTAGGTACGATACCTAAATGACGGCCTTATATCGGTCGCGAAATATATGCACCTTGATGGGTTTATAATGTTATAAACCACTTAACGTATTATAAAGCGCTTAGGGTTCGAATTTGGAGTAAGTTTTATTTTATAATATAAACTTTTTCTTATAAGCAATCAAAAATAACTGCCTTAGGAAAAGGAAGCTATTATTACGGTACTAATGTTACGGTTTAGCTAAATAGCTGTAACATTATATAGCTGCAGGCGTACCGCGCCTGTTAGATAACTTCCTCTTTTTTCTTTATGCAATAACAGAATACTTTACCCAGCCCTTAGAGACGATCAGCGCCGTAACAATTTTCCGATAATTTAAGTTTCATACGAGTCTTTAAAAATAAAAATAACCTTTCCGGAGGTTTATTTCACCGACCCCATAATTTGCAAAATATAAAACCTGAAAACGACCTAGAAAAAGATAACTATTTTAAAGTATAACAAGGAATAATATAAGTATATAAATTATTTTTATACAAAATACGTTATTAAAAAGGCCTGTAAATAAAGACAATTTTTAACTTATTAGGCAACTTAGCTAAAGAATTACAGAAGCCTTTAGAAATATAGTAATAAAAGGTTTATAAAATAAAACTTTATATAAAGCAGAAATAAAGTTCGGAATTAGATTAAGGTGTATAACTATTATAAAAATAAAACCTTTAACGTAGTAATTCATTCGGGAACGGAAATAACTTATTTTCCTAAGGTAATTAAAAAAGATTATAATTCTTAGAAATATAAATAGAAATTATATAACTTAGCAGTTATTAATAAAAAGTATTTATTTATAATAATAAAACAATTTTTAAAGAAACCGAAATAGTTATAATCTAAGTAGAAATATATGGAAAGAATTACCTCCTATATAACCGACATTTTAAACGTAGTATATTTTAAAAATATTATAATTTCGTATAAATACGTTATAAATTCATTAAAGAAACTAATAATGTTTTTAAAATAGTTTTATAAGTTTACTTATGGATAATTCTGCCGACATCTGCTTTATAATAAAGAAACTTAAAACCTCGAACTTTATAATAATCGTTTAATTATCGACGGTTTTAAAAAAATATTTAAAACCGAAACGGTAAAAAGTTACTTATTTATAATTAATAAAGTTATAAAGGTCTTAATAAGGTTAAGTAATTTATAACGTTAAACTTTATAAAACAGCTATTACGTAATGCGAAAAACCAAACAAAATAAAAAAAATAAAAAATAAAAAAGAACTGTATTAAAAAATAATTTATACATATTACGAAATATAAGATAATATTATAAAGGTTAACTAGTATTCCAGCCAGCTTTTAACATATATTTATCATAATTTTATAAAAATTTTTAACCCCTTATATATTCGTTTATTTAAATATTATTCGTATTTATTTAAAAACTTAAAAATAATAAAAAAGATGTAGCTTACAAAATTAAAAGTTTTAAAAAAAGGTTAACTTACAAATAAACCCACAAAAACCGCGTAATATACGTAAAGATTAAATTTCTTAAACTTTATTATTACATCTAAGTAACTTTAAATCTGAAAGTTTAAATTAAAAGTTATTAAAAATTAACTAATCCTTATTACAACTACCGTAACCGATATCCGTTAATTTCTAATATTAACCGGTTATGTACGCCGTTTAATTAAAAATTACAGCAGATTAATTAATCCTTTAATTAGGTTTATTACCAAACAATATATTTAAAAAAAAGCTAAAAAAATACTTTCGTAGTTTCTGTTCAACGACTTAATAATAAACCCACTAAATTCTAACTAAAATAAAAGAAAAACCCAGTTTATAATAACCGCGTTAAATTATAGTTTTAAAATAATTTTAATAATAAAAAAGAAACTAAAGATAACAGCCAGGAACTTGCATTTTTAAAGCGTTTAAAAATACCGGACTTAAATAAACTATTTATAATAAAATATTATTAATAATTAGCTGAATATTAAAGGAATGAATCTTTTTCATAATGGGATTAAAAAGCTTTAAACATTGATTCAAATTATGAGAATTTTACGCGTTTCATAATAACTTAAAATCTACATCAATCTTACGAAAATTAACCAATTTTCCTATTAAACTTGATTTCAAAATATATTATACCTTAAAAGAAAAATTCCAAGCGGATATTTTAAGTTTACAAAAAGTTACGAAGCGATAATCTTTAAACGTAACATATAAATGCTCTATTATAAAAAACATAGAATAGTATAATAATATATATAACTTTAAAAAAAGCTAAATTTAAACAAACTAACGTATTTTAAAAACTTTTATAACTTAAAAAACCTAAAAAATATTTAATAATTAAAAGAAATAAAAACTAGTTATTATTTCGCGATAAAAGCTATACTTCCCGTTAATAATAAAAGTATTTATTCAGAGAATTATACGAAAATGTTACAATATAGGAACAGGGGTTCTTATCTTGGAAAAACCGGCCTTTGGAGCCTGGTATGGGCTCCTTGCGGCTAATCTTCGGGTAAGAAAAGCTTAGCTTTCCCCGCGCCAAAACATGGTAGTCTGGTAGATCTGGGTAATCTGGGGACCAAATCATACAGATCCTACAAATCCACGACATACTTATTAAACCTAAAATAGATATATAACGGACGGTTTCCTATATAAATAGCACCTATTTAATTTTGCTTTTTAGTTATTAATTTAAGTTTTTAATTAAAGGCGTTATTTTTTAATTAAAAGAAAAATTTGCAAATTGTTTTAATAAATATCCCATTTATTATATTATTATTACTTATAAATTAAAACTTTAATTTCGAATATTACTTATATTTTCAGGTAAATATATAATAGGTTCGTTATATTTTAATAACTTTTTAATTAATAATTAACGAATATTTTAAGGCTTAATTAAGTATAAATTTCTTTTAAACTTAATAAAAACGATATTATAAAATAACGTTTAATAACTAAATAATATGCTTAATTTCTGTTATTAATTAATAGGAAATTAATAACCGGATTACATAATTTACGTTTTATTAAAAATGTTCTTCAGTTAATCGATAACATAACACCCGTAACTATTAAAACTAAGAGCCAAAATTTTTTTTTTCTCTTAACAGTAACCTACCCTACCTTTAAAAATCCATTAAGGTCCAGCTTAAAAAGTCCGACCAAAAAAAAAAGTTAAAAAGGTTTATAATAAAAAGAAAAGAAAATAAAACTTACAACCAACGAACAATTAAACCTTATAACTGGCAAAATTATAAGGCTCAAACAAAAAAACGCTAAACTCGCGCGATAATTAAAAAAGGCTTTTATACCCCTTTTGGAAACCATTCCTTATCCGAAAACCCTAACTCCCCCTTTATTCGGTCGAAACCAAAAAGGAACTATACCACTTCTTACTTAGTACGGAATACTTGATACTAAAGGTTACAAACTAATTACTCCTAAATCTTATAATAAATCCATTAATATATAAGGATTTTTTATTAAAGCCAATTTTTACCTTAAATAATATAAAAATTCTTTAACGAAAAATTACCAAAAAATAATAACCACTTTATAATTATTTATTTAAAAAAATATTTAATTAATTCGAACCTATCCTTAACGATTATTTAACAAATTACTTTAATAACTTTTTAAGTATTACCAATTATATCATTAATAATTACGAATATTTTAAAAAACGAATATAAACTGTATTTAAAAATATAAATAAGTAATAATATGTAATTAAATAAATATATAAACTTTAACAGCTTACGTTAACAGCTAAATATATAACTAAATTTAACCCTTTCGTAATTATTTACAAATACTTATAAAATATATTATTTTTCCCTTATTTTAACGGCTAAAAACTTTAGGTTAAAAATAAAATGTTTAAGCTACCTAAAACTGGACCTTTCGAAAACTATATAAATAAGGTTATTATTACCAACCGACGCACTTTTAATCGATATCTTAAAAATAAGGTATTAATAAACAAAGTAATAATAAATGCTTTAGTAATAATAATAAAATACAGGACAGATCATAAAAAAAGCAAATATTACTTTAGCGGAATCTAAGAAAAATAAGTTCAAAATTAAATATTTTAACTATGGCAAAAAGGGCCATTTTAAGAACGAATACCGCTTTGTATTAAAAGAAGGAAATTAAAAAAAAAGATATTATACCTTCAGAAAAAAATTTATACGGCCGAACGAAATATAAATAGCGAGGAAAAGGATAAAAAGGAAGTAAGTTTTATTTTTACCGATTAGGAATTTATTATTATTACGACCAGTAAGGTTAAAAATAATAACCCAGCATATAAAAATTATATTATTTGCAAAAATATTACGGTTAAAGTTTGTAAATATTATTTAAAATTAACGGCCTTTAAATAGTTATTACGCTAAGATATATTTATTACCTTAACATATAGAAATATAGAATATATAACTAAGATAGTTAATTACGAACAGATTTCGGTAACCATAAATAATTCTCTTTCGAATTTTATATTCTTTCCGAATATATAATATATCTAAAACCCCTAATAGATAATTACAAGCTTTTATATTTTACTGCTTGCTATAATTATAATTATCTTATTTACTTACGCGCCAAAAAATATAACAACTTTTGGCCAGAATATAACAAAAGAACGCTTACAAAATTCGATAATAAATATAAATATACAAAAATCCCTTAATAACCAGATTATCTTAAATTTTGTTATTTATACCTTAAATCGGAATAAAGCTGGAAGGTTATAACGTAAAAATATTTATATTATTTATTAATATTATATAATAAATAGGAATTTTTAATTATAAGAATATTTTTTTCGAAAGTTTACCTTTTTAACCCCATAATTCGGAAAAACCTAAATCTAAGGAAAAGTTAAAAGAAAATAATTATTTTTAAATATTAATTCGGTAACAAAAAATAATTTCAGTACATGGATAATTATTATATTAAGCATACGATTAAAAAGGTTTGCGAATAAAAAGGCTTTTTAGGCCTTAAAATATATCAAATAAAAAATTATAAAGGCCTTCGAAAATAAGGTACCAAAAAACCACTATATATAAAGCTTTATAAGAAATAAAGAAAGAAATACGGAATTAGTTAAAATTTTACTTTATTATAGAAATAAAATATTTAACGTTATAATTAATTCTGAAGCAAAAAAAAAGTTCGTTTCTTTTAAAATAACCGAAAAATATCAAATCCTTTAGAAATATAAATAACAGTTATATAAGTTACGAACGGTTAATAAAAGCTTATTTACTTACGATAACGGTCGAATTTTCTAAAAAATAAAGCATTTCGTAATTTAAATATAAAGATACTTGGAACGGGTTATTTTCGATATCGCCGATATCTTAGGATACGATATTATTCTAGGAATACCATAGTTTCGTTCTAGTAATCCACGGATTAACTAGAAAAAAATAAACGCTTTCTTAAAATAAACTTAAATTTTTTTTTCGTACGATTTGTTATATAATTAAAAAAACCAAAATTGCAAACTTAATAATTATAATACCTTTTAAATACCGACGATTTAAAAAATTATTTAAAAAATAAACCTGAAAAAGATTACCTAACCATAAGTAATAAAATTATAAATTTTCCATCAAAAAAGAATATTATTTAAAGCTTTACCAAATATATTATAGGAACTTTAAGAAAACTAAAACCTTTTAGAAAAACTTTTAACGAAACGTTAAAAAAGGTTATATTTAAAAGTTTGAATTATTTATAGGATATTCCATTATAATAATATTAAAAATAAAAAATGATAAAATTAAGATCGATAAAAATAAATATTTAATATACCGATGAGTTTATAATTATCGATAATGAAATAATATTATTATTAAAAACGGGTATCCCTTAATATTAATAAATACTATAAAGGAAAATATTAATTAGGTTAAATATTTACAGTCCTGGATTTACTAAATGATTATTATTTAATTTAAATAGTTAAAAATTAAAGTAAAAAACTGCCTTTAGGATTATTTATAAGTATTACGAATATAAAATTATGCTATAAGGGTTAATTAATACTTTAGCCAGTTTCCAGCATATATTTATTAATATCTTAAGAAAAGTCCTAAATAGTTTTAGTTTCGTTTATTTAAACGATATCCTTATTTATTTAAAGATTTTAAAGAAATATAAAAAGTACGTTATTAAAATTTTAAAAGTTTTCGAAAAGATTTATCTATGAATAAACATAAAGAAAAACGTTTAATATTCCCAAAAGCTAAATTTTTTGGCTTTGCCATTATCCTTAAACAGATTTAAATTTAAAATTATAAATTAAAACCCGTTAAAAACTAGCTAATCCTAAATAAAGCTACCGTTATTAATATACGTTAATTGTTAAAATTTATAAGTTACGTATAACGTTTAATTAAAAAAATATGGCAAACTTACCAACCCTCTAACCAAGCTTACTATTAAAAAATATATCGGAAAAAAGTCCGAACTTTTAAAAAAAATAAATAAAGTATTTTAAAAGATTAAGCATAAAATTATTAACGTTCTGATAATTGAGTTACTAAATTATAACAAAAAAACGACTTAAAATAATCGTTTTAAATTACGCTCTTAAGGTATTTTTAAAATAATTAAAAAGTAATAAAAAATATTACTTAATAACGTGGTCTTTTTGGAAATCCTACGGTTGCGGATTACCGGTATTGTGTATTCGGAGTTGCGCGCCATGTTCAGCTGTCTTGATGAAGGTATTTCGAGAAGCTGTAGGAATAATTAAGCCGTAAGACTGGCGAGGGTTCGCACAGCCTTTTATGTGCACTTAAGGTTTACCCTTAAGGTTTATCGTTAAGGTTTATTCTTAAAGTTTATTCTTAAGGTTTATTCTTTAAGGTTATCCTCAAGGTTTATTCTTAAGGTTTATTCTTAAGGTTTATCCTTACGGTTTACTGCAGCCAGCTGGTATAAAGTTTATCAGAGTCGAAGCTTATCGGCAACCACGCATTCTGCTTCAGAGTAAGGTTCTGCTTCAGAGTAAGGTTCTGCTTCAGAGTAAGGTTCTGCTTCAGAGTAA
>QJNX01000584.1:0-10598 GCA_004155925.1 Monosporascus sp. MG133 | reverse complement strand
AAAAACGGGTTAGTTTTAAGGAAACGTAATCTTAAGTATAAAACGCTAAAACGGCCGCAAAAATATCTTTCTTTTTTTAAGCCACTTCCCCCGCTTCCGCGTTCAAGAAAGGCGTATTATAGCGATTAATTAGTCGAAACCGGATTAAAAATTAAATTTTATTTAAAACCAAAACGTTTTATTATTTTTGGAAAAGGTAATTAATACGCTTTTTCGGCCAAGGAAAAAAGGTACCTTCTTTAAGTTGTAAGTAACGTCTTAAAACAGAAGGGAAACGTTTCCAAGACGTTATGGATACTTATAAATAAACAAAACGAACTGCGGGCTTGAGATAGCTACTAGATAATCCATAAATATGATCGGGATTTGCTTTAACAAGTAAACTCATTATTAAACCTAGTCGTACGGTTTTTATTAACAGTCGTATTATGACGGCTGACTGGCTTAACCAACTATTAAACCCTAGTCGTACGGTTTATGTTGGCAGTAATGCTATAGGAATCTAAGCAATAAACTAAAAGAATAATTACGTCTAATAATAGCAGATATTAAAAATAATCTAGGTAACCAAGTTATATTATAAACTGGTATTATCTAAATTATAAGAAAATAACGAACGTATATATATTATTTCTAGTTCGACATATTTAACTAACTTGATAGTTTTTACTTATCGAACTATATCGAATTTATCGAATGTTTGTATTAATTTAACCGGCTCGATATTTATGGGCCAATCGTTATAATCGAACTTATCGAATAAGTTACGTAATTAAAGGTTTACCTAATTTTTCCCTTTTAAACTTTTAACCGTACTTAATTTTACCAAGTTTATTAGGCCATAATACGATTTTCCTTTTCCAAAATTTTTACACTTAAAAATTAATTTATTTATCGCGTTATTTGGTAAGTAAAATTTTCCCTTTTTCATTAATATTTTTTATTAATATTATATTTAATTATATTAAAAAATAAAAATTCCGTTTACGTTAAAACGTTTTTTTTTCCCGAAACGAATTAACCGTTTTAATATTATTATATTAAATAACGGTTTTTTTATTTTCGTTATAAGGTTAAACGTAAAATTTATAAAGCTTATTTTAATTTTAAAAAATATGTTTATTATATTAAATATATTAATCTTTATAAGCCTTTTTCTTTTGCGAGAAAACGTAACCGTATAAACAATTAGATAAAATGATAAATTGCTACCTTAATTCCTATGCTTTATTAAAACCTATCCCTTTCGCAAAGCCAGCTCCTATTTACGTCGATTTTTATCGGAATTTTGGAAATTTTTCGCAATCCGGAACAGCTAGGTAAATTATCGTTCGTAATCTTTTAATTTGTATTATTCCAAAATTTAAACTTCGAAATTTTTAACCCCGTTATTATTATCCTTTTTCAATTTTCTTAATAATATTTTTATAATATTTATATTTTTGGGCATAAATATTATTAAAAATCGATTACCGTTATTTTCGTAAATTAAATCGTATCCGAAAATTAAAAGCCGAATTCGGTTTTTTTAAAACAGGTTTTTTAAACTAACGGTACTATCGATAATTTTGGCCCATCCGGTAACTTTATAAAGGCTTTAGATCGTAAACAAAACGATTTTTTGGTAAATCCTTTCGTTACGGATTACCGGTATGGTATAGTTGGAATAACGCGGCATATTTAGCTGTCTTGATAAAGGTAATTCGAGAAGCTATGGGAATGATTAAGGTTAGAATTCCTAACCCTTTTTCTGGCTGATATTTAATATTTTTAGCCGTAAAACTGGCAAGGGTTCGCATAGCCTTTTATGCGCATTTGAGGTTTATCCTTAAGGTTTATCGTTAAGTTTCATTTTTAAGGTTTATTTTTAAGGTTTATCCTTAAGGTTTATTCTTAAGGTTTATCCTTATTCTTAAGGTTTACTGCCTGGCATAAGGTTCATCAGAGTCGGAGCTTATCGGCAACCACGCATTAATCTGCTTCAGAGTAAGGTTCTGCTTCAAAGTAAGGTTCTATGGGACTGAGGTATACAATCTATCTTAACCGTAAAAACCATTGATCAGTTATCGTATTCGAAGATACTGGGTATAATATTTATCGTATGGATTATATATGTAATAATTTTCTGTGTATTTGGCTCAGCCTGGAAAATAAGGTTTGAACCTATATCAACCTTGCATAACCTTTTTAGCCCTTTCGAACTTAAATATTAAAAATTATTAAATAAAAAATCCGTTTAAAATCCGTTAAACGTTTGGCCGAAAAAAGCTATTCCGGACTTAATAACAACTTACGGAACCTTTTGGGCATTTTACCCGGTAGCGTAATTAAAAAAAAAAACTTTTATATTGTCGTAATATCGAAATATTTTATCGTAAAATTTAGGGTACGAAAACGGTAAAAAAAAAATATTTGAAACGTTTTAAAAAAATTAACGTAAGTTAAAGGCCGAACGAAATAACTTTATTTTCCCTTTTCGCGAACGGGGTCGATTAATCCGACTTAAATAACGTAAAATAAAATTTTTTTAACCTTAACGTTTCCGGTATTATTAAAAAAAAATCTTTTTATAAATATTAAGTTTCCGTAAGGTTTCTTATAAGTTTTTATATATTTTTTAATATTAAATAAAATTTTTATTTAATTAAATATTATCTTTTTCCGTTATCTTTTTTAGTATCGAAAATCCTTCCGACCTTTTATATTAATACGTTTTCCGTTAAATCTTTTTTCGTTCCGTATAAATTTAAATTATATTTACTATTAACTTTAATAAAGAAATATAAAAACCGGAATAAAGATTAATTTTAAGCGGTAATTTTAATTAATAATTATTGTTTAAATTTCTTTTTACGACTTTTTATGATTTAATATACTTAAAATCCAGTTTTTTATTAAATGTTTTAGTTTAGATATTTTTAGTAACTAAATAAATTATTTCCCTTTTTTAAAAAGTTAATTTTTTTTAAACTTTTTCTGGTTATAATATTTTCATATCTAAATACGTACGAATTTATGTTTTTATTTTATTTTTGTATATAATTATTTAAATTATTTTAAAGTAAGGATTTTTTAACGTTAATTAATCCTTTTTCTTTAATAAATTTCGGTAAATTTTTAACGTAAAATTAAAGTTAACGAAAATTATTATTATTTTAATCTTTTCGTAATAGCTTATATTATACGTTAGTTATATTATGGGTAATCTTTCGACCTAATTATTTTATTCGTAATTAATATAATACCGGAAGTAAGTTTTAAGTACTTGGTTAATTTTTTTATTTGGCTATTTATTTATAATTTGAAAGCGTTTAAAAACGTATAATTTAGGTTTAGTTATATTAGAAGGTTTTATTAAAACTTTAAAGTAAATATAATACCTTTATCGGATACGATTTCTTTTTTAAAAATCCGTATATATTAATAAAGTATTTAAAAAAACGTACGTTAAAAATTTTACGTTTATATTGTCGTTAAATGGTAAAAAATAAGAAAATTTTATAAATCGATTTTCGATTATATATATGTTATTATGATATATGCCTATTATTAGGTTTTTTAATAATAATAATTTAATAATAAAATTAAAAATAAATAAAATTTATAATTATTTTGAAATTAATAACCGTTATAATTTTCCGTATAGTTTATAATATTATACCTTAATTTTATTATATACGTTATATCTTTATAAGATCTTTTTTATTAATAATTTTATTTTAAGAAAATTATATATCCGTTATAATCGTTTTATAATTTTATAGATTTTAAGATATCCGTATAATTAGTATTTATATATTTCGCGTATTAATTTTTCTTAATAATTTTTATTACTTAAATTTTATTGGATTTTTTTTTCCTTTGGTAACTAATCGTTATATTATTAAATCTTCTGGTATAAGTCGGATATTATTTTTCTAATTATTACGATTTGTCGTAATTTTATATATTTTTTTTCCGTTAGGTCGAATACTTAATATGGAACCTTAATGATTTTTTCTTTTAAGTTTGGGTATTTATTAAAAGCGTTTATTTTAGTATTTTTTAAACTTTTTTTGTAAATAATAAAAAAATTAAACTTCGAACTGTATTTTATGTAACGGAATTATTATTTTGTTAATTTTCGGATGGTAATAAACCGGATGAGGTTTTTATGGTTTATATATACCTTAACTTAATATAAGTTTCCCTTAAGGTAATAGTTAAATTTCTTAAAGGTACTAACGATAATAAGGAATTTTTTATTTAAGATAATATAATTTAATTCGGCTTTTTTAATTTATAAAAATAAAACGTAATAACGTATAAGTTACCTTAATTATCTTCATATCCAATTATTACGTTTAACGTATAATCCGAAATATCGGTTTTTAACTTTACGGAACGATTCGGATCGTATATAATTAATATTAATTCGCTGGTACTTATATCTTTAATCCTTTAAAAAGTTTCTTTTATTTCGGTTATTTATTAAAATTCTATTTTTTTTGGTTAAGTTAAATAAGGATATTACGATTTTGTTAAAATTACGAACAAATTTCCGGTAATAATTAGCAAACTTAAAGAAAGTTTAGATTTCGGTAATTATAATTAATATTTTTTACTCTTAAACTATACTTATTTTCTTAAGATTTATTTTAATATATCCGGAGATGATAATATATTTTAAGTATGGTATTTTTTGCTTATAAAATTCGTTTTTTTCGGCGTTACCTTAAAAATTAACGTTTTATAAGGCCTAAAAACCCTTATGGATATATATTTTATATATTTTTTCCGAATTCGAATAAATAAAAATATTAAGGTACTTATATAATACATAATTAATTATTCTTTAAAACGTTACGGATATATGAATAAATTTAAACGGTATTATTAAATATTCGTATAATCCGTACTTAATCCTGAAGGTTATTTTTTTTTCGTTTTTTAACTTAATACGAGTTAAATTATATCTATTTTATAAATTTCAGGTAATAAATTATTTAATTCCGTAAAAACGTTTTTTTATTTTAATAATTCAAAGTAAAAATATACGATTTTTAATCGGAATATCGTTTTACTATCAGTAATTAATTATTAACCGTAACTTTTTAAAAAAAAATTTAAATACGAAAAATATAAAATATTTTATTAATAATTTGTAACGTTTAATATATCCCTTCCGTAAATTATTTTCGAAGTATTTTTATATTATATGTAACTTTTATTAATTTAAATTATATATAGAATAAAAGATAATCGGTTTGTTATTTTTTAAGATTATTTTATAATTCGATTTATTATATTTTAATAACTTTATTTTAACTTGTTTTTTAAAAAGCCGTTTGTATTTATAATATTATAATAATACTTTAATTATTCTTTCCGGCTTTAAAGATTAATACTATAAATCATTATTTATTTCGTATAATCGTATTTTGATTATAATAATAACGCGTCGTACGGATTTATTTCGTTCTTTTTTCTGTATATATTATATTCCTTTAAGTAATAAGGTTTTCATCGTATTTTTATATTTATACTTGCCGTCGTCGTCGTCGGTTAAATAATAAAGTTTTTTCTTTAAGTTATTTTTGTTAATAAAGGGTAAAATAAATTTTACCTGGGTAATCTTTTACTTAATTAAAGGGTTATATTGATATAATTTTTTTTGGCCGAAAATTGTATCATAATTCCGTATTAAAATAATATCGAAAATAATAATTTATCTTTATCTTTAAATAAAAATTTCGAAATATTTAATGTTACGGTTAACCTATCCGTTATTATAAATAAATTTGGTACCTTTTATATTTTTAACTTCGTAAAGTTCGGCTTTACCCTTTTATAATAAACGTAATTCGTTAATTACTTCCGGTTTAATATAATTCGGGTCGGTTCCATAATTTACCATAACGGTATATTAATTTTTTTAATTCGTATTTTAATTATAATAAAAGGAACCTTTATCTTTTTTATTATCGTGTATAAATTTTTTATAAAGGATATATGTTAACTCTTTTTATTTTTACTAGCTTATAGCTTTTTTAAAGGTAACGTTTATCTTTTACGCCCGTTTTTAACCTTTTAATACGTTTCTGGTTTTTTCGGTTATTTTTTTAAATCTTTTTTAATTATTTTTCCTAACGTCGTAATTAAGCTTCAAGTTTAAGGATCTGTACGTAAAATTCTTTTCGTCTAATATATATTAACTTTTCTAAGTGGTATTTTTCTTGCCATTAAGCGTCGTACTACGCCATATTCTTTTTTCTTTTTTAAATTTTTTCCTTTAAGTCGTACCTTTTATTAAGTTATTTAGTAAATAATAACCTAAAACGTAAGTTATAAATAACCTCTTATAAAGCTTTTATAATAGTTAAATATATCTAATTTTTTGTATTTTATAATTATGCGATTCTTAATAATACATAAGGTCCTATTTGGGGCAACTTTCTCCTTCTAGCCAGCTTCCTTTTGCTATAAAGATATCGATAATATTTTAAGTAATCATAATACGTAGATATCGATATTACCTTTAATTTTTAATAACTTTTCAGGTTTAATTTTTAAAATCGAACCCTTACTAATATATATATAACCCGTTATTAAATATATTTTTATTATTTTTCGTATCGCGGGTAATAAATGCTTTTATAATAAATAACGTATAATTTCCTATGTCGGTCGGGTTCTCCTAAATATAAGGCTTCGTCCCAACCTTAATATTCCTTAATCCATTTACTTAACTCCCATTACTTCTATCGTTATTACTTCTTTTATTACGGACAAAATATTAATTTATCTAACGTTAATTTTTTTCCTTTATATTTTTATAACTATTAAATAACTATTAATCCGGTTATAACAGTACGTTATCGTATAATTATAACCTGGAAAAATGCTTTAACTTTTTATAACCCTTCTTATATTTTTCAAATAAATTAAATTTTTACCTTTTTTTAACCATGCCGAAAATAACGGCCTTTTTATCTTTTGGTTATCCCTTAGGTACCGGAATCCAACTATTACGTTATTATTTTTTAAAGGCCTTAACTTCTAACATAACCCATCTTATCGTAATTATAATACTTAATTTAACTTTAATCTTTTTTTACGTAATTTCCAGTTCCATAAGTCCTGGTACTATTCCATAGGCAATGAAAAATATATTATATTTTCTAATTTAGTTACTTTCGGAAAACCTAATTTTAAACATAAACTATCCTCTTTTTTCCTATCGTCGTTTATATTATCGGTTATCGATTTTTACGGCCTTTACGATATACTTATTTAAGGTAATAAAGCGCGTTATTTTAATAATCTTCTCTTTAACGTTATCCTTTAAACCCTTATAAAAAATATCGATCAAGTTATCGTTTTTCTTTTGTTTACTTATCTTACCTTAACCATAAAGTTCTTAAACATTATTACGTATTTAGATATTAATCCTTTTTATTTTAAATTAAAATATTTTTATATTACCGGTTTTTTTCCGTTCAAATTTCCGAAATTAACTTTACGTTTTTTTCGAAATTAATATAACATTCGAAAAAAATCTTAATAACTTATTATTAATTTAACTTTCTTTTTTTAGGTAATTTCGTAAATTAAATTCGAATTAATCCAAGGTATTCCCCTTAAAAAATACCGTAATCGTAAAATTTTTATCGGCCTTATTAATAATCCCCTTAAAGTGGAAATAAATACGTACCTAAATATAAAAACTTTATATACTACCTTTCTTATCTTGAAATTCGGGGTTTTTAAGTTTAATTTTAATTTTGCTAATTTAAACTTATTAAATATTAACCTAAACTTTAAAATATTAAACGGCCTTTCGAACATTTCAATTAAATTTTTATATTATTATATGGTACGTTTTTAAATATTAATCGATATATTAATAATATAACGTATTATTTAAAATTTAACGGTATTATTAAAATAAAAGTTTATAACGTATAACGGTTAATTAATTTAATTAATTATTAAACCTTAATTATACGGTTTATATTAATAATAATATTATAAAAATTTAAATAACAAATTAAAAATATAATTATGTTTAGTAATACTAAATATTAAAAATAATTTAAATAATTAAGTTATATTACAAACTGGTACTATTTAAACAAAAAAAAATAACGAACGTATATATACTACTCCTAACTCGACGTACTCGACCAGCTTGATAACCTTTTACCTATCGAGCCGCTTCGAACTTATCGAACGCTTACACCAGCTTAACCGGCTCGATGCTTATGGGCCAATCGCTACAATCGAGCCCATCGAGCAGGTTACCTAATCAGAGGCGCACCTAGTTTTTTTTTCCTTTTGGACTTCCGACCGTGCCTGGCCCCGCCAAGTCTGTCGGGCTATAATACGTATGGTAAGAATTTAAATAACAAGGTAATTATTATTTACGTTTAATATTAATATATGATTAAAATAATTAAAATAACTAGGATATATTTTTAAAGGCAAAGATACGTTAGGCTTCAGGGTTAATAATTAGTTACTAATAGTCAGACCACAGATTAAAACGTATAGTCTGTAGTTAGTCAGTAGCCTGACTAAAACTAACTACATATAATTAGTCTTATAGTAACTATTAGTCACTAAATTGTTATTTGCTTTACTTTTATATATAAATCTTTTATTTTAAGTTTTAAAACATGTTATTTTAAAAGTTATTTAAAAAAGAATTTCCCTTATTATTAACTTTTTTAATTTATTTAATTATGTCTTTATTTGTTAAGGTTGGAGTTAGTTAGTAGCCTGATTAAACTACATTAGTTAGTCAGTAGCTTGACTAAAACTACAGTAGTTAGTCAGTAACCTAACTAAAACTACAGAATATAATATCAACCCTGTTAAGCTTTATTAAATATTATTAATATATTAATATGTATATTATTAACAATGTAAAAAATGTGTTAATAGGATTATATTAAATATAAGGGATATTAATTATATTATATTACATAACTAGTTACAGGTGCTTTAAAACTTACATCTTACCTTAATATAATCTGTTTACGGAATATATATGTTCCGATTAAAAGGAATCTTTCCGTATATAAAGTATTAACGTACCCTTACTAGTTAACATATTTCCTTAACGCCTTAATACATTTACGTCGTCAACTGTTATACTTTATTTCTTTTTCAAGCCGTAATTATTTAATTTATCTTTTTTCTGTTAACTACTTTCCTTTAATTAGTTAATTCCTTTTTTAAAATTATTCGCAAGGTATTTCTTATTAAATGAAGGCTTTCGTAATATTTATTAATCCTAATTAATTTTTAAAATATTTAAGAAATCCGCATAAAAATGTTTTCGTTAATTTATACGTTAATATATTATCCGTAAGCATATAATTTACTTAATTAAAACTTTTTAAAGTGTTTTTTAAAGTTAATAATTAGCTATATTTACATATTATAATTTTATTTATATATAAGCGACGTCGGCATTAGCATACTTTATAATCTATTAACTGTTATATTATATATTAAATATTTTTATATTTAACATAATTCCTAATTTTTAATTTTACAAAAGACATAAAACGTTTTATTATAACCGATATCAGGAATATTAACTCAGTTTTGTTTATAAAAGTAATTATTATATTTTACGTCTTTGTTCGTTATTTAAATATATTTCTTAAATTACTTTAAAGCGTAAACTAAGGAGATTTTTCGGTCGATCGTATTATTTATAAAATCATTGCTTTAAATATTAACGAATCTTTACTTTCGAATTATACCGTAAAAGTTTTAATTACGATTAGATTTAATATAGTTTCTTTAATAACTTTATAATTATGTTCAGCTGTTTTGATGAAGGTAACTCGAGAAGGTGCTGTGGGAACCATCAAGACTGGCGAGGGCCTGCACAGCCTTTTATGCGCACTTAAGGTTCACCCTTAACGTTTATCGTTAAGGTTTCCTGCCTGACATAAAGTTTATCAGAGTCGAAGCTTATCGGCAACCACGCATCAGTCTACTTCAGAGTAAGATTTTATGGGACTAAGGTATAGAATCTATCTTAACAGTAAAAACCATTGATCAGTTATCGTATTCGAAGATACTGGGTATAGTATCTATCGTGCGGATTATATATGTAATGATCTTCTATATATTTGGCTCAGCCTGGAAAATAAGGCTTAAACCTAGATCAACCTTGTAATAATTTTATAATATATATATTATTAAAATTAGAATTAAATACAGCAGGTCCGAATATCGTAAAAATAATAATAAATTACCTATTAATTATTACGCATAAACTAACCCGATTTATTTTCAAACGTTTATTAATAGATTTTATATAGGCCAGATTTGGATTCGGTAATAATTCGATACCCGTTGTTAGGGTATTTAGAAAACTATTAAAAAAAATAAGAATTAAGTTAATTAACTGATTTATAAAGTTGGATTAAGATAATTAAAGTTTTTATTATTTTATTTTAGAATAAGTTTAATATTAAAAGGTTATTATAAGTTTCCTCTTAAGGTTTATCCTTAAGGTTTACTGCCTGGCATAAGGTTCATCAGAGTCGAAGCTTATCGGCAACCACGCATGTGAGCCTCCCAAGCCGACATCAGTC
>QJNX01000583.1:0-10689 GCA_004155925.1 Monosporascus sp. MG133 | reverse complement strand
CGTCTTGTTCTGCACGGCATCCGAGATGTAACATCATATCAGAGTAATCTGCTTCCCGAGGCACTCAGTCAATGTCAAATCGACTTTGCGATGATCTGATCGGCCTTCACCTATGCGGCTGCGGAAGTGCTCTCCGGGCCGTGTTGATGCCCAATACATCGATGGTGATTGGAGGCCAAGAGAGTCGGATGTGAGCTTACATAGTAACTCAAGCTCCGGGTAGGCACTACGTGCACTTAAATGCATTGTTAGGTACGATATCTAGACTGAGAGAGGCACATCAGTCTCGGTCTCACCGTGAGGCTGTTTCATCGTCCCATCGTTAGCACGAAAAGAAAATCTTACCGGAATCGGAAGCGGAATCGCCCATCCAGATATTAATCAGATGGCACCTAAGCAAACCTGTTCGACATCTCCGTCTAGGTGGTCGATCTATCGTCGTTCTTGGACCTCGATTTCTTAAACCGCGTGCCAAAAGCTAGGTGTATGGGAGAATCCAGTCCAATCCAGCCTTGTTGAAATACGCACAAGCTAAAACCGTCGAATGGGAAACCAGAATATGGTGGGTGAGCTTCACTCTAGGCGTTCGCACACGCAAGCCTGGTCTGCCATGAATTACCATGACGACGGATACGCGTTGCTACGTTTATTCCTCAAGTCGTTGCCGGAATCCGGCTCATCCACCTTGGAATGGGGTCGGATGGGCGCGTCTTGGTTGCTTGATCTGCAAAATATCATTTTTTCTGGATATAAGTCGTCTCCTGCGTTTGATCTAGTATTCTGAATAGGCTTTGACTCTTCAGTGGGAATTTCTCAGCAATATCAGCGCTGCTGGGTGCGTCTAGGTTCAACCATTATCCAGTCAATTTATTTGTTACTGCGATCAATCTATCATGCCGCTGTCGAAGCTGAGTGCATAGCAGGGTTCCTGTCATTGCTGTGCTTCTAAAGTAATACCAGCGCACTTCGATGGAACGAGCTATGAGTTCCGGACATAGAAGCCTTTCATGGGTTGAAGCAACCACTGTATGAGGGTGTCAAAATCAAGCAAATTACACGTACATAAATCAGGGCATTGCCTATACGTCGCAGCGTATCCTTTCTGGCCCCTGCAGTGCTGCACCCCGGATCGGATAAGATCAGATCAGCCGGGAATAGGCGAGAAGCTTGACCATAAGATCCTCATTTACATCGAAGATAGTTTTCTAGGTGGTCTCTGGTGCGAAGCGTGGCGTCGGCATCCTTGCACATGCGACATCGACAGAGTTAGCCACTCGCGATTGCATACGTCTTTCATACTACCCGAGACCGTCAAGAAAGTTGTCCGAATAGCTACTGATGAAACAATGCGGAGTTCAATTTCGGATCTCATATACGTTGACGATATATCTGAGGCCGCGTTCTTCCCTCTTTTAATTTCATGATGACCCAGTCCTAATATTGGTTTCCCCCTCCCCCTTTCTTGCTGTCCATCTATCTCCTTGAAGCTCATTGCACGGCAAGCGTCATTGGATACGAACCTTGTGGTGAGATTGCATAGGGATAGTGACTCTGCACTTATTCAGAGCTCCGCTGCTGCTTATCGCCATGTCGCCGCTAGGCTTGTCGAGTCCGGATCAAAATATCACCATCACAATCGTGATCGTCTTCCCTGTTGTTGCCTTCCTTGTATTATGTGTACGGATCGCTGGTCGAGCTTCATCACGACAGTTCGGTTGGGGTAAGTGAGAGCGAAGGTGCAGTGTCTCTCATCAAGCCCACTGCTAATTCCTTGATACAGATGACGGCCTGGCGTGTACTGCTATGGTATGAATTGCCCGGTTTCTGAACGCCAAAGAACTGTGCTTACCAGGGTATTAGGTGTTGTCTATCTTAGAGACATACTTCAGCTTCATGTGTAAGTTGCCTGCCTGGACAGGGGGACACTGCGAAGATTAAGAGCTGATGCCCAATAAGTCATTAAGACGAACTTCGTTGGAATAAATCCTGAGGACATCCCTCTGCACGACCCCACACCTGGTCTGGTGTGGAACTACATGGTGCAGATACTGTACAACCCTATCCTCGGGCTCGTCAAGGCGTCGATTCTGCTCTTCCTGCTCCGCCTCTTCGGGCAGAAGCGAAGGGTGCGGCAGTACATCTTATGGGTGAACACGGCGAACGTCGCCCATACGACGACGGTTTTGTTCATTATTGTCCTGCAGTGCATACCCATCGAGAAAACGTGGGACTTCTCCGTCCCGGGAAGCTGCGTGGACAGGCCGATCCTGTTCACCACGACATCGGGGTTCAATATATTGACGGACCTCTTGATCCTGGCGCTGCCCCTGAAGATCTTCATAGGCCTAAAGATCCCACGGCGGACCAAGATCGCACTCATGTTCTTGTTCTTTCTCGGATTCATGTGAGTCTCCGCTACCAACCCAAAAACTCGCCAGGAGGAAAAGGGCGTGGATAGGGCGCTGACCCAGCGGCGAAGCGTCACAATCACGAGCGTGATACGGATGGTCCTGCTGATCCAAGGGCTGTTCATGCCGCCCTCGAGCCTGGACCCGGACGGCAACGTCGGCTTTGCCACGTCAGCGATCGAGACGAACCTGGCCATCCTCACGGCGTCGGCGCCGGCCCTGCGGCCCCTACTCCGGGCGTGGTTCCCACGGCTCTTCGGCGTCACCGACCGCGACCAGCTCGCGGGCAACACCACGGCACGCAGGGTGCTCGGCACGTCGGCGATGGGGACGAGACTGACGCGGATGAGGCCACAGCAGAATCGGATGGTGCACAGCGACGGCGGCAGTCCCAGGCTCAGCGAGGAGGAGGCGCTCCCGTCCGCGCTGCTGCCGTCGAACGGCATCATGCAGCGCAACGTCGTAGACATCCACTACGAGCCCAAGCCGGGCGTCGCGGATGGTTCCGCCCTCGAAAGACGGGTCCAGGGATTTGTTTGAAGTTGTATAAATACCCTGTCTGTATTGTTTGCAAGTAACTCAGAGTTCTGGCTTCCCTGAATCAAACGCTAGCGCCCGCGGTCCATCCGAACCCTGCATATTATCTTGCACAGGGGGAACGACAGATGGGATTTATCCAGGATTTGTATTTGCCAGTCACGTAATGGTCGAGAAGTGACTCGAACGTTTATATCCCAGCGTTATTTTGAACAGGCTTGTGAATATCCCAAAATCTAGGATTAGCCCCTATAAAGTTCCATGTTTATGCATTGCTGTCAGAGCGAGAACTCCCGCAATTAAGTGGTGATATGTGCTCGTAGACAAGAAGACCATGAAACCATGGCCTGGCCCTACGTCTTCATTAAACCCTCAAAGACACATCAAGCGCTCTCTTCTGTTGGCTTTAGAAAGTTCGTCGATCGTCCCCGCGGAGGTCAGGTAGCCAAACGACCACGAAGCAGACCGGGGAAGATTGGCAGGATACTAGGTCCGCTCCACAATTGGAGTGGTTGATCCTGCAATAAGGTCGCCACGGGGTCCCCCCTTTTTGCTGTGTCCAGTTTGTGCGATCACTGCCAGGATCGATGCGGGCCGACTAACCACGCAGCTTGAACTCTCTAAGTCTGCGAAGCAGATGAATTTTATCGTACTGTCCTGCTTTCGAGACACCTTCAAGGCTGGCCTTTTAAGTTCCTGGCAGGCTCCCCCCACCATGGTTAGCAGGCAAGGCTCCGCGGAGAAACTTATCATATCGCAAGCAGCCTTTTAATGTCATTCTGCAGCAGTCATGTCGGCACAGCTCGTCACTCCATAAAACCTGGGACGAAACCATGTCCTTCGAGTACATCTTCATTACATCGACCTGGTGACGGCCGTTCTAATTCGGGTACCGAGGCGGATGCACGTGTGCCGGGTATCATTAAGTGAGATGGCCGAGGCTCACTTCTGACTGGGGTTTGATGCCCTCGTTTTCTTTTCGGCGGCTTCCTCTTGTGTCCTACCAAGCGGAGAGTGCTCACGCGCTTCTTTGGTTATCTTCCCCGCAATCTATTGAAACTGCCAAGTCGCGAATCAAGCAGCTAACTTTTGTTACCACTAGATATCGGAGGGCAAGTTGGGATTGGTATGCCTATTGGGTAGGTTGTGGTGGCCTCGTATATTGCGGGGAAGACCAATCGCAGGCCGGTGATAAGAGATCGGCTGACGTATGGGCAAGTAAGGAATCAGCGTCTTGTTATGGCAAAGCAGGCACATGTTATATCGCGTGAGATGATCTCGGCTAACATGGCCACGGATCGCTGAGAGCTTGTGACTTCACTGATCATGTATCCATAGCGTTATAGTCTTGGTGTTGAGACTAGCCGGCAATGGCCCAACTCGGCATAGCGACTAGCCGGCGAGTACGAATACTAGTAGAGCAAACTCGATGCATTGCCTACGAGACCTAGAGTAATATGGTAGAAAAGTGCACTGTGTGTATGCATTCCGAAGCACCTTTGGAGACCCAGGGAACTAGTTCAATATGCTATGACAAAATGCAACGAATCGTTCTTGTCGTTGGTACTGGATTGATAGAACGGGGACCAAAGAGATGTATGTACTCACCGAGTTTTCCCGCTGGTACGATAAGCAATTGAGTTGTGTTCCTGTTAAGGTAGGCCAGCGGTATCGGCAAAGTCCCCTTTCACCTGTGAAAGATTACTGGTGAGGCCACAGATCTGTAGGTATTTGATAGATAATCAGAAAACACCAGATAGGCTGCCCCAGATAACGATAATCTTTCGGTAGGATCGGAGCGGAGACTGGTAGCATGGTCCCCTGCCCTCTTCGGGATGACATGGACTATACGATTTGTACCAGGGGTGCCAGACGGGCTGGGATGCGTGGTCATTCGGGGACTCCCACGTCATTCACCATTAAAAGGGTTGGGCACGATTTTCTTTCAATATGGAAACCAAATGATATTGACTTGTGGAAGCCTTATTAGCCAACATCCCACCTGTTGTCTGTTCCTTATTGGGCAAATACACGACCCATTATCCATCTGGCATGGACAATAGAACGCGCTTGGGTCATTGAATCTCTCAGTAGCCGTGGGGGTAAGCAAAGGTGCTGCGAGACTACCAGTAAGTAGGTATGTACTTACATTATAGTACCTAGGCGACGTATGTAGCATGATTGCCTATAATCGATTAGAACCACGAACGAAGAGTTTCCTGATACCTACAGTATATATCTAGGGAGCCGTTCAACCGCTTATCAATTAGGATTTGAGGTTGCAAAGCTTGGGATAACAGGATTCGCTGATACGCGTATGCAAGATGCGCAACATCCAGACATACATAAACAAGTTGCGGAGTGGTGATTCCGAGCCATCGCAAGTTCTCCACCAGCCTTTACCTTAGTTTACTTGTCCAAGCCAGTCACCTGCTTTGTAACATCGTTGGTAATTGTACATGCATAATTACTAAACGTATTGGACTTTATCTCCTCCAAATCGGGCAGAAACTTGACGTTTCGACCTATCGATATGAGTAAGTGGCTATCTAGAGTCAACTATACCAAGTTCCAGTCCCTAGATTCTGCGATGAAAGGGAACAGAGCCAAAGAGCCAAGGCTTTGATACTGGTGTCAGACAGTTGCCTAACTACATAGCCACATACTATGTAGGTCAGGTACGTATATGTAAGTGTAAGAAATTAAGTATGCTGGTGAGATGGGATATGGCTCGATACTTAACAAGTTGACTTGGCCCCCTGTTTTGGCACAATTATGAATGCACTTCCGCTCTTCCTAGATTACCCTACCTATTTATACATGGATGCGCCTGATTCGTTTTCCCCGGAGCCTTGTTATCACCAGATAGGCCCTTCTAGTATAGTTTCTACAAGCCATTTCCTTATTAGGTCTATCTATATATATGATGGGCATGGTCCGATTTCCGCCACTCAGCTGAAGCAGCATCCTCTTTCTGCATACCTCTCCCTCCAGATCCTATCAGTGTTTCTGGAGTATGCGACCAGCTATCACAAAAACTGACGACGAAATTGCGATAAGGAGGCATCTGGCATATAAAGCGACGAAGCAACTGATTCCAGAAGGTTTCGCTGCAGTCCGTCCCGTCTTAATGCAACCCACATCGTCGGGTTCCGAACCTGCGTCTAGGGCGCATCTTACTTCGAGAAGCGCTACTCTCTTACGTACAAGAATCGCAGACCCCTGGTTTGACGGTACTGGTACCGGTGCCACGACGATTGAGCGATCCCGCCGCTACCGTATTGCCATCACAGGCCCACACGACATTTCTCAATTCGGTCTACACCATTGATCGTAGAGGCCACACGTTGGCATCCAGCCATCGTGCTCGCCTGCCAGTCCTGGCCTGGTTCAACGCCTGTCCCATGCGGCAAGGCCCTCCCCCCCCGGCAAGCCTGACGCAGCGGCCTTCTTTTAGCGATTCAGAGACGGGCCATTTACCTACATTCGTTATCACCGTTTCTGTAGTGTTTACCTAGAGCTCCATACGTAGTAGAATAGCCGGGTTCCTTCAATAAAGGGTCCCGGAATAATTCGATCAGATTCTGAATCGCTTTCCAAATAACTGACCATGATGACACCAAGATCATATCTCTATTCTCGTCGACAACCACCTCCGCCGTCTCAACCCCATGCCAACAACTCGACAGCTAAAACGCCCCTATTTCCTCGGAGATTGTTGAAGAATGAACAGGCGAGTAATCACAATACTGGCCCGCCGAAACCTCCTTCCGCCATTTTTGGTACAGGTGTGAACGGTGATATAATGGGGAAGCGCGAGGGTTCGTTGGACGAGTTGTCACCGTCAGGTGGCACGCAAACCAGTACGACAATGACAAATGCTCATGCACGACCGAGCATGCACTCCATCGCCGTTCAAATACCCGTCAAGCCGAGACAGGAGACAGCGCATAGGCACAAACCACGACGTCATGCAGATTTTAAGCGGAAAAACTCTTCCTCGAGCAACCACCACAGGGCTCGCGATGCTCACTCGCCCGATGCCATTCCCCCGTCGGTGGCGGCGCTACTTGCCGTTACCAGTATTCCTCCGCCCAACCGACGGGGAAGCTTGCGCCAACGACCAAGCAAAGAGACGAGAATGACGGTGGATTCCATTGTGCCTCGATCGCAAATATCCGAAAAAGATCTGAGCCAGGAGCTAGACGAAGAGCTGAATTTACCTTCCCTGGGTCGCGGTAGTCCCATGGATGTTCTGCTCAGCCCTCCCGAAGAGCTTGAAGAGTATGAAGCTTCGGTTACGAGCGAAAGCGCTTTCGCATCCGCCCTTTCTACTCGTACAGGCTCATTTGAAAGTGTACCATCGTTAGGCTGCTCTCCGGGGACCAGCACGCTACCATCTATAGATTCGCCAATCACCCCGAGGGGGAGGAAGTTTCGACAACCCAGGCGCTCACTTGAACCGGTATCCTCTCCTGGTGAAAAGCCGGAAGATCCGCTATCCAACCATGACATTGATCAGCTTGACTTTAGAGTCTTCAACCCATCGCCACTCTCCGTCGAGAAGAAGCGGTCTGCGGTAGCTATACCGCTTAAATCCGTCTTCAAGTCCAATTTGACGGCCTCGCTCCGTGCATTGCGCTCGGCAGCTCGATCCATTTCTTCCTTCACAGCAGCATCTATTCCCCCGGAGGACTTCCTTACCCGGTCGATACTCACTATTGACCCGAGGGTTCCCTTTACTGATGAGAGGATGCCACCGGTCTGGGAAGAAGAACCCAGCGAAGCAATGCGCCGCTATCTTAATCCCACGAGCAGCCTTCCCCCCGAGCCGCGGTCGACATCGCCATTGCGCAGCTATACAGCTTCAATTCAGATGCGAACCTATAAGGTTCAGCGGTCGAAGAGCCCTGTCTCTGCTATGAGCCGTCCGGCTGCTCAACAGCCCAATTCAAACAAGTCTCCTGCGGAGGTCGTCTTTCCGCCCGGCCCAAGGCAACGGGAGATGCGAGAAAACTCGGATTTCATCCGCATCGCTGTGATGGAGCACCTCATGCGCAAACAAGGCAAGTTAGATGATCAGCGTGAAGGTCACGCACGATGGCTACTCCCGCCAAGAAAGGCCGCCACAAAGCCTTATGAGATTGGTCCCGACGGAGTACCTCTTAGATGGGTCTCGACGTCACTAGCGGACGGTTGAGCTAGACCGGTCCCTCGATCAATTTGTGTCGGCGGAAAAGTATGATTTCCCAAGACGCCAATCAAGCAGGTTGCAGCGTCACCACGACGAATATTAGGTCCCAATAGGTATCGTGACCCGCCGCTCTGGTGATGTGTCATGGTGGCGAGCTTCCGTTGAGCTCAGAAGTCGTCAGCGGCGTTGACATCGTTGCGACGCCAAAGTGCCCACCAGATTGGAATTTAGAACACACGCTGTTCGCTGGGCTGTCCCAACCAATCCGATCCGCTTCATTGCGAGTTTTGCCGAGATAAGAAGTCCGCAGCAGAATATGCAGCTGTTAGACATCTCCACACTGCGGGCTTAACGCACGCAAGCACTTCTACGGGGCACACGGCGTCATTACCTATTCAGGGTCTTTTTGGGTATCCCACGCAGATACGTCCCGACCCATTTTGAGGTGTCACCGTTGGTGGTTTTACGCACGATGATCCCAATTGGGCCGACAACAATTAGAATTGGGGTGACAGAAAAATCACTGGGACTGGTGTCTGCCAAATTCGCGGGCCTACCTAGAGACTCAGGGAAGAATGGCTTCTTACCAGCGACCATGCCTGGCGGCAAGCAAGTGGGAAGGAATAGAACCTCGCAAAGTCATTCCAGAAATCGACAGGAACCCATTGATATCAACTCCACCCATCTATGGGTTAGAGTAACACATTCTCAAACCCTAGAGGCTATCTTGGGTTTCTACCCTCTATTACAGCCGCCCAGAAGAATTGGAACACCCGGACTGAATGTTCCGAAAGAGCCTGAATGACACCTTTTGCGAGCAAGCATTCTTAACTTGCTATATCAATTCTTGGACATACCAGCTTGGGCTAATGAGTTCTGCAAATATGCACAGCTTGATGCCAAATGCATACTGCCACGTCAGGGAGACTATTTTGTGACTCACCTCTTGAGGGATGAGTACCAGGGCAATTGTCCTCCCACCACTTTATTGTTTATTTTCATGCCAAACGACGACTTCAAGATATTCCCGGCGCAATTGGGCGGTCCTCTTACCTCGGTTGCCAAGATACCCTTTGAGATTTGATATCTACTTTGCTATTATCGACAAACATTCTCACTTGAATCCACACCCCATGGCATGTTATCTGTCGCGATATTCGTTGCGCTGTTCCGTAACCATGCTTGGTATATTTTACCGTGTTTGACTATAGATACTCTTAAGTGCATTGGGAAGGTGTTTTACATGGCTGGGGCGCGAAGCTTCTGCGCAACAAAGCGTGTAAGTGGGAACGGAGTTGCATTGCAGGGCGTTTAGAAACCGATCTTGGACCTTGTATATTTAATACCAAGCTCCACCTACGAGATGGGCCATAGAATTATCATCAATCTCTTGAGAAAATTTTTTCCTGCATTCCTAGTATCGAGAAGGCAGAAATCGTACCTATTATGGCTTGAGCGGGTCATCGCGTGGTCCCTGCATTACTGCCCAACCTCGTGGGGTCAGGAGTCGAGTACTTAAAGTGCGTGATGAAATCCCGCACATCTCGGCCCCCTGTTTACTTGCATCTAGGTCTGTTGTGCGCGGCTAGAATAATTAGTTTGCAAACGGGGAGAATGTCAATGCCTAAGGCCGATGGGATGCATATCTCTCTGCTTCAACACAGGTCAGGTATCAGGGATCCGCCCCGAAATCTGCGTGCTGGATAGCCTTCCATTCCTCCTCACTCCTATGAGGGCTTGGAAAGGGTTCCTTCTTGAGCTAAGACATATTTGTACTTAAGAGCTTTTATCAGTCCCGGAGTGTTTCGCGAGCTCACCGGAAATGCTACATCCAGTAGGTTGCTCTTAGCATGCCTTCTTCGCCATGGGTTTGAAACACGTAACTTCGCAACGACAGCAGGCTCTAACTTACTAAGCAGGTAGGCCAGTCGCGAGAGTCTATTGCTCCTTTGCCGATCCGGGGATGTATCTCGGACTGGGACACTTGTGCCTTTTTCTTACTCGAGCGTATCTCGGAAAAGGGTAGGGTGTCTGCGGTGAGCATGCCCCCTCCCCTTCCCTAACTCGTGTTTGCCCACCCCCCGTACGCCTTCACCTGTTCACCGGTGGCTCTGCTGTGTTTGTATTTGTCTATATACGTGTATATACTTCCTCTCTCTTTCGTCCTTTCCGTGTGTGCGCCCCTATTCGCGCGCCGGTGCGTAACTCCTTGATCCCTTGCGCTCAGTGCTAGCATTCGATCTATAATACATGGAAGGAATGTCGCAAAACCGTACATGGGTAGATTCCCTACTTCCCCGGGTATTCGCCTCACGCTGAGCCGTGTAGTGTCCGCCGTCAAGGTACCACTTATTATCCTGTAGAGTAGACCGCGTCGTGCTTCCTCTTTTTCTAATTTCCCGTCGAGAAATCGAGAACTGCGGCCTGCGGGCACGGCGAGTGGCACGGTGCGACGGAGCTTGCAGAGCAGCGTGATGGCGCCGGCATGGGCCTCGGGCCGCCTCTCTGATGCCGAAGCGTGCAGTTGCTGGTACCTTCGAGACCGGGGGG
>QJNX01000582.1:0-10733 GCA_004155925.1 Monosporascus sp. MG133 | reverse complement strand
GCCGGCGGGTGGCAGTACTGAGTAAAAATTAGTCGCGCTGACGCCTTGTGACTACTGAGAAGATGTATACAGCATGTCAGAGTAGATTCTGTATAACTTTCATCCCTCTCTACTACTTACCTAGGCTGTACACCAGTTGACTGATACGACTATGTGTATTTAAGGGGTTAAGGGCGCCTCGATCTTTGATCAACTGCAGAATGACGGCATTTGTCCTAAAGGGTAAAACGAAAGTAAAGCTTAATTGAGATGCGGGCAGTGATGTATATAGTCTCTAGGAACTCCAAATAGTTTTTTTTAGGTTGAAGATTATCAATACCGACATCTTTATTGCGGACTCCCGATGCGAATAAGGATAACACCACCGGCTGAGTAGCTGCTATTCTAATGCATTAGAAAGATCGCAGCCGGACCGAGGCACAAATGACGCCCGCCACCTATCAACAGAAGATATGCCCAAAGTAGATCTTGGCTGTATGTGCAACCTGAATGGTGATTCGTTACCATCAGTCTGGGAGCTGCGACAGAGCTGCGACAGAGCTGTTCAGGCCACCGATTTGGGGCGCCGTGGGGTGCTTGGCTAGCGCTGGGTGTCTCGACTGTAGATATGGGGGATCGAATCAATGTAATTCCCCGAGTCAGCCCACATGCAGATACCTCATACGTGGATACGTACCTCAATACTTGGCTGGTCAATGATGAATTTTAACGTTTATGCGGATTCCCGAGTCTCTTTTCCACCAAAGGAGCGGGCACTGGGAATTCGGGTTTCGAAGGCGGTGATGACGTGATTTTCAAACCCCTTTAAGGTTATTAATAACCACGTACAACTTCCAGGGGGAGGCATTCTTGCTGGCTACCTCCACTGGGTCCACCGTAGGATCAGGTAGAATCTTATACAAAAATTTACATGGGAGTAACATGCTTCAACGGTTTTGCCAGTGCTTGTCGCTATCGTGAAGTAAGGAAACCCGATCTTGGCCCAAGTGCTAATGTGTATTTATACAATTTTCGGAGTTTATATTCCAGCCTTGATGAGGCATGTGACAGTCCACTGGAGGTTACTAATAAAGAATACCTCTGGAAGTTGTAGTTCCGGACCGTCAAAGATTTTAGTGGTGTAATCGATGACCCAATCGCGCTTAGAAGGCCCCTGTGCTTTCAAGCGTCCATTCTAAATTATCTTGCATACTTACATAGTACAGATCATGATCACCACCATCGCTTCGCTGAATTTATTAGCTTCACCATGTGGAACTACGGTCTACGACACCCTTTCTCCATTATCGCCTTAGCCTACGTATCGGACGTATCCCAAGGTTATGTGTATTATTCCTAGAACACTTGACAGTTCTCTTCTCTCCTTGGCGAGATACTTTTGAAATACAATCTACTATCATCATTTCTCCACCATCCATCGTCGGCGAGACACGTTCCAAAGCTCCAAGCGCGACCACCTGTGTAAAATATGACTCGAGCCGAGGTTCCCTGAATGTTTCTTTGTTTGGAAAGGATTTGTACCTTTTCCTTTACCTGTGGGACAACGTGTTGACTAAGAGAATCGTCCTAGTTGCGTCGGCTATGCGTCTTCTCGCATTGACTCGTACAGCTCGTATAGGACATTCCAAGACCTTATATCGTCCAAGATGTCGTCGTATTCTCCGTCGGACATTACCCACCCCGGCAGTGGCAGTGCGTGTCTGACCCAAGATGCGAGGAGAAACCACGCGCGTCTGCCACCAGCAGCAGCAATGCCACCACCCATCACTATTCCCCTCTCTCGGTCCGTACACTCTAATTCGCCTCAGGACGAGCTGGAAGAGCCGAAGTCACATATATCCGGCCCGTCGAGATCGCGAACGAGTCCTTCTCCCAGCCGTCTCGGTTCAACTACAGATACCGGCTCTAGTCAAGCTGTAGGTGCGTCGCCAAGCTTCCTCTCGTCCTTTCGTCAGCTTCCTCCGCATATCCACCCTCTTTTCTATTCTGCTGCCTGGGCCGTCTATCTCCCCTATTGCCCGTCATGATCATCGCATTGCGCCCCGACGGCCCCGAAAGCCTTCCCACCTGCCTGCGAAGTCTGCCATACAAAGCACTGTTACATCTTCCCATTTACACCGCCACCACTGTGGATCTGACAGCATGGATGATGCCGTGGGGATCGCTGAGTTAACCATGGGAATCGTCAATTAGATTACGCAAATCAACCTCCGGGAAATGGAAGAAAGGGCGCTTTAGGCCTATTACGAAAAGATACCTCTGTCCCAGATAATGCAAGGGGAACAAAGGCTGTTTCAAGAGCCGTCTCTCCTCTCGCTGCCTCGCCAGTATCACCTTCACCTACAGATCCATTATCGCGCGTGAGTCGGATCGAATGCGAATTCCTACGAAGCCCTCCATACTGACCGGCAATCGCTTGACCGATCGCAGCATATCTTCGAAAGAACTAGCACCGAACGCACCCTGACCTCGAGACTGCTCAATCCAACGACGTCGAAACCAAATATCTCTGCCAATGAAAAGTCCTCTCGTTTTAGCCACGATCTCTCGGCGAAAGATCTCAACAGTTCCCAGTCAGACCAGGTCAAATCTAAGAAGTATGTCAAGCAATTGAGCCGAGCGCATTATCCCCCAGCACCATAACAGGGTTGCTAATATACATCTGGGTGTGTAGGAAGGGAGGCTCGCTACTTAGTCGCTTGAGCATGATCGGAGGTAAGAAGAGGGATGATGACATCTTCGACGATGGATCGGAGATAAGTACTGAGCAGAGGACCGAGGGCGCCAATGCTGTAGCCTTTTCCTTTGCTGTCGATTGCGGCGGCTTTATTCCTCACCACAAGGAACCTCCGCGCTTCATTCGGGTAAGAGCCCACGATAAGAAGCTGAAGGAATTCAACCGAGTCTTCTTAGCACAGGAGCTGGTCGGAACGTGCCCGCAAGCCCAGGAGGGAGCCAGAAACGGCAGCGAGAAGGAGGCAACTATCCATGGATATCGCAAGCAAGATCCAAACTCGGGCGGCCCGATATGGGCCATCGAGTTCAGCAAAGACGGCAAATATCTAGCCACAGGCGGAAGGGATAGAGTACTGCGCGTGTGGGGCGTGTTGGCGACCCCTGAGGATAGGAAGGCCTTCGAGGAGGAGGAGAACGCTGCCGACGCCGAAGGGAAGCAGCAGCGGTTGAGTGCCCCGGTCTTCCACACGAAACCTATACGTGAATTTTTCGGCCACACGGGGGACATCCTTGATCTGAGCTGGAGCAAAAATAATTTTCTCCTGTCTTCGTCGATGGACAGAACCGTCCGCTTGTGGCACTTGAGTAGGGCAGAGTGTCTGTGCACATTCAAGCACAATGACTTCGTCACGTCGATCGCTTTCCACCCCCGGGACGATCGCTTCTTCCTAGCTGGGTCGCTTGATGCTAACTTGCGGCTATGGAGCATACCTGATAAGTCCGTTGCGTACTCCAGCCAGCTCTCGGATATCATCACAGCCGTGGCGTTCTCACCCGATGGGAAGACGGCCATCACAGGTTGTCTCAACGGTCTTTGCATGTTTTATGAGACCGCGGGTTTGAAATATCAGAGTCAGATTCATGTGCGCTCATCTAGGGGCAAAAACGCCCGAGGGAGCAAGATCACGGGCATCCGGACAATGAGCTTTGATCCCGAAGCCCCGGATGGTCATGTTAAGGTCCTAATCACGTCAAATGACTCGCGCATTAGAATCTATGACCTGCAGGACAAGACTCTGCAGATGAAGATCAAGGGGCATGAAAATTCCTGCAACCAGATCAAGGCGAGCTTCAGTGATGATGGCAAATACATCATATGCGGCAGTGAGGACCGGAAAGCGTTCATCTGGTCGACCGGCGCCACAGAGCTAGATAAGGATGATAGGAAACCATACGAGTACTTCGAGGCACATGCGCACGCAGTTACCGAGGCTGTGTTTGCTCCGACCCAGACGCGCCAGCTGTTGCAGGCTTCTAACGACCCCGTGTACACGCTGTGCAATCCTCCTCCGGTCACTTTACTTAGCAGAGAGGAACTAGAGACCGAGTCGCTTCCTCCCGATGGTCCACGATCAGAACCAGCGCACATCAAGAGGCCGGGCGAGTCGCCCGCCTTCATCGCGCGTTCTACCCACCACGGTGGAAACATCATTGTTACAACCGACCACTCAGGCTCTATTAAGGTGTTCCGTCAGGACTGTGCTTTCGCAAAACGCCGCCAGGCCATGGAGAACTGGGAGACCGGATCCGTGTTCTCGAAGAAGCTTGCCAAGGACGGGCTTCTCAGTAGAGCGACGACGCGCGGCAGCGACCCAGCCTCGGGTCGGGGCTCGCTGAGCCAGACACGACGGGTTTTCAGCCCGCAAGTGAATACGGACCGCATCGACTCGTGGCGGTACGGAGTTCATCGCCAAGGGATTCCCAGCTACCCCGGGAGTGCAGTGAGCATATCCGCGTCGGTTGCAACACCGACGGCGAGCGAGCGCTCTGTCTCTCCGAGCAAGGCGGGCCGGATGCCTTTACCTTCTGCATGGACGTCCGGCGCGGCTGACCAAGCTTCGAAAGCGAGAAATCCGCCGTATGCTAATAACAACGCAAGCGACAAATCCTTGTCTATCATGCACCCCCTCAGTCCCGCAGCTAGCCACGGCACAGGCGGCGGCAAGACAGATGAGAGGTCAAGCCCGAAAGAAGCATCGTCGTCATCGCTTTTTCCGCCAACGCCGAGCTTCTCCTTCCAGTCCGTGGATGAGGCAACAGACGGCGATGCCGGGCAGCAACAAGGTCAGGCGGGTACGAGTCCCTCGTTTTGGAACCTGAACCGCTGGCGGAACATGGCCTCTCCCGGAAACCGTAGTGCGACTGGCGTTCCGGGCCTAGGGATCCTGCTGGGAGGAGGCCAGAAGGGGCAACAGAACGGAGCGGCGTCCGCCCCGGACAATCACCAAGCGAATAATACTCGGCCGAAGAGCGGCCCAATGCCTAGCGAGGACGGAGCAGACGACGGTAACCATAAATCAACGGCTGCGGCGTAAGCGGGTTCATAGGAACGGGGCTCCTTAGAAGTCGGCTTTTGACGTACCCCGTTAACACAATTACGAGGCTTAATGACAGATCCATAGGCGCTTCCGGGCACATTCGCTGGCGGTGATGGAGATTATTGGGGTCCCACATCCATTGCGGCCACCACCAGCAACTCCTTAGCTCCCGGGTTTTCTCGGGCTCGGTCACGGCCCGGTCTGTACTGTGCCCAATACTCGGAAGTCTGGAATGCACAGTTACGAGCAAGCCGAGCAGCGATGGGGTGGAAGAGGGTGGAGTATGCGTATTGGTCCGATGCAGGGGACGCAGGTTCGGAGTCGAGCCTGCCAGTGAACGAAATTCTCGTGCGCCAAGTTCGAAAGGCAGGCAGCTCGAATGAGCAACGGGCGTCTAGGACACGCCGTCCAGAAAGGGCAGGAAAGGCAATGGAGAGCAATACATCAGGATGCTCAGCTAACCGACTGGCAGCTCTCAGAGGGATAAATAGACACGAGGTTCTAATGATCATATGGACAGTGTCGGCTAATCCTAAGACCAAAAAAATAGATAGGGGACGATAGGGAACGACATGGGTGTCCCAGTGTCGAAGAGCGGATACAGCATATCTGGACGGCTGCTCTACTACGTTGGATATCCACACATCTAAGATTTAAAGAAGGTGAATGCCCCTTGGGAATGAGTTCTCCAGACTGGCCAAAAGGCGAATCATTGCGCCTTTTGGGTTGAGCTGGCTGGCATAGCGGGGCGACGCATAATATATATACATAGCATAGCGTAAGGGGCATAGGCGGGGTTCTAGATAGAAAAATCTGGACTACGGAACATACGTATGCCTGGCGCGACTTAGCCAATATCTCCTATGAGCCCCGGAACATATGAAATTGAAAGCCAAGTACTCGTCCCTGCTTTTAGTTAATACCAGTTAGTCGCTAATTACAGTAGACCAGACGGCCGATGCCTGCCTTTTCATGCTCCGTAGAATGACATGACATGTCCGCGCCTATTTCGTTCTTCAAGGACTGACAGATACAGCCCAGAGGCAGTTGTCTCATTCAACTCGTCACAAAAGCGTAAGGTGACTGGCGGGAACCTTTTATTCTGATAATGACGAGTCGCGGACACTCCAGCGGGAACAGACGTAACGGCATCATTGGAACTAACCCACGTGCCAGCCACATCAGCGGTCAATCAGCGAATCGAGTTCGAAAAGCGAGACATTCTCTCCAGCCCGCGCCGGTCTTGTTGTTTGTCGTCTTTCCCAACCTTCTGGCTGTGTTGCTGCGCCACCGCCACAATGCTAAAGAGTATTATGGCAAGGCACTGAGCCAGCAATTCCCAGTGTTCCACTGTGCCTTTCAAAGGCGCTTTGTCACCGCAGTCTCCTTGAATGTCGATCGAGACATTGAATTAAACTTTGGTAACCCAATTTTTGTCTAATGTGATTTGGGAAAGCAGCTTTGTCTTCCATCCACTGTAACTCAACCTTTCCGTGATCGCCATTCCGTTCTAGTCAGCCCTCTGAGCTGGCCAAAGGGCGGCGGCTATGCTGCAAGCTGCTCAGCCTCACTGGCTGTAAGAATGCAAAAACAGCTCTCCAGCTCTCTCACTCTCCAGTTTCCAACCTTTGCCTATCCTTGGCTTGCACTGGCCTTACGAACAAAGTTCTTCGCATCAACCCTTATTCCTGCTTCAACCGTTCATGAACGTTATCAAGCTTCTCACTATACCATATGAAACCCGACACTGAAGAATTCCGTGTGGCTCGGTAGTTTGCCGACAGTGCAACGCCCAAAAATCTCTGAGGGCATTCCTAGCCAAACCCCACAGATACCGCCGGTAGCGTAACCCACCCATTCCGATGAATGGGTTCACAAACGGGGAAATACCCGCAACTGGGTTGACCGTCCTTTTCAACCCGGGCGAGTCTGCCTCTCTCGAGTAAGCTTCTGTTAACGCCTAAACAAATCTCAAGCCGCTGACCCGGAAGTATTGTTTTCGTACATGGATTCACCGGCCATCCAGTTCGGACCTGGACTCAGAAAAACGGTGACGCTCCAAACGTCAGCGACTACGGCGATGAAGAATCGGCAGAGCCCCCTTCCAAAGTCCGGAAATTCAACCCATTCTCAAATTCTCGCCATGAAAGAGGCAACTCCAGCACTCCGGTCTACTGGCCGCGAGATTTGCTCCCAAAAACCATCCCGTATGCGCGAGTCTTGACCCACGGATACGATACCCATCTCAGACACGTTCTCGGCCGTCCTTTGAACAGAGCTACAGTTTATGATATCGCATGGGATTTCTTAGTTTCTCTGGAGGCAGAACATCGACAGGAGCCCTCACGACCAATTCTATTTGTTGCGCACAGTCTTGGCGGGATTATTGTCAAGGAAATGTTACGACGTGCCAATAGTTGCCAGTCATGCCAACCTCACCTTCACAATGTCTTTAACTCCACAATTGGAATTGTGTTCTTCGGCACACCACATGGAGGCGCCGATCCCCGCGGCTTCCTTCGACACGTCGCCGAGACACTCATCAGGGCAGCTGGGTTTTCCGTCAATGACCAGATCGTCAATACGCTCTTGCCATCGTCAGCACGTCTAAGAGAGCTGAGGGACGAGTTTGGCCCGATCGCCCACGAGCAGAACTGGATCGTGCATTCCTTCCAAGAGGAGCTCGGTATCAAGTATCTCAATGGTCGCAAGGTATGCATGGCCGCAAATCTTCTTCACAACCTACTCACAGTCCTTAGGTCGTGGAAGACACATCATCCTATCTCAACTTTCCGTTCATTGAGACGACTCAACACATCGGAAGGAACCACATGGACATGTGTCGATTCACAGGACTTGACGACATCGAATACAAGAAAGTTGTGGCGGTGCTCGATAGGATGACGAGGACGGTCTGTGGGAAGCTGAAGACGACGGAGGCCAACTCTTTAAACGATGACCAAAGAAGAATACTAATAGAGTCTCTAAGATTCGACCAAATGGATGCTCGCCAAATGTCTGTCAAAACCGCACTTGGCAAGACGTGCAAATGGTTCCTGAAGAGGCCCGAGTATCTCGATTGGCTCGACAAGAAGAAAGTGGATCAGCACTACGGCTTCCTGTGGATCAAAGGCAAACCTGGGACTGGAAAGTCGACTTTGATGAAGTTCGCTCTCAGGAACTCCCAGAAGGCGATGAAAGACCAACTTATCATTTCTTTCTTCTTCAACGCGCGAGGGGCTAGCCTCGAAAAGTCCACGACTGGCATGTATCGATCCCTGCTGCTGCAGCTCCTCGAGAGACTCCCCGAGCTCCAGAGCATCTTCGAGTCTGTTGGGTTTACGTCTTGGAATACCAGCAGCAGTCATACATGGAGTATAGTGTTGTTGAAAGATCTCTTCGAACGGGCCGTGCAACTGCTTGGACAGGCGTCGGTGATCTGTTTCATCGATGCCCTGGACGAATGCGACGAAGATCAGATCCGAGACATGGTGGCATTCTTCCAGCGGCTAGGTGACTTCGCTATATCATCAGGAGTTCGATTCCGAGTCCTCTTTACCAGCAGACACTATCCACATATCACAGTGACAAAGGGTCTTAGCTTAGTCCTTGAAGGGCAAGAAGGTCATAGTCAGGATATTACCACCTATGTCAACAGCGAGTTGAAAATCAACAAGATCAGCCTTGCCGAGCAAGAGCAGATTCGATGTGAACTTCAAGAAAAATCCTCCGGAGTTTTCATGTGGGTTGTCCTTGTCGTGGGTATTTTGAACAAGGAACACGACCAAGGCCGAACAGCAAAGCGGCTGCGGCGCAAACTCAGTGAGATCCCTGGCGATCTACATGAACTCTTCCACGATCTCCTCACACGAGACTGCCACAATCAAAACGAGCTACTCCTGTGCATTCAATGGGTACTCTTCGCAAGGGAGCCCCTAAAGCCTGAAGAGTTGTATTTCGCTGTTCTTTCCGGAACCGAGCCTGACGACCTCTCTAAGTGGAATCCTGATGAGGTCTCGATGGGCCTGATCAAAACATTTATTCTAAATTCCTCCAAAGGACTGGCTGAAATCACCAAGTCGAAAATCCCAACCGTACAGTTCATTCACGAATCAGTGAGAGACTTTCTCTTGAAAGAGAATGGCCTAAGAGCAGTATGGACAAACTTAGGCGGCGATCTTCAAGGAGAAAGCCACGAACGACTGGCCCATTGTTGCCTTGCATACATTAGTGCCGATAGCAATTTTGACATCGAGAGTCCGCTCCCAAAAGGGTTATCTAAGGAGGCTACTGCTCTTCGCCAACGAGTCAGCACATCATTCCCGTTCTTAGAGTACGCTGTAGAGAATATTCTGCACCATGCCGAAACAGCTGACGTCAACGGAGCTAGTCAAAAGGACTTCATCCTGAACTTCCCCCTCATCAACTGGCTTAAACTCCACAACCTGTTCGAAAAGTTCGACATCCGTCAACACACTTCAGATGCCAGCCTTCTATATATTTTGGCAGAATATAACATGCCGGCTCTCATCAGAGCCCTCCCGTACAATCGATCTTGCTTTGATGTGGAAAATGAACGTTACGGACCACCTATTTTCGCGGGGATGGCTATGCAGAGTTTCGAAGCAGTCCGAGCATTGTTGGAGGTGCAGGCAGTAGCCCAACCACCCGCGTCTGCACTTCGCGGCCTCGCTAAATACTGCGAACAAATTGATAGAGATAACCATTTTGCGCGAGAATTCAAGTTTTCGCGGCAGAGAAGTGTTCTCTCTCATGCGGCAGAGTACGGGAGCGAGTCACTCATTGCCGCATGTCTTCTTGTTTCAATTGAGGGCATCGAGTCAAAAGACAAGCAAGGCCGGACACCGCTGAGCTGGGCTGCCAAAAACGGGCACGAGGCTGTTGTTAAGAAATTGCTGGCAACGGGGCAGGTCGACGTCGATATAAAGGATAGCTATGGCCGGACGCCGCTGAGCTGGGCTGCCGGGGGCGGGCGCGAGGCCGTTGTTAAGATATTGCTGGCAACGGAACAGGTCGATATCGATACAAAGGATAAACAAGGCCGGACGCCGCTAAGCTGGGCTGCCGAAAACGGGCACGAGGCTGTTGTTAAGATATTGCTGGCAACGGAACAGGTCGATGTTAATGTAAGGGATGGCAATAGCCGGACGCCATTAACCTTGGCTGCCGAAAAGGGGCACGAGGCTGTTGTTAAGGCACTGCTGGCAACGGGACAGGTCAGCGTTAATGCAAAAGATTGCCATGGCCAGACGCCATTAAGCCGGGCTGCCGAAAAGGGACACGAGGCTGTTATTAAGGCACTGTTGGTAACGGGGCAGGTTGGCGTCGATATAAAGGATAAACAAGGCCTGACGCCGCTGAGCTGGGCTGCCAGGGGCGGGCGCGAGGCCGTTGTTAAGATATTGCTATCAACGGGGCAGGTTAACGTCGATACAAAGGATAGGTTATACGGCCGGACGCCGTTAAGCTGGGCTGCCGGGGGCGGGCGCGAGGCCGTTGTTAAGATATTGCTGGCAACGGGACAGGTTGACGCCGATATAAGGGATATTAAATACGGCCGGACGCCATTAAGCTGGGCTGCCGAAAAGGGACACGAGGCTGTTATTAAGGCATTGCTGGCAACGGGACAGGTCGACGTTAATGTAAGGGATAGCTAAG
>QJNX01000743.1:0-10919 GCA_004155925.1 Monosporascus sp. MG133 | reverse complement strand
GCAGATTATGTCATGTGGATGCCTAACGTAGTAATATCTACCTATTAAAAGATTGAAATCGGTTACAAGATGGTTTATAGCCATGCAACGAACGATCCGGGTTGATTCTTTTTAAATTTTTCTTTCTCAAGCTGCCTCGCATTTTCAACCCCTTAAAGTCATAGTTCCAGCCAAATAACGCATTTACTGAGCTGTCATTGTCCGTGCTGCTTACCTAGACAAGAAGATTCGCATTCTCTCGCTTTCTAAGATAAACTTTGAAGTTCGACTGAGGAACAAACCATCTGTTCTGGACCTCCCATATCTTTTTCGGGTTGACGAATTCAATCTGCAGTCGCGTCAGGCTCGCTCCTACTTTCTAGACGAGAAAACATTTTGGGATACACATACCTCATATTCCTGTAAGAGGGTCGGAACAAGCTTATATATCTCTAGATAGGAGATGTGCTTGCCCAAACAAGTCCGGTGTCCGGCTCCGAACTATCACCGCCAGAGATTGTTAGCAAATGACTTGGGTTGTTGTATCACCTATCCACACAAGAATCAGGTAAAAATTTCTCGACAGAACAATGCACTTACGGTCAGAAGAGCGCCTTCCATCTTCTTTATGTGGGCTTCATCCCCTTCCAGCCATCTCTCCGGTCTCCACTCGTAGGCGTCCTCCCCGAACACTTGCTTATCGCGATGCACCACCCAGGCGTTCATACCAACAATCGTGCCTGCGGGGATGTGCTGCCCGCTGAGCGTCAAACCACCAGCCGGAACGATACGTTCCAGATTCAGTCCGAAGGGGGGGTGGATGCGACCGGCCTCCTTAATACAGGCCTCCAGATAGGGCAGGCGTCGGCTTTCTTTCCAAGTGACGATGCGCGATAGATTACCTGATGCGCGGGCTTCATCCAACTCCTTACGGAGGCGCGCTAGCGAGTTTGGATGCTGGCCAAGGTTCTTAAACATGGTCCGCAGAAAGATGGCAGTGGTGTCGCTTCCAGCTAGGATGTTGGAGGAGGTCCAGGCAGGAAGCGCCCTGTAAGATGCAACGAATCTGGCTCAGTACTTACTTGCTTCTGTGCTTATACCATCATTAAGAGAGACGGAATGTGAGCTATGGGCAACAGCGGAACCAAACCTAAGTTCCACGATCTCGGGAAGAACGGGAAAATCGAAAACAGGGCTTACCACTTCGGAATTGATGGATCTTTCTCCATGGCCGCAAGAAATCTGGACAAGAAATCTTTATCGTTCACACGCTTTCCTGCTGCTATCTGCATCTCGCGCTCCTGCTGCTGCTTCACAGCGAATCTCACCATTGGTGACCATTTAGCGGGCCGCAGTCGCGATATCAGAGGATTCTTTACCCAGATGTAGTCAACCCAAGGAATTTGGCCTACCTGTCACTGCTGTCAATATCGCAGGCTAAAATGGTGAGCTCGACGTTAAGGCGGATCGCTTGGGAGCCCTGGAGGGCAAGTTGAAGGGGAACTTACCACCGCCACGTATTCAAACCAGTGCCAAATAGCAGCAATTATGCCATCGACATCCTCGCCACGCTCAAGAAAGCCAAGCCTGGTTGAGAAAGTAATCTCGCCAATGACATCGAACTGTACATGTCGATCTGGCGTGTTAGCCATGGCCTTTGTCGCGTGGGATAGCTGGTGGAATAAAGGTTTCTGTAAGGCGCTAACGTACCGCAAAATATTGAAGCCATAATCCCCAGTCACAGGCTTCTTTGGTCTTCACAAAGCGGTTGTCCAGTTGCTGCATGAAGACTTCAATAGTAGTGTCGACAAGCGATTCGAAGGACGTCAAGGTTGACATGGAATATATGCCGCCTATTGGCCGCTTCAATGTCCGGTGCAAGCCCTCATCCTGGGTCGCAAAGAGTCCCGGCAGGATTTTACCTTTGGACATAGGAAGAATTACATGGTAAAAGTCAGACTAAGGGTTCGTTCATCAGCACAATGGCCTGGAAACTGCATGTGCTCCTACCCGCTAGGTAAGTGCTTACTTTCATGAGAGGGTTATGCATTCGATATATCTTTTCAATCTCTAGCGCATCTCCGACAGATACCATGTTAGGTCCAAAACGGACCAGATTTCCATACTTCTCATGGAGGCCTATGTGAATATCATGTGCCCTTCTCGTCCATACCCAGTAAGCCCGGGGGATGTTTGTGAACTTGGCTAAGAACGGGCCTGGGATTCGGGACAACCGCAGCCATTGCCAGCTCAAGTAGCTGATAAGGGCCAACGCCAAGCCACAGGTAATGGAGGTAGTGGAGGATGGAATCGGATAAAGCATGTTCTGGTTTAAGGCGGACTATTTGGGAAGATCAAGAGTATCATGCTGCAGGGGGTTCATAGAGGATGCGAAAAGGACTTCACTAGGAGAAAGTCAGCGAAGTGTTGCCTATCGACTTTCGACATATATCCCCGGCTGTGAGCTGAAAGAGGGCAACAATCTCGGCAACAGACCTCGCTTTGTCAGCATAATCGGGAGCCGCATGGTTCCCACTGAGTATCTAGAGCGCTCGGCTTGCCTCGATTGGAGATGACATCTGGAGAACGCCGCGCGCGGACCCGAACAACACGTCTTACTACGCCTCAGGACCCCGAAGGGCCGAGTAACCGACGGATTGTGCCAGCGAGTATGTTGGGTCCGCAGCATATGAATGTAGTAATAATTATAGACTATACAGCACATACACCCCGGTACTTTGCAAGTTGGCCACCTTGCAGATTCTGATTATATTGTTAAGGCAAAAAGAAAAGGGATCAAGGCGATCAAGCGACTCGGCCTCCGGGTCTCGAATCTTTCTCTTGGTTATAACCTATGTTGTAGAGGGGCTTACGTATCAACGCACCCCCCGTGTTACGGCCTGGTCCTCCGTAACGGGTGTACGGACTTTGACACCCGTACGGCTTCCAGCATATGTATAGCTGTAAGCACCTAGTTGGTCGCTACAACTGTGATCAATCGCCAGTCTTCTTGCCCTTTGGCGCAGCGGTGCAGGGTGCAGCCGTTACACTTGATCGCATTTATAGCAATGAACTAGGTGCTTACGGCTATACATATTATGCCCTCGTTTTAACGTAGTGAGCTTGCGAACGGAGTAGACGACGGTTATTGTGTCGAACATCCGATTCCCTATCTGCCGGAAGGCGATAAGGAGTTGGCTAATACCTTCGTATTTACGTTTTTATAAAGTAACGTAACCTAATAGAGTTCCAGTGGGCATAGTTTCTGTTTTTGGCTAATGACCCGCTAAAAATTATTGCGGCTAACTCCTTATCGCCTTCCGGCAGATGAACCGAGTTCCGCATTTGTATCTTGGCGTCCCAAATAGGAAAGCGGGGTAAGCTTACCAGGAGGCCCGTGCATGTGGGCCCGTCTCCTAAACCCCTGCCAATTTGTGTATAGCCTGGCAATGCCCTGAAGCCCTGGAAGCACCTGGAAGGCCATAGACTTGACCTGACTATGGTTGACCTTATTGCCAATGTTATCGTCGACCTAAATGCCCTTGAAGCCCAAAAGCCCTGGAAATAGCCCTTAAAACGAGGGCTATTGTGCTGCGACGCCCTCGCAAGCGAGGCGCACGACTCGCGCGATCCAATGCGACAGCACTTGGGAGCAAGCGGAGTGTGCCGAAGGCGGCGGGCAGTCTTTTGTAACTTTTGGTTTATTTTCAAAAAGATAAGTTGGATTAAAAACCCGAGAAGTTTGGTAAGGGTTTATTTCACGGACCCTTTCTGTTACAACTTTAACTCAGATCTCGTCAGCTCGTTACGGGAATTTGCACTCTGATTAGTTAATATGGCATATTGGGAATAGTGCAACAGTAATCTTGATACGAGTCAGAGAGGCCTAAGCTCGCCGATGTAACGCAAGTCTACGAGATCCCTGACATGCATGCATTAGTACGTCAGCCTTTGAATCGCCAGCAAGTAATACAGTAGCAGGCTCGGAGGAACGTTAGCTATGCCTGGATCACGATGGCGGCGTGTCGGCGATTCGGCAAAGGGCCAATGCAGTTGCAAGGCGCCTTTCTCCCATTTTCCACCCGTGAATAGGTGATCCATATCGAATCGTTAGGATTGCTTGCCTGCTCTGTTGGAAGCTATTAGTAGTAGTGGTACGTCACTTCTCTCTCTGTCTCGTAGATAATAGAAAAACCGCAATAGTTCCGGCCATCGGGGAAGCACTCCGTCGACGAGGTCGATGGATTACGCTGCGTTGGATTGATTATATAATTTCACCATGAATGGGCCCGAGCGACGCATCCCGAAGCGATGGACAGAAGCAGAAGACGAGATCCTTTACCACGAGGCAAGAAGTCAACGTAAGCGTCAACAGCGTCCACTATCAGCCTCATCCTCATACCGCCCACTCCCCCTCCTTATACAATGAGCCCTGCAAGGGGATTGGAAACCGAATCAGACGTGAGTGTTAAGACGCTCATCTTATAAGTGACGGCAGGGCAAGTCAAGGACTGGAACAGGATAGCAGCCAAGCTTCCTGGCCGAACGAACAAAGACTGTCGCAAGCGCTGGATCAACAAAGTGTGTGGGAGCCTAAAGAAGGGGGCTTGGAGCGAGGACGAAGATGCCAGACTGCGGGAAGCCATTCGTGCCCACGGCCAAAAGTAGGTCTATCTTGTCCCGGTACTCCCTCTCTCGCCTACATACTGACTGGTATCTCATAAGGTGGACAGTGATCGCAAATATTGTCGGTTTACGAAGCCCCGATCAGTGTGCCAAACGCTGGCAATACTGCCTTGATCCACGACTTGATCATGGGCGCTGGGAACCGGCAGAGGTTAGTGCGAGTAACGAACGAACATTCCACGGCTTGTGACCGCTAATCCGGCGGACTCCGAGCAGGACGAGCGGCTTATGAACATGGTGCAAATACATGGACGGGAATGGAAGTTCATCCAAGAACGGGAATTTCCGACGCGGTCCAGAAACGAACTCAAGAATAGGTGCGCGACAGCGACCCCTGACCCTTAATCTCACCATCAAGTTCTGCTCTACACTCGAATCGTCAGGCTGGGTGAGCCAGAACCCATTCTAACATGCACATCTCACACAGATATACGACTCTCTCCAGAAAATTGGATTCAACGGACAAGACCACGACGACTAATAGTCCGTCGTCCGGCTGCTCGAGTGCCGGAGAAGCGCAGGCCCTGGACACCGAGAACGGTCCCGGGATGGTGGAAGCGGACGCGGAGGACGAGGTGCAAGTTGATAACGACGGCGCGGAACATTTGCAATGGGGAGACGCAAGGATGGACCAGTCGATGCCGGTGGAGATGTGGGTAGACTCGGTAGGGGGAGCAAGGGGAGAATCACTCACTGGCAGCTGGCTGGATCACCTGGCTGACCCCGCGATTTCGAATTCACCCACGCCTGGCCTCTACTCCGCAAGCGGAGACCCTTCGAGCTCGGAGGCGACATTGGCGCCGGAGCGCGATGAGCTGCAAGGCGATCCAATGGCCCTGGTCGGCCACACTCTGGAGTTGGGGGACGAGGGTTTTCAGCCACTTCTGGATGCCCGCACGACTTCGGATTTACTCACGCCTAGCCTCTACCGGGCAAGTCGCCGCACTCCGGGTTTGGAGGACAAGGGTTTCCAGTCGCTTACGGGTCCCTGCTTGGCAGCGAGCGGTGACCCAGTTGGGAGGGTCTCACTGGTTGTGGATCAGTGTGATAGAGAAGCGCTCAACTATCTATTGGACGTCTCTAGAGAGCTCAAAGGCAGGGTCAAGCTAGAAATAGACATGTAACGTGTAGTATCTGCATGATATCACTAACGAGGCTCACCAGTGTCCGATAAGCCCTGATGACTTGAGAGGGCGAAACTTAGCACACCGCCTTTCTTTTCCTTCTTTTTGCTTCTTCTGCTCTCGTTGTATTACGGCCAGTCCAAGGACTGCAAGGCTTCGACGCTTTGCAAGGGATGTCGGTTCTCTAATGCCATATCGATGTATTCCACCATACAAAAATATGTGTAGATATACTTCAATCAAACCTCTTAGGTATTTGTACTAATTACCACTTTACTATGCCCCTTTATTATCAATGAACTAAAACAGTTAGGCTACAGCACTTCTTCAATTCCTAAATCCTTTACAACGCTGCTGATTTCCACCTCTGCAAATTTTTAATTCACACCACTCTTGTGCCGTCGTCACTAGTCAAAGCCTTACGTACGCCAGCCCCCAACCTTAAACCTTAAAAAGAGACAATCTGAATACACACCACAAGATAGCAAATTATATGCGATTCGTGGTTGCATACTGGTAAACAAAGTGGTTGCACGAGCGCAGGCTACCGGCTTTGCTCTCGAGTGGCTTACTGTATGCATAAAGCCGAGGACGGGATTGACTAGTGAGGGTGGTGGTGGCTGGGCTTGGGAAGTGGTTGGACCGTTGGAGACTAAAGCCCTGGTACAGTAGGTTGGACAGAACTAGCCTGCGGCACCTCTTGCAGAATCCTTGATGGGCTGAGGGCTTTGGAGCCGGGGTCTTTCGCCAGCTAGGTATGCAGATCAATACAATTCGTACGACTCTTGACAAGGCTTCGTCTTAGAGACTGCTGGTAATCCTGTTGGTTAGTTTTTGTACCGTATTTCAGGTGACCTTAAAGCGACCAATTCTACAAGGATAGTCGATTCTGCGAGGCTCGACGCCCCTGCGCAGGCGCGGGGTAACCATCGCCTCACAAACGGGGCGGGCCTTGCTGATCCAGGAGCCCTGTACAGGCCTTCTGAAACAGCACCCGACTCTCTCTAAGACGTAACTTTAAAACATAAAATTTAGCCTGTTTAGGAAATTGCGATGTGTAGAGATTACTAACCAAGACTACCCCTACGTCTTGAATACGCACATTTATACGAATAGCTGACAGGAGCAGGCTTGGCAGCTGAGTTGCCGTGCAGCTCAATTATACCCGTTGCACTACGGGTCAACAGGAGGCGCCAAGTTAGATAAGCATCCCAACTCCGGTCCGCTGGTGCCCGGAGTAGACATGCAGCATGTAAGAGGGGGTAGTTGTCGCAACGGCCAAAGGATCAATAGCGTTTTCATTTAGGAGATAGGGGATAATGATCGGAATTAGTTAGAGGGAAGGTTGAAGCCGCTTGGCATTCAAGATTATTAGGCACTGACAGAATTCGATCGATTCAGTCATTTACAGTACGCTTCTCGAAATCCGCGCATCGCAGTGATCTGTTTGGATAGGTACGTTTCCCCCCAACGGTCGAGTCTCAATCTCCACATCTAAACGTCCTCGATGTCGTCGTCCCCGTCGTTTATCGAGAAGCCGCCGGCTGAGCAGGTATCGGTTTTGGATACCGGAGGTGACAGTACCACTAAAAGCGATGTTGAGGCGCCAGCCCTGGCAGGTGAACAGGAAGAGGACGCAGCTGCAACCGGAGGATATGAATCGCCAAGAAAAATCCATGGCTTCATCGTAAGGCTGGACATAAACATAGCCTGTGTGTAGGGCACATCGCTAAACCCCTTTTCACCGCAGTGGTTTATCGCTGTCATAGCCATCCTTTCGAGCGTCTTCCTGTACTCGTTGGACAACACAATTGTCGCAGATATCACGCCAGTAAGTCGTGCATTCCTCTTTTAACCCTAGGACCTTGCGTTCTTGCAGACAAAGTAGGGATACTGACGTACCCGCGCTTGCAGACTGTAGTAAACACATTTGGGAACGTTGACAACCTGCCATGGCTCTCGGTTGGGTAAGATGAACGTCTTCGATCATGATGGGAACAGTACTTTCGAGGCTTGCTTGTAAGACGATCTGAATCTAACTTTGCGGTTCTCCTATAGATTCCTCCTTGGTGGCGAGTCCGCGGTGCTACCGTTTGGAAAACTCTACGGCCTATTTGATGCGAAATGGCTCTACATCGCGTCATCCATCATCTTCAACGTCGGTTCAGCCCTCTGCGGGGCTGCTCCGAACATGGAAGCCCTCATCGTTGGCCGAGTCCTTGCGGGTCTTGGAGGGAACGGAAGTGAGCAAATCCTAAAGTCATCTGTCACGCCCTCTGTTCAATGCCTGCATACCTCCAATTGTGCCATTTGAACCTCTGGTCCCCTCCACATATGTGTTCCAAACCTAGATTTGTTGCTGCATCGTCATAGCAGTGCATCGCTAACCCCAATATTGCAGTGTATCTTGGGGTCATCACCCTCCTATCTGTCAACACTTCAGACCGTGAGCGTCCTGGATATATCGGTTTCATGTATGTTGGAATCCCTTACACGATGTTACGCCTGGCGCTTTTGTTGTACTAATCTTGTTCCCTTAGCGGGGCGGTCTGGGGTGTTGGAACTATCTTGGGACCGGTGGTAGGGGGCGCCTTTGCGGAGTCATCCGCGACATGGCGATGGGCCTTCTACATCAACCTATGCGTCTCGGCAGTGTTCGCGCCGGTCTATCTCTTCTGGCTCCCATCTTTCAAGCCTCGTGCCGGATCCAAAACGCTTCAGCTCATCCGTGAATATGACCTGGTGGGGACTGTGCTCGTTGTGGGGGGCCTCCTTACACTGATCATGGGAATCAATTTTGGTGGCGCTCTATATGCCTGGAACAGTGGCCGGATCATCGCGCTTTTCGTTGTTTCGAGCGTGCTTTTCATTGCATTCGGCGTCCAACAGACATACACCATCGCCACCACAACGACGACGCGTCTCTTTCCGGTGCACTTTGTTAAAAATTTCAACGCTGTGCTGGCTTTCATATGCGCGTCAGCCAGCAACTGCGCTTGCTTCATTCCTATCTACTACATCCCCCTATACTTCCAATTCACTAGGGGTGACGGCGCTATCGATGCCGCCGTGCGGTTGCTTCCTTATATCTTCGTCTCATGCACAACGATCCTAGCTAACGGGCACCTCATGGGTCGGTTCAGTTACTTCCAGCCATGGTATATCTCAGGTGGTGTCCTTGCACTTATTGGCGGTGTCTTGATGTGTACGTATAGAACCTCGCGCTCGATAATCAACTCTAAGTTCCATTTATTAACGGCACCACATTAGCACGCACGACAACAACCACCCCGCAAGGGCAAATATACGGTTATGAAGTCATCCTAGCGCTGGGGACAGGGGCCTGCGCCCAGGCTGGCTATGCCGTAATCTCAGCCCTGATTCCACCAGCTGACATGTCTTATGGAATCAGCTTCATGATGCTCGGTGAGTTGCTCCTTTTCTCTTCGTCTCTGATCGTTCAATGAGGCTATGGAGCTCCCCCACTCCCCCTCTCACCAGAGACATGCAAGCTGATGCATTTCCTTTAAGCACAAACCGGAGGCATTGCCCTTGGATTATCCCTAGCGGGGGCCGTTTTCATCAATCGTGCGGTTGACGGGCTGGCATCGGTCTTGCCCAACGTACCTCGATCGGAACTGCAGCTGGCTGTGTCCGGCACGAGTGGCCACTACTTCCAGTCGCTGCCGCCCGATTTGCAGGCGCGAGCGGTCGACACCATCGTAAATGCGCTGTCCAAAGTCTACATTCTGGTGTATGTGGGCGCCGCCGTGGTCCTAGTCCTTTCGCTTCTCTTCACTGTAAGTTTATTTCGGAAGCCATGGCCCGGGGGGCTTATATAACCCCTCAGTTTTAATGACGGACGGATGAACGGCTAGCTAACTATCTCCTCCAAGAAACGAAAGCTCTACAATGCAGGGCCGTCGGTTGCGGCGTGAGTCAATAGTGGCAAACGGTTTATATAAGCTCGAGCGGAAAGTTCAGGAACGTCGCAGCTTGATATTGTACTACATATCATACCATTGTGCGCGAGATCCAAGCATGTATAATCAACTTCCCTAGGGTTTATCTCCAGTCGGTTTGCATTAAGCTAAATGAGGAGACATCCGCAAAGACCTAGCTGGCGACTCCCAATGCCGGTCTCACTCAAGGTTGATATTTTTTTCTCGGTTTGAAATGACGGACTTAGTCTTGATGCAACAGCCAGCACGTATCCGATTCTTGGCTGAAGAGCAGGCAACTTGGGTTTGCTGTTTCATGGACCGGTATGGGGCAGAATCAGTTATATAAGGGTCATGATTAAAACTACGACCTCAGCTGGGACAGCTTAGGGGTATACTATGATGAGAATTCGAGATAGAATGGATATGCTAAAAAGTATAATCAGTAGAGAAATAAATCCGGTAGGAGTTTATCATATAAAGAGAGAGAAGGTTTTTTTTAACAAGGTTATAAATCATAATAAAGTGTTACATTAATCTATCTACACATGTTGCATCCCGTCCCACGCGCTTCACCTACTATGATACTTTACATACTTTCACTCCAAAAACAATTCCAACCAAGACTTGCAATTCCACATTGGTGTTTCTGCTGCCGTCATTACCGGCGCAACACCGCCGTAATGCAGTATTGTATCCTGGAGATTTGGAACTCTTAGCAGCTACAGCGTAGAAGGGGTCATCAGAATTGAAAACGACGCCATTTACTCCACCGAGCAGCCGGGCGGAATAAATTAATTACAACATATTTACCGGCGATTCATTTTAATGAATACAAATAGCAACTTTCCCAAATGGATAGCTACGCGGTAGACGTATGGACGCGGAAAGAGTATTTTGTCTTTAATGTTATATATGAGAAGTTACGTACTTTAACGCGTACCTCGACGTTATATACCGCGTCGGTTATGTTCCTATTCCCCTATGATTTATGCGCCCAGGACGTTGTATTGCCACTATAGATACGTTACAGCTTACTTATTACGGTTAATATAACTATCACAACAGCTTTAAATAGATTCATGTCCATATTAATAAGGTAGATGGATTGAGCGTTAAGGTTGCGCACTATTATGGCCACGCGGTGGATCAGGCAGCATTGCTTTGACTCGGGGGGGGGGGGGGGGGG
>QJNX01000581.1:0-11058 GCA_004155925.1 Monosporascus sp. MG133 | reverse complement strand
GCCAAGCTTTCCTCACCCGAAGATCAGCCGTAAGGAGCCCACACCAAACTCCGGAGGTCGGCTTCTCCAAGACAGGAACCCCTGTTCCTGTACTGTAACAGTTTCATAGGTGGGTAGTCGTGGGTATTTTAGAAAAACACCAAGACCATCCACGGGTATCCACCCACGGTCGTGGGTAGTCCGTGGGTACCCAATGGGTACCCATTGCAAACCCTAAATTGGAGTGTCGCGCCCTACAAGTTAGCTTGGCAACACACAACATTTTTGCGACGCATTCGTCAATAGCTTATTAATGTATGCATTAATAATTGTATGCGTATAATAATTATAGATTCAAGCTGTATATCAAAATGATTCTCTCGACGAAAGCTATATCGCTAACTTAATTATATACTTAAACCCTTTATGCGCGTTAAGTCATTGATGAAAACGGTAAAAAGGGGCGAAAATAGTGGTCGAAATGGTAATAAGCTGGCAATAGGCTGGAATAGCTGCAACAGGCTGCAACGGGCTGCTATAATGCCAAGACAACTTCGAAGTCGTTGCAAATTTTGCATCATAACAAACCGTCGAATATATTAAGCTTCCAAGCCGTATATTTTAAAGCGTATAAAGGCTACCAACCTGCAATTAGGACGACGGTATAGCCCTCGTCGAGAGCAATATTTTGACACCGCATACGGCATTGTAGCTATTTTATTAACGTTTAAATCTAACTTTGAATTTTATTATATCAAAGATTATATATACGTATTTAGATTCTGCTTCAGAGTGAGGTTCTATGGGACTGAGGTATACAATCTATCTTAACCGTGAAAACCATTGATCAGTCATCGTGTTCGAAAATACTGGGTATAGTATCTATCGTGTGGATTATATGTGTAATGATTTTCTATGTATTTAGCTCAGCCTAGAAAATAAGGCTTGAACCTAGATCAACCTGGCTAATGTAACCTAGCCACGGAACATATATGTTCCGATCAGAGGGAATCTCTCCGTATATGGGGTGCTAGCGCACCCCCCTGCTAGCTGACAATACCTCCAGGTGGATATATGACAGGTTCGTTGTGACGGCAGCCACCAGGATCAAACCGTGAGGCTGGCAACCGTCACATGGGGCTGACAGCTGCCACATGAACTAGCCACCTGCCACACAGAGAGTGAGGATATTTGTAGATCTTTACGTACTTTACGGTTCTGCCTTTCTTTCCTTCTTTTCTTCAGCTTAGAATCTTCGTTCATAGCGCCAATAAACTAGCTACCATGCTATATCAATGCTGGCCGTATCATTCGTTACAGTATAAGGCGTATAAAGTTATTGATAAATAACCTTTTGTGAAGATACGCGCAGCTTATCTGACTGTTATTGGTATCGTAATGTGTGTATTACTGACTCGTGTCAGGAAGGATCAGATTGATCACTGTTGTGTATCTATAATACTAAGTACCTACAGGTAGGGCGCGTGTGGCCCTACTGCGACGCGTTAGGGTTAGCTTCGCACGGGCCAACCAACCAGGTGCATGGCAACGCACCACACCCCAACACCTTTTAAAAAAATGAGAACGGTTGTCGCTGTAAAAATTGCCAAGCTTTGCCAAGATGACTTCTAGGTCGTTGCAAATTTTATATCATAACAAACCGTCGAATATATCAAGCTTCCAAGCCGTATATCTTAACGCGTATAAAGGCTACCAACCTGCAGTTAGGACGACCATATAGCCCTCGTTGATAAGCAAGATTGAGGTCTCTCGGTTGGGGTCTTTGTCGGACCTTCTTTATCTTGCTTATCTCATCTCCATGGGATATGTATGACGTTTCCCCATTGCTAGCGTTAGCTACTTAGTCTCACAGGTCTCCCGGTTGGGAGACCAAGACTCTTAATAGATCATCAATTGACTGAGAACCTCGCCTTACACTCGTCGAGGGCAACATTTTGATACCGCATACGGCTTTATAACTACTAAATACGTTCCGATATATCTAAATACAAGTGCAGTGCGCGTTTGAGAGCACCTGCAACTGGTCATGCAATAAAACACAACTGATGTCCCCTATATCTGACAGGTATGAGCAGTATCCGAAATGGGGGTCTGTTCGTTAAAGAGATTTGCGGACTCTTCCCTCAATTAGAGAACGATGCCTCTGATTGAAGACTTAGATTGATAGCTAAAGAGCGAAACTAAATGGGTGCTATCTACGTAGGAAATCGTTCGATACATATATCCTCCTCGTCTCCCTTGGTCTCTGGAGGTCTCCGGGGGTCTCTGGAGACTGACAGAGACCGTCTCCCTCGGTCTCTGGAGATGGACAGAGAAACTCACGAAGGCGAGGTTTAGCCGGGGAAGTGGAGGCCTCCACTGTCTCAACTCACCTGGCTCCTCTTCTGGGTTTAGTGGAATTCCCATAGATGTAACATATACTTACAAACACATATAATATATCAAAATGACGTTCTCGTCGAGCTTTATATTTTAATCTTATTTACATCTTCGTACCTACTTTGTGCGTTAAGATATTAATATGTATGTTAACAAGTCGTTAAGCGAATGCGTTGCAGAAAAAGGTGTGTGTTGCCAAGCCAACTTATGGGGCGCGACACTCCAATTCGAATCGACAGTAGTCCGTAACCCATGTTTGACTTCACCGGGGCGCTCTGGCCAATCTCCGCCGGCGGTCCGGTCGGTAGTCTGCGCACGCTACCGCCGGTCTCGCGGTTAGGTAGGCCATGATGACTTGATAGGTAGGTAGGGCTTCGTAGACAGGGCTTTATTGACAGGGAATTCCCTCGGCTCAGCAGGGCTTTTTGCTAATATACGTGCTTATTGACAAAACCAAAGCCTGTATATACGCTTAAATTTAATCTTCTAACTTGAAACCCTTATCTTGCAAATTCTCAGCATTGTGAACCACTCTGTGTATCGTGCTAAGAATATTCCTTGTAAATCGTATATGAATAAATAACGCACTATTTAAAGACAGCTATCAAGCAAGTACAGCTCTAGCTGCACTTCGATCTCTATTCAGTGACCCAAGACCGTACTGCTGGACTTTCGCTCTAAGAGTCTTCTTCAGTACCTTACCGCTTTGGCTCCTTGGCAGTTCCTCGACAAACCAAATCTGTCTGCGTAACCAGTACGATTCATCTAGTTGGCTTTTCACACTTTCGTCAAGCGCCAGGATAAGTTCCTCGCGGTCATAACTTGTCATGTTTTGGCTGGTCGTAACCACAAAAGCTAGAGGACGTTCGCCTGCGACGTCATCCTCAATGCCAACGACAGCTGCATCAGCAACACCAGGGTGTCGACGAAGCACTTCTTCTATTTCTCCAGGGTTGACTTGAAAGCCCTGGACGTATTCGTTAGCCATAGCATATAGTCTGAAAGCGTTCCCCAAGACTGATAGCAACTGACCTTCACTTTGATCATGTCTTTCAGCCTATCTACTAGAAACAGATGTTCGTCACCATTGGGTCCTAATCGGAAAAATCCGATGTCCCCGGTGGGTAGCCATCCGTCAATCACAAAATTAGCGTTGACAGACTCGTCTTCGCCCAGGTATCCAGGAATCCGGCTAGGTGACTTGAGATAGAGCTCTCCGGGGACGTCGTACTTGGTTATATCCGCACCGCTGGCATCGATCAGCCGAGCTTGACTGGAGGGAAGCAGGGAGCCGCTCGATCCAGGAATGACGTCAGCGGTACGACTCCAAGTCACAATAGATACGCATTCTGTCAATCCTGTTTTGGAACAATCTGTCAGCATCCTCATTCGGCCGAGAAAAGCACTGGATGAAGTCCTACCGTATCCTACAAGAAGATGCCATCGGGGTTGTAATTTATGAATCTTCTGCGATAGGCTCTCACTGCAGGCGGCCGCACCCAGGACAATATCCTTTACCGAGGAAACGTCATACATCTTGAAGAGGATAGGGTTTGCTGCAAGCGCAGCGACTACTGGCGGCACCTTGGTCGTCGGTCAATAATCGTTCACAGGCGACCTCGTGCAGATCGCACAAATTACTAATAGTCGTTGACTTACAAGATATAGTCGTTCAATGCGGTATTCTTGGATCGACTTAAGCACCAGCTGCATGTTAAAGCTAGGATGAATCACTGTTGTGTCTCCTCTGTAGAACATTGCGTGGGTGGTGACGAGTCCATAACCGTGGTTTAGTGGCAGAACCCCTAGGCTTATCCGAGGCCAGTCATCCGAGGCTACGCTTTCGAAAACGGCTGGCTGGATAATATTCGCGATCATATTGGCATGCGTGATTCGAGCGAGTTTCTGTAGCGCCTGTCAGTGACGACAACTCCGACATGACCGAAGAGGTTCCACCTAACTTGTAAGCCCGAAGTGCCGCTTGTGGTTAATAGATACGCAACTTCACGAAATCCGTCCCTGCCATGAAGCTGCTCAATCTCTTGTAAATCGTATCCTTCTTTGAGAAGCTGTTGCAGAGACTTGATCTCGGCCTTGAAATTCCTTATGGACAGGTGAGGTCCGCTATTATCCATGGAGTAAAGCTTTCTCGGCATCACAGGAAGTTCATCGAAGACTCGTTCGCAGGTCGGCAACAGATCCTCGGATGAGAACAGTATCTGGCATCTTGCTTTGGTCATGTGTGACCCCATTTCGACGGCGGATGTAGTGGGTTGAAGAAGCAAGCAAGTGCCGCCGATGCGATGAATTGCCCAGCAAATGACGAGAAAATCAAGCTTTCATGCGGCTTAGTATTATATGCAACTCAGAACAGCTGAAAGAGACAGTGATGCAGAAAAACTAGGGATCATGCGTGAAAAAAAGACATACCGAGTTCCCACTCAGAATGCCGACAACCTTTTCTTCGGCTGAACCGCAATTCGGTGACCATCCAAGGTCTCGACACAAAGCTCTTGCCAGGATTTCCACTTTCTCGCTAACCTCGTCTGCAGTGTATCTTTTGCCGGTCACGGCACAGATGAGTGGTGGTCGAGCGCTGCCCTCGGCACGTCTGCCAGCAAGTACGAATTCGCCCACATTTGTCGCAGGTGGTATTTGAGCAGTAATATCTGGCAACCATGAAGGTGGTAAGAAAACCATGGCGTCGGTTGTCGAGGTAAGTCTTATGTGCTATTTCGGATGCTATACTGGCTCTAGCGTTCTGCACTTGCGTAATGTATCCGAGCCGAGGCGCTCCGAACCGAAGCGGAATTATTGATAGCTCTATTGCTGCAATCGAAACATATGGTTGAAAAGTAGAGCGTCAGCGCAGTCAGTTAGCAAAGCGTACGAAGGCGTCTGATATCATGGGAAGGGCATGAGGCGCAGCTCAGGGCTCTAGCAATGAACCCTATATACAGTTTCAATCAAGTGCTTCATCGTAAGTAGGTGCCGCGGCTCTTTAAGCGCAGTAGGGGAGTCTATAGCTGCTTGTCACTAGCCTTGTAATACGCCGATGCTCAGGATCGCAGGATCTTACAGCTGCTGGATCGCTGGATCGCTGGATTGCAACAATTGTAAGATCGCATAGTCGCAGGATCGTACAATTGCAGGATTGCAGGATTGCAGGATTGCAGGGTCGCAGGATCACAGTGTCGGAGCTCTCTGCGGCATCGGGTCCGAATGATATACTCGGCCGGTGGACGTGCCTTATTGGGTCATTAGCTTACTGAGCTTTTCTCAACCGTTCAACCAATCGGATACTAACTAAACGTTTCTGCCCGGCTCAGCCTTGTGGCTTGCCCTGTTCTTCTTCGCGAATCCTCTTGTCAGATATAGGGGACATCAGTGTGTAGGTGGCCTTTCCGTATACTCCCATTTCGAATCATAGTGTCGGGTCTCCACTTAGCTTCTGAATCACACACTTTTTTTGCAGCACAACCGTTAACTCTGGATATATCAGGCTTCAACGTCATATATATTAACAACCGAAAGACTGGAAATGTGCAGCTATATATCATTATGTAGTCCTCGCCGAGAGTTATGTTTCGATACCAGATATAGCTTTCAAGCTGCTGTATTCGACAAGAAATATGTCTTTGAATAAGATTTTTCAGTTAAACTATATGTATTCTTTAATAACTTCGTTAATAAAACAGTTATAAAGGTACATCCGGTATCATTATGTAACCCTCGACGAGGGCTACATAATGATATATAGCTGCAAAATAGGAATCTTTTGATTACTAAGATATATTGATTTGAAGACGGAAATATCTGTAACGAACCTGTCATACATCCACCTGGAGGTATGAGCAGTATCCGAAATGGGGGTTCTTGATTTGCAGGTAACAATAGCACAATGAATGGGGTGTCCGTTAAAGAGATTTGCGGACTCTTCCCTCAACTAGAGAACGGTGCAGTTGCCTCTGGTTAAGAGCTTAGATTGATAGCTAAAGAGTGAAACTAAATAGGTGCTATCTACATAGGAAACCGTTCGTTATATATCCAATTCTTACAAGTGAGTGTATCGTGGATCTGCCTGATCTATGTGATCTATGTGATCTAGTCCCAGATCACCTAGATCACCTAGATCCATTAGATCACTTAAACCTTGGCGCGGGGAAGCCAAGCTTCTCCTTGCCCGAGGTTTACCCGGCCGGAGCCTTCCTCAGAGACCTCCGAGGACAGGTCTCTCCCAAGACAGGAACCCCTGTTCCTGTACTGTAACAATATCGAAGCCGATCGCTTAGAACGGCTTTGAAGCCGTTTATTATACGTAATAGCAATTAAAAACGCCTTACTAAAAAAGGCTTAGTACATGGTTAGCCACATAGCAACCCCGCGCTAAACTCTTTCTAATAAAGCTCCCTGCCCCTTACTCAGCTTTTTTTCTAGTAAGGCTTTTCTAATTGCTATTACGTGCAACAAACTCCTTCGAAAGCGTTCAAAGTAATCAGTTTTGGATGTATCGGACTTCAAAGCAATACATTTTAATAACCAAAAGGTTCCTAATTTGCAGCTATATATCATTATGTAGCTCCTAACGAGGGCTACATAATGATATATGACTTGCCTCATCGAGATCAGGCCCTATTTTTGAGGTTGGGACTGCGCCGCAGGCGCAGCCTGTAACGAACCTGTCATACATCCACCTGGAGGTATGAGCAGTATCCGAAATGGGGGGTCTTGATTTGCAGGTAACAATAGCACAATGAATAGGGTGTTCGTTAAAGAGGTTTGCGGACTCTTTCCTCAATTGGAGAACGATGCCTCTGATTGAAGGCTTGGATTGATAGCTAAGGAGCGAAACTAAAAAGATGCTATCTACATAGGAAATCGGCTGATACATATATCCTTCTTGTCTCCCCTGGTCTCCAGAGCTCTCTGGAGATCTCTGGAGACGGACAGAGACGGTCTCCCTCTGTCTCTGGAGATGGACAGAGACGGTCTCCCTCTGTCTCTGGAGATTGACAGAGACAAGCCGAAGACCGAGATTTAGCCGGCGGGGTGGAGGCCTCAGCTGCCACAACTCACCTGGTTCCTCTTTAGGGGAATCATGGATGTAACACAGCCGTGGCTAGCGCTTTTGACCAGGAAGTAGCTGCAAGGGTCAGATGTATCGACTAAACCTTTTTAAGAAGAAGCTTTACAGAAATAACAAAACCTTAAAAATAGGGCCTGATACCAAGTTGTGATTTTTCGGGCTCGTTCTGTCAGATATAGGGGTAATCAGTGATGTTGTATTGCATAACTAGTTGCAGGCGCTCTAGAACGCGCACTGCACTGTAATGTAATCTGTCCACGGAACATATATGGTCCGATCAGAGGGAGCCTTTCCGTATATGGAGTGCTAGCGCAACCCTTGCTAGCTGACACACCCCCTCAACGCCTTGACGCAGTCACGGCGTTGACTGTCACCCTTCATCACTCCCTAAAGCCGCAGCTGTCCATTTAACCTCTCCTCCGGCGATTGAATCCTCCTGATCAGCCAGTTCCTCATCTGAAATGATTCTTAAAGTCTTCCTCCGCTGGTCCAAGGCTTCTGTGATATCCACCAGTCCTAGCTGCTCTCTGAAGTGCCTGAAAGGTTCGCGTGACAGGGCCTTTGTCAATCCATCAGCTAGCATGTCGCCCGTAGGCGTATATTCCACCCTGATCATGTCTCTTTCTGCGGCTTCTCGAAGCCAGTGGTTACGTATATCTACGTGCCGTAATTTTGTCTGTAGGAGGGCGACGTCGGCGTTAACAAGCCGTATAGTCTGCTGATTGTCGCACCACATATTTAAAGGTCCTGTATCCAAGTCGACTCCCAATTCTTTGATTAGTCGAGAGCAGAATAAGGCTTCTTTTGCAGCCTGCGTAAGGGACAGCAACTCCGTTTCGGTTGTGGAAGTAATCACTGTATCTTGCTTGTTCGCCCGCCATCCTATTACTCCTCCGAATAGCTTCATAACATAGGCTTGGGAGCTCTTTCAGTCGATCGTATTATCCGCAAAAGAGGCGTCGCTCCAAGTATCCAACGAATCCTTACCCCCGAGCTGTAACGTTAGCGTCTTGGTTCCGATTAGGTACAGAATGACTCGATCAGCAGCTTTATGATATGCGTTGCTAGGATTTAGGTTGAATCGGGCAAGTCGGGATACCGCAAAGGCTATGTCAGGTCGCGTATTAACCGCTACGTATAAGATGGAACCGATCTTCTTCTGGTATCTGCTGACGGAACCTGGATGGTGTCAGATACAATGGCTTGGGGTCGGAAGGAATCGGGCCGTATGATGCGCTAAGGGCTGAAAGGAAGAGGGGTGACAGCTGATTAGTATGAGGGATTAATTCCTTGAGACCCTGACGCAGACAGTTAGCTGTTATCATCATCAATCATCAATATACTGAAAAAGCAATTCGAGGATATCCCATATCGTGGTCTCAGGCTGTCTGACAGATGGGCCAGATCAGGATTCGGCAATAGTTCGACGCCCGTTATTGGCGTATCTGGAAAGTCATTCAGACTTTCTTTAGGGACTAAGTTAGCCAGCTTGTTTATAAAGTCGGATTGGGATAACCAGATTTTTCTGTTAGGTCTGTCTCTAATCACTTCGATACCGAGGAACCACTGTAGGTCCTCACCCTCTGTAAGGGTATACCGTTGCCGTATCTGCTGAACCAACTGATCAACGAGGCTCTGATCTTTCTTGCGGTAAGCCGTAACGATATCGTCCACGAAGAAGAAAAGAAGTACCCCCTGACGAGTGAAGCAGCAGGGTTCGTGAGGAACGGGACTGAGTCCCAACTCTCTGAATGTCCCAGTAAAATCCTTCTGCCATAACAGAGGTGACTCCCTCAGTCCATATAATGCCTTCCTGATCAGAAGAATCTTGCCACGCTGTGGGTAACCTGGGGGCATCTTCATAAACACTTGATAGGGTAAATTCGCGTTGACGAAGGCGTTTATAGCGTCATACTGCCTGAGCTCTAGGTCAAACCTAGCCGTAATAGCGATTAAAGCTCGAAACGACCTTCCAGCTAAAGTGGATACGTATGTATTGCTACAGGAGTTCTTAAGCTGTTGATCGCCTCGTACGACGAGACGCGCCTTGCATTTTTGCAACCAGCCATGCTTGTCAAACTTGTAGACATATACCCACATACACCCTAGAACCTGTTTCCCTTTAACAGAAAACTGATCAACGGCTTCCCAGGATTGCATTTCTTTGTGACTCTGTAAGTGAGCCTTTTCGGCTTCACGGAACAACTCCCCTAACGGGTATGTACTCAGCTCTTTATGGCCTCGCGGCGGTGGCGGCAGGTCACGCCTATGTATTCGGTCTTGCGACCTAGGAATCTTATTGTATTTCTTTGTATCGAAGCCTTTCCGATCAGGGTGGCGCGTACTTCGGGTAATTACTTTCCCTAAACTTCCGCAGCTAACCGGCCGGTTATCAAGTAGACCTACAGAATGGGCTAATCGTCCAGCGTTAAACGCGGCTTCCCAAACCCTGTGATCGTCCTTAATAACCCTCCTGTAGCACGGAACACACGGGGAGCCTACGTCTTCAACCCGTGGGGTGCCTTCGTCTTCTACCGTCACTCTGGGTTGAACAGTGTGACAGGAGCCTAGGGCTACCTCTCCAACTTCCGCCGGCGCAATGATCGTAGTAGTTATCAGTACAGACGCTGGTGGAGGTGACGGTCCAGGGGACGGAAGTGGTTCGAACACAGCGGTCGTATAGGGGTGATCAGTCCCATACGAACAGGCTTGCTCTTCACCATCCCGTACGTCTTCTTGGACGCCTGTGCCACTTTGGAACCATCCCTCCTGTCCAACCGGAAGCTGAATTATTCCGCTCAGGTCTTCATCTTCCTCTTGTGTATGTATAGGGTGGCCATGGGCCTGATCAGGCAATTCTACCTGTCGGAGTAACTTGCGTAGCTCGTCTTCCGTAACGTGAAGGAGGTCGTCCTTTAAGTCTCTGATATCACCTGAAAAGGTGGCCCTTTCGTTAAACTGTACGTCTCGAGTGGCAATAACCTTGTTAATCAACGGGTTCCAGATCTCGTAGATATTCGTAGATCGGTAGCCGACGAGGAAGCCAATCCATGCTTTGGGATTCAGCTTTTGAAGTCTCTGCTCCTTCTTCATGGCAGTGGCAGTCATAGCGTAGGCCATACAGCCGTATACTTGCAAGTGGGCTTGTTGAGGCTTCCGATCAAGTACTGCAACGCCGTCTCTGTATGCCAGGTAAGTGTAGTAAACCTTGTATGGGCTTTGCCAAAAGAGAGCGTATTTGGGGGTACGGTTGTACAAGTATACTGCTGCTTTAAGGATGTATACGATCAGAAACGAGGGTAACTTAGCGCCACTTCGCATCGCAGTCGCTTTCTCCTTGATCACACCCCCTGAGCGCTCTGCACCCCCGTTCTGGGCCTGCGTATGTGGTGCTGAGGGCTCAAGTCTAATGCTGAAAGGAGGCGACTGGAGCATGTCTCGAAGCTGATGATTTTTCAAGATCTCGTTGTCGCATTCGAACACCTGCGGAACGACCTTGTCCTGGTTCTTCAGAACCCCTAGGAGGTATCGGAATGCCGTGATCAGTGTATCTTGCTCTCGATTCTTGAGGTAGATATCCCAGATAAAGCCTG